>JAWWMO010000138.1:36805769-36821526 GCA_035047845.1 Dendrocincla fuliginosa | reverse complement strand
CCCCCCCCCCCCCCCCCCCCCCCCCCCCCCCCCCCCCCCCCCCCAGGGGAGGAGGAGAGAGGAAGTCTTTAAAGCAGTGTGCAGGCAATTGTAAAAAGGGCCTTTACTGCAGGTCAGTGGGAAATTGTTTAAATTCAAAAATGTTTCCTCATATCCCCTAAAGTTGGTCACTGATATTTCTGCTGAGTTTGCAAATTAAGATGTAAGATCAGAGCTAGCTGAGATTGCCTGATTGTCTCCTCTGATTTGGAAAAGTAGAACTAGGCTAGAGAGAAAGCCATAAAAGAGACTTTATGACTCTCTTCAAGGCTGACATAGAAGCCAATGCTCCAATCCCTTCTTCCAGCCTCTTGCAATTACATTTCCGCAGGAAGAAAGAAAAGGAATTAGAAACAGGATAATGTAGCTTTAAATCATTTCTCATAGTCTTTGCCTTCTAGTGAGCTTTTTAACATGTTTCTCATATTGTTTAGTGTGACACAACAAAAAGCACAACTTGTTTGACTCTTTGTCAATAAAAAATCATTTTGTTCTGACATCTCATAAAAATCTGTTCATGAGCCTACTAAGCTGTAGTGTCTCCTCCAATTGACAAGGACCAGGCACTGTAAACACGTACAGCAAAGATCTCTTACAGTCATATTTAAGGCAATTCTGATAAAACAATACTTATCATTCATACACCACAGCAAGAAACAAGGATGTGCCACTGTGAAAAACAGTGATGTTTACAAAGCTGGGAGTTATTTCATCATCAAACTTTAAAACTCCTGGGCCACCAGGGATATCTTGGTTTGGTTATGAGCAGGTTCAGCATTGTTCAAAACCTCATAGACCACCCAATGTAACTGCCACTGCAATCCAAACCCGTGAGTGTATCAGCATGGGCTGATCAGATTAGTGTCCTAACGAAGAGCAGTGTGTTAATACGTCTGACGTGACAGTACAGAAAAAGGCTGAAGAGTTTAGCTGATACTAATACTTCTTCCTCCCCACCACTACCTTGGAAACAGTGAAATCCAGGTATAAGTTTGTTAAAGTTCACAATAATTGTAAGCAAATCCTATAGTATTGTATATATGAAGAACAATTGTATTCTGGCACAAGAAGCATGTAGAAAATTTGTTTATGCTTACTGGAAAGAGAGCTCCTGAATAAAGGTGATATATAATGTTTTCAACAGTAGTACTTACATTGAATTTGTGATATTCCTACTTCATTACAAAAGCCTAATATAGCTGTACTATGAAATCAAAATTTTAGTAAATTGAATACTTTCATAAATTCCAACCAAAATTCTGTTTAATTACAGAACTGTGATTCTCAAGCAATCTTGTCTGAACACATTTCTACTTTGACTACAGTTTTTCAAAAAAATTTTTACTCTAGTATCACACACTTCAATATTAGTTTAATTTTGCAACTCTTCTTAATGGTGATGTTCTATTATTATGCCTATTGTTAAGACCAGTAACATAGGGAAACTAAAGCAAAATACCTTAATTAATTTTGAATGTCCAATGTGAGATATCCAGGACCATTTTCAGGCTGCATAGCATTAAAGCTATTAAGGGAAATTAAACAATGGAAAATTTCAACTTCAAAAGTAAACAAAATCTGAAATTTTTTGGCTCACAATTAAAATACTTCAGTAATGAAATACTACCATAATACCTCAGGCAGCTGTAGTTCATAATCTGGCTGTTCCCATGTTCCTCTGCAGCCCAGGCTTTCTGAGAAAAACAACAGCAGTAAGAAGAGGTTGCTTTATTATACAAGCCCAAACTGCAGTGTTGAAGAACACGTAGCCCAGTTGGAGAGTTCACCTCAAGAAAGTGAAAAGGAAAGGAGGAAAGAATTCAAAGAGGTGCAAGGGAGGGAAAATTCAAAAATGCAGTTTCTTAAAAATATTGTGGTTGGCTATCTAAAGAAAAGAATTTTGATTCTCAGATATTTGATTTTAGAAAATATATATAGACAGCTGCTGCACGTAAGACCAGCCTAGCTGACATTTCCCCCTTTTATTTTTGAAAAAGAAAGAAGATAATGCAATTTAATCCCAATGAGTATCTTCAGGCCAAAATACTGTGCTCGATTTATATACCATTATCCAGTTTTTGTCCAGTAACTGACAAATACTAAATGCTTTATCAGTCTGGAACTGATGATGGTTTTTCCAAAGGGTTTCCCAGACTGCTTGCTCTGCACAGCTGTGTGAAAGTTCTAAGTGATCATGACTAGGTGGAAATGTTAACCTTCTTCATGCCAGGTCAGTTACACGACTGATCAGAAGGATCAGCATACATCACAGGTATGAATGTTTTCCCAAAATTCGCACCAAAACTAACTTCTAAATTCATGATGCTGTCTGTAGCTCTACTGTTTGCAAGATATTGGAAACTTTTTACCGTGCTGCACTAAGACTTCCCGTGATGGTAGTACAGTATTAGATGCTGTCCACATAGAAGGAAAGACGATCTATCTGGAGGAGAGGAATACAGTGCTGCTACCTGTTGATGTAGACCTTGAACAGTTCTCTGTATTGCAAAGACCTAGACTAATTTCCCTTAAAAATACTTTAAGAGCTCATGAGGTTACAGGCAAACATCTTTTTCCCTTTTCAGTGGCTACATGGCTTTGTACATTCAAACTCTGGGAAAAGACATGTCAAAACAACTTTTGAAAACTTAATTTTGAAATAGCTCCAAACTGTTCAAATACCCTTTCCAATCTAACTAAACTTTGTCTAATGAAAACTTAACTCAACCTTAAATAGTGGAGTTTAGAGAACATACTATGTATAGTTTATGAAAGTAAGCAATATTTTAGTCTATGGATAAATTGCCCTGTATTGGTGCCCTTTATCTTCTAGTGTTTATAGTAAAACTAAATATAATTGATTATATCTAAAGTGCCCTAACACCACTTTTTATAACCATATGGAAAAAATAGCATGGAATACTAAACAACTTTTGTGTGAAAAATTTGGATTTCCCCCCCATTACAAATCATAAATCTTTTGAATTGAGCTGCTTGCTGAGCCACAAATACCATCTAGGCCTGCCATTTTCACACTCTTTCGACGATCTGGTTTGGCCACAGTTGGAGGCAGAATATGATATTACATGGCTCTTGTTTTGATCTAGCACAGCTGCTTTTTACAGTTTTAGATATTGTGCTGCTTAGCAATTCTAATACAGTGTGATCTTTTACAGTTCTAATGTAGGTAGACATCTCCTAGAGTCAAAAAATTAGAAACAATAGGGTTTAATTTTTTTCTCTTTTTCTTTTTTTTTTTTTCCTCTCAATAGAAATCCAACAGGATTCATTCCTATAAATTATGTCCCCTATTATTATATATTAATTATATGTCAATGTATTTTATGCTGTTAAAATAATGACAGAGAAAGTAGAAATGTAGTTCTGAAATATTAGAACAATGCTAGAAAGAAAATAAAACAAACCAAACTGGAAAGTAAATTATAATGAAAAGCTAATAACTTAAAAGTATGCTTGCTTTCCTTGAATTACACAAAATACTATAATGACACGATGACTGTAAGACATGAAAGCATCTCCACTGAACGTCAGAAGAAACAAAGGAAGTAGCTAAGAATACTAATTAAAGAGTTCATGGTACTGATACCAGACCAAACACAAAGAAGGAAGAAAACTTCCAGGAAAACACAGTTGAATTTGAATTAGCGAGACAGAAATCAGAAAGATCCAAATAATAATAAAATTCAACCTACCCAAACTTCAGTTCATAGAGAGGGAAGAAAATGGTCCTGATTTT
Source organism: Dendrocincla fuliginosa (assembly GCA_035047845.1). Lineage (NCBI taxonomy): Eukaryota > Metazoa > Chordata > Aves > Passeriformes > Dendrocolaptidae > Dendrocincla > Dendrocincla fuliginosa. The sequence goes on along the minus strand of JAWWMO010000138.1, from coordinate 36,817,730 downwards.
CAAGCTGAATTCTATGTTTCTGCCCAAAAAACATAATGCCATGTGCATGGGAATTGGTATTACAGCATGACTGGGCAGCACCTCTTCAGACAGATGTAAATGTTTAAGCAGGGTGCTACACTGTGAGTTGGAGAACTATTTTAAATTCTTCTGATAAAGAACAACATCAGAAATGAGCAGCTGCTCAACCAGATTGTTTTCAGATGCAAAAGTGCCAAATCATCCCACTGGAGTAATGCGATGTTGCATTAAAAAATACTGCAACTGCTCCACAGTAGATGCTGCTATGGCCCTGCATTTGAAGTAAAATCATATTAGATGGAATGTTATAGAATGGTGATGCAACATATATTAGATTATACATTAGCTTCAATACTTCATTAAAATCATATTGCCATGAGGACCATGTTGATTATATGCCCATAAAAACTTTGAACTTTGCATCTTAGTTAATCTTCATAGAAAATCTCTTCAGCTAGTCTTTGGAGAGAGTGTGAGCAAAATTCCACTGCAAGCTATAACGGAGGCTAAACTATTTCAGAGAAACCTAAATCCTTGTGACATTTAAATTGTTCTCAGAGTCTGAGTAACCACTTCCCATTGAGGAAAAACTCTTGGGAAGCTCTTTTTTTCCCTCGTCATAATATGATTCCATTCAGTATGGTGCAAGTATGAATGCAAGCATGAACGTTTAGGCTCTGGACTCCATGTTCACCACTGTGCTGTATGGACAGCACAATACAATAAAAATGGGCAGATAAGTCTTTTTTTTTTTTTTTTTTTTCAGATTAAAATAAACACTCCCAAAATAAAATGAAATTCGAGTCTTTTATTGAACTTAAGAACCTTAAGTGCGCAGTCTTGATGTGAAATCAAATTCAGCTCCTGACATATATTCAATCTTAGTTCAGATCTAGTTATTTTTGTTGGCAGAAGAAATAGTACTAAAATCACAATCCAGTTTTCTCATTATATTCCAGTTTGTTATATGGATTATCTAAAAGGAAGTCCACATACAGTTCAATGAAAGTTAATGGGTCAAGCTATAATGTTCCTGAAACTCCACTAGTCAGATCTCAAAACTGTGTTTCAAACCAACTTCAATGAATGCCTGAGGTACTGAGACACTAGTTTATTTGTTTAGGCAATAATTGTCCTTTGCCTCCAGAGAAGCCCTAAAATTGCTTCTATGTTTAGAATCAAGATTGCTCTGTTAAGGCTGCTTGTCACAAAGTTTCACCTCTTTTTAGAACTGTTTATTCCCACTACCCTATTTTCCAATTTAGTCCATTATGGAGTTTGATTGATGTATCTGCCTGACACAATATAGCAAGAACACTAGAATCCTTTATCAGATGCCTTAGGCAGTAAGATTACTATTTAAGGCTTACAGTGACATTGTTTGTTAAATGTTTATTGCCTGCCTTTCAGAACAAACATTATTATTTTTAGATATTGGGTTTTTCACTGTCTCAGTTTGGGGTGAAAAGACTGTGTGAAAATACAGTGATGTTAAAAATACTTACAGACTCACCTCACTTGCCAGACACATGACATTCTGCTGGAAGTTACTGCTACTAATAATATTCATGTACAAAGGTGAAATAGAAAATTAGTTGCTGGTCTTGTTCCACTGACTAGAAAAAGGAATGATCAGCCTATTCAGTGATCAAAATTGTGTATTGTTGCTTTATAGCCAGCACAACAACAGATACTGTCTGCACAAGGGGTGAGTCAGAGCACTTAAAGCCACAGAAAAATAGACTACTAAGGGGACTTCAGAAGTCATCTGGTCTATCTCTTGCCTCAGGATATGATCAGCTCTAGCTGTGTTATCCTTGAAAATGTTTGTTTGGCTTGTACCTAAAGACCCTCCAGATCTGGGATAACCCAAACCCTCTATATTGTAGATATACAATCTATTTTGGTGATTAACTACCCCAAACTGACTACCTAGTGGTTGAGAATGAATCTTCCTGTCGGCATTTCAGGTCTGCTCTTTCTTGCCACTTCCATCATGGACACATACCTACTCTCAGTTTCGCAGCTCTTCCTCCAGAAGCAGAGACAATGTAATTCCTTTGGGAGACCTGGTTCCACTCTTTCTCCTTTGTACCTGAAACTGCCTGCGAGAGACTACTGCACAGTTCAGGAAACATAGATTAGGTATGGCCATGGTGGAATGAAAAAGGAGCAGGAGAGGAGATGAACTCTTCTTTATGACTGAACAAGGCCCTTTAGTTCTCTTCATCCTGCTCATTCTACCCCTTTCAAGTTATGACTTATTCCTGTAGATAATTTCATAACTAAAAATCTGGCTACAAGATCCACTAGAACATTTAACTTTCATTTGTAGTAAAGCTGCAGTCTTTGCAAATATTAAACTCAACAGCCAAAATAACAGAAAAATTCACAGCTGTATGCATGTATAGGATGAAGCTGGGTTTACCAGAATTTTGTTTTTTCTAGGCTCTCTTTAAATATCTGCAAGTCACCATTAATATTCATTATTTCAATAGTTTCTGGGAGTAGCAACATTTTTATTACCAATTAAAAAATATATTAACATATATATATATTAATATATATTCCATCAGTGCATTTATAATATAACATTATAACTTGATACACTTCGTAGTAGGCTTTGCCACATTTACCATTCACCTGATTTGGCAGCTAGGAAATACATGAGCAAGTCTGTATTTCAATGCAAATGATTTAAACCTATTGCTAAACTCTGGTCCACTCTCAGGCACTATCACTGCCATTGTAGTAAAGGAAAATACTGTCTGCTTTGCTGTAGAATAGTCCTAGAAAGACTTTCTTAAAAAAAACAATAGGTTAGGCAAGAAAAATTGTTTTTCAAGGCAACCAAAATCTATGCCAACTCCTAGGCCACTGTCCAGTGCTGTCATGTTGGTTTGGTCTGTTTTTTGGTGAATGTGACAAAATATAACAATTTTCTCATTGTGGCTATTCATTTTAAACTAACACAGCTTCATTCCTACTACCGGGATTTTTTCCAAGTCCTGTATAGATTTTCTGTATTAACACATCCTGGCTTCAAATTTCCCCTACTCTGACACCCTTCTTCTCTCCTTTCAGAAACTGGTTTTCAGTCCGTTTCCCCTCCTTGTCTCTCTCACTTAATAGCACCCTACTTCACATGTTCTCCTTAGTCTCTATCTCCATAAAAAGGTTGGCCCATTTGCCTTAACCTAAATTCCCATATTCTGCATTTTCATCCTTTATCATATCAATCAGTTGTTCATGGGGGACACATAGTTCCTTAAATTGGTGTCCTACAATTTCATAACTAGGCTTCTTGTCTGAAATAACTGAAAAGATACTAAAAGATAAAAATATTTAGACTCAGATATTAAACTTTCAGGACATATTTCTTAAGGCTTTCAATTTACACCAATATTTCATATGGAACTTCTTCATTTGCTTGGGTTTCCATGTTTTGTACCTGTTGCAGCAAAGTGACCCAACAGAGGTCTGCTTCATTTGGTACCTCACCTGGTCTGGCCAGCACAAATAAGTTTAGGACTCTGCTCAGAAAAAGAAATTTGCTTTGGCCCTTGTCAAAACCTCTCAAAATTTCCACAGTTCCCCCACCAGAACTAAACACTCACTGACCATAAAGAAATACATGAACCTACTCCATATGAACAATTTGCAGAAACAAAAGGGATGGACTGTTCTGTCATCTACTCTAAAATGGCATGCTTTGCTCAGAGGCATTAGAGCTTCACTTAGGTGATACATCAGCTAATGGGTTTGTCTCTACATTTGCAATACAGTTTTCAAATTAAATCCACTGGATAAAAAAGTCTGCAGTACCTTTTCTGTTCTTGCCTTCATCTTTTTCCTGCTATCTGATCATTTCACCACAGTCAGTGTAGTAACCTCCCAGCTCCAAATACTGAGATCAAAGGATGTGCTATTGCCAAAAGCTCTTTGCTAACAAAACATTAAGATGTTTTGTTCTACAATTCCAGGTCGAGGTGGCTGAATCTTTTAAGGCCTTCCAAGATGCCTAAGTTTCTATTTAAATACATGGAAACAACTGACATGTATCTGAGCTCTCATAGGTAGCCTAGTGTCTCTATTCATAGCTAAAACAAGAAGCGTGTTTTTAACAAGAGGGCCTTGATTGCTGTTTTGTAACACTGGGACTTGTAGAAAACGTCATTGATGCTGACTAAGGTTAGTCAGAATTTACTTTTCTTTCTAGATTCTAGACTTTTTGAGGAAAGCTACCAGAAAACAGTAACAGGGAAACTGCAAAAATGCATATGTCTGTTATCTGTACTAAAGTTTATGCAAATGCATTTGTCTTTGTGGGTTTATTCCTGGACAGCTATGGCAAATATTTCTAGTCCAGTTTTTACTAGGAAGCTCCTTCAGATTGAATGTACTTATTAAGGATCCTCAGTTTACTTCATGTTGGGTTCTCTCTAACAAAACATAGTTACTTTCTTAGGGACGTGTACAAGCACTCATGAATTGATTCCTTCATCAGAGTTAAAATGGGAATTCTGTCTAATTTACAATAATAGAATCATAGAATATCCTGAGTTAGAAGGCACCCATTGCGAAAAATTCTGTGCCTTGAAAATATTTTATTTTAACCTTGAAGCTAATAAAGCTGATGCATTCTACAAATGTTTGTATTCTAGATTAGATTCAGTTGTTGTAGGTGCTGAACATATGTAAAGTATTATTTGCCCAAACTTTGGTAATTATGAAATGGCACAAAAATTTAAACTGTTGCAAAACCATGTCAGTTGTGAGCTAGGCAAGTATCCTTGAGAAATCAAGATAAATTTGTTTTCTACTGGCAAGAAAAGCAAAATAACACTACAGTTAAAACAGGTCCTGAAGATGTGACATGGGCAGCTTTATAGATGTTTGTATGTTTCTTTGCATTTCCAGTAAAAACTGGTGGATTTCGGCCTGCAATTACTTGAACTTCTGAAAGACTTCACATTAGATAAATGCAGGGTTTAGATTCCTGATGCACCATTTAGACCCTTTATGGATTCTGTTTGTGGTCCCTAAGATCATCTTCATCTGTTCATCCCTTATACACCAGCCTTCAAAGGACTGTTTTGAAATAAGGATTATTTGACTTTGGTTCTGCTTCTGTCCAAGTGATGGGTCATCCTACAACCTTGCCCACATTTCAGCAAAACTCATATTCTGGTCTTTCTAAAGAGATAATAATCACATCCTGCTAAGAACAGCTCAATTTTTTAGCCTGAAGTAAAGAACATGATAATAATGTTTCACTTGGTACAGTCTTCCTTTTCTTTCATTTGAACTGCCATTCATCAGTGTCCTCAAAGTACTGTAATTCAGTTTATTTGTGTTATTAGTACTCCTTCCATGTAGATTAGGATAATAAATTTTAGATGATTTGTTTTCAAAAGCAGAGATATTTCTGCCTCAATCTAACAGGGAGGAGAACCCTTGTAAAAAAGGAGAAACCCTTGTTCTAAAAGGTCCTTTGTTTTAAGTGCTGACATAGTTATTAAAAAGGTTAAATTTATGTTCTTTGAATTTCCTTAGATATATTAGAACTTAATTTATAAAGTTCAACGTTTCCAGGTATTCATCTATTTGTTTGTTGAGACTGTTGTATACCATTCAGCAAAGAAAGCACCATTTCTTGCTCAGCTGTCAATATGCTTCTAATTTCTGAATTCATGGATTTGAAAGGGTTTCCTTATACTTTTTTATTACTTTAGGTAAGATTAACGTTTGTGTCCGTGCTAGGATGATAGCTATTGTATTAATTCTATAATTGTTAAAACTATTATTACCTAACACGTTAGGATATTAGAGTACAGTTAATACACATATAACCACTGTGAGATTTATTTTTACTTTTTAACTGTTGTTAAGCTTTTAATTAAATCAAGATTTGTGCCCTTGAAAAATTATCCCTGCAACAGATTTCTTGGCCAAAAGCCTTGCCATGGAAAAAAATGTACAAAGGTACATGTCTGTTCTCTTAACTAATCATTGCTTTTCTAAAAAGGAAAACACAGTATCTTTAGCAGAATTCTGAGGAGTGGAAAACAGTTTGTGACCTTTCTCTGACTCTCTTTTAGGTTTAAAGGAAGTCTGCTCCATTGCCATGGTAGATAAAATTAAGGTAAAGGGACCCAAAATAGAAGTGTCAGCTAGTTCTTGGCAAGAAAATTGGGGTTTACAGCGGTCCTGTTGATCAGACCAGTATATGAGGTACATTTATAAAAAGTCCTCAATTTTCCCTGCCTTCTGGGATGCTTTATACTTACTGATTCCTTTTCCTTTCCAAGGAGCAAATGCAAATAGATGCTCCTATGGAACTTACCTTAAAGCTACAAATATATTCTTTAAACAGAATGTCTTCTCAGCCTTTGGAAATCAAGAATTTTAATCTAGTTTTTGAGCAATTTTCATAAAGCAGCTCTCATACTCAAACTTTTCTTTAGTGTTACATCAGTGCTGCCTTAATTATGGTTGAAAATAAATAGCAAACAGAGAGAGGGCCTTTATCAAGCTTCACACTCTAGCCAAACATTTACATATTGAATTTCCTCTTTAAGGCCTATGGAGACATTTCATAGTCTGTACTCTTTCCCTGCCTTCTTTGTAGTCAATTAGAAATCAATTGATTACCTTGACAACAGCCACCTGATCTGGTAAGCTTTTCCTTTTAATTTGTTCTTTTTTGGTTCAGAATTACAGGTTAGTGTCAAGCCATTCTGAGGCCAGAGTAGACTGTAAAGAACACCCCCAATGGGTTAGTCCTAATTTATTTGGCCCAGGTGTTCCTGTAATTGTGACACACTGAAAAAATTCACAGTGCTTTAATGGCCCTTAAACTTGCATTTCCACCTGCTCTTTCTGGCAGTGTGGTATTGCTCATGTCCCTTATGTTCCTTTGTTTATTTAGGTGTGTTTCTTTGTTTCTGTATCTAATTTAGCACATTTTAAAAAAGAGGGAATAGTAAAATTTAAAAGGCTGGTAGTGAGAGTTTCTCACATTACCACCACATGCACTACTAACACACAGGTGTTCACCAGAGGAACAGGTAAAGTACAGTGTGAATGATACCCATAATGAATATTTCCCCAGATGCAATTAAACATCTGTTATACACACTATGTAGTTCATTTCTTCACTGCATCACTATCAGAATAGGTTAAAACAACAACTCTCTAGGGATTTCCCTAAAACTTGCATATATCCGCCCATGTCTCTTTTGTTGAGGTGAAAGGCATCCTCATTTCACTAAACCTTGTATCTGTGAACTTCAGCACTAAGATCTTTCAACATCTGATGCCAGAACCTGCTTAGGTATTCTGTGATCTGTCCTCCAGAAGCCACCAGTTCTGCCACATTTTGAAGATTGCTCAAGCAGTTCATAATGCAATTGATGTGAATTGATGTGAATGACACTTCCATCAAGAAAGCAGAGGAAGAAACCAGGCATGAAGAAAATTCAGGAAAAGAGGTAAGGATAGCAACTTTAAGTCTAAAACAGCCACATCAGAATGCTTACCACAATGACTGAGAACAAAAGGACCTGAATGAATCTGCCAGTCTCAGTGTCTTAATGTTGCAAAAAATAAGTGCCTGTGTAGTCTAACAGGTGCTTCCAGCTGGCACACACTGGAATCTGCTTATTCGTAATGTTCTTTTTGTTTTTGTTTCTTCCTCAAAAGAGTAAAAACCAGCAAGAATCAAGGTTTTCTTCTTATGGAATTTCAAATAAACATCAACTTATCCACTAAATTAGTTATGTCTTTTAATCTTAGATCTTTTTAATCTTCTGTCAGGTCCTTGGGATGCAGTTTTGATAGTCATTCTCACTGAGGAACATTCCTTCCATTAAATCCAACTTGGACACTTTATAATAAATTCCAATCCAACTAGTCGTTGATTCTTGATTCAAACTGACCTTGGCTGTACTTATATATGTTTTTGTTTTGCATTCTAGCCACTCTGTTTTCAGCAATGTCCCATTCTTTTCATGTGTAACCAGGGTGGTGCCTTGACATTTAAACTGTTTCCATTGTACCATCCCAAATGATTCCATTTTACATCTTTCATTTTTCAGAAAACTGCCTTCCTTCTTCCTTCAACCTTCTCCAATTCAGTGCTAATAGTTCATGAGGAGTTGTTGGCACTTGATGCTACTAAATGTTGGTAAGAATTTGCTTACAACCTCACTGTGGCTGCATTTCAACACTGTAGCTATTTATTGCTTCAGTGAGTTACATCTGCTTCGTCATCTTGGCATTTATGAGTCTGAATTGACTGATGTCCAATGTAATAAAGTACCAAGCATGGGTCAAGCATGCCTGACACTTGCATGCTGTTATCAGCAGCCTAAGGAGCTTAACTCTAGATCATCTAAAGTCATGTGTTCCAATTAATCTACTTAGTATTCGGTTTAAAAATGTGTTGAGAAGTGGCCATGATTGACTTCTTGTTTCATCCTAGCACTGACCTGGAGCTTTTGTTTAATTTCTGTCACTATTTGCACTACAGCACACATACTTTCTATAAATGTTATTGTTCCCAGAATATTATTACTGTATGGTTTTATCCATACATACTATCCATAATAGGCTACTCTTAATAGAGTCTTTTTAAAATTAATGAAAACATCTTCTAGTCTCATTTTCTTTCTTCTCTCTCTTCTTCACCCCTCAGATTTGCTGAAGCTGAAATTGTGGCTTGTGGCCAGAAATTATATGTATTTTTCCAACAAGTTCATATCAGTTTGGTCTTTTGATCTTGTAGTTTTCTGAAAGCTGTAGTGGAAGAAACACTGAATGAGACAAAACACATGTAGAGATCTGCAAGTAAAAAAGCTACAATTTTATTTTGGAATTCCCTGCTTCTGGTTACTTCCTATTAACATAACCTCCACCACCACTTGCACTTACATAAATGGAAATAGGGTGCAGCACAACAGAATCTATCGATCCGTCTAAAGGAAAAAATCCTAACATCAGTTGAGTATACCACAGCATGAGGTATTGGTCCATATTTCTTTTAGCAGCAAGATTGGGTTGTGGTTTTTATTCTGGTTTTGCAGTGAGCCAATGTGGACTTATATGATAGCCAATATAAGATGCTAAGAAAGTCATCACATAGCAAGAAGCATGCAATGTCTACAACTTGCATATCTGCTGAGTATTCCACAATTTTTTGTATCAAGGAAAAGATGTTGTTGTTGTGAAAACTACGAGACTCCATTAAATACCCATCCTGTTCTCTGCTCCATTTGACAACTTTACATTCCAGTGCTCGGCAGAGAGAATGCAGAGTTCGATTTAGAAGACACTACCTAGATAGTAGGAATTATCACCTTTTAAAAGATTGCACTTGGGTAACATGGCAAGTAGCACAACAGTGCTGGAGCAGATCTGTAGAGTACCAGAGGGTTTAATTACTGAGGGTTTAATTAAAAAATACATTTGATTCAGGATTTTCTGAGTCTCAGGACTAATCTCTTTCTCTGCCTACCCTTTTGAGGCTAGTGCATCGTCCAGAACTCATTCTGCCTGAAAGGAACCCAGCTCATGCTGGTCTGAGTTCTCTTTCATAGCTAGCTGGAAACCATTGTGAGGGAAGGTTCTGGAAAGTTATGCTGAAATGCCGCTTTAATCCAGTTTATTACCTCAGTGTGGAGATCCTGAGATAAAAGTGAAAACCCATGCTATAAAACAGAAATTGGAATGGAATGGAATGGAATGGAATGGAATGGAATGGAATGGAATGGAATGGAACGGAATGGAATAGAAAGAGCTAATTATAAAGACTTGGAGCATGGGCAAAAGGCAAACTAGGCTGACCACAGGGCTAGGAATTTAAGTATTTCAGCTAGTCAAAATTCAGAAGGGCCTTTGGTTAGTTGGTTGCTTGGTTGGTTGGTGTCCTTTTAGAGAAAGTTATAGCCTTCAAATAATTAGTTGTCTTGTGAAAGTTTCTTGTCTTCTCCTTCTATTCTTGTAAAAGATTTTATAAGCTGCAACCAACCTGGAAATGAAAAATCATTTTTAGCAGTGGTAATTTTCCCTTTCATTAGAACCTTTCTATATTTCCTCCCCTGAGCCTATTATTTTTGTAAGAAAAATGGGAAGGGGGGAGAAAAAGTAAAAGAAAAGAAAAATAAAACCAAGATTTTATTTTAGGGTGGGGGAAAATGTAAGCAGAACAAATTTCTGAAGAATGAAAAAAAGATAATCCCTTTAAAAATATTGCATCCTGTGACTATGTTGAAACAACTGTTTTCATATTTTTACTAGTTTGGGCTCCTCAAGTTTTCTGATTGAGTGTGTTTTTTGCAGGTGGGTGATGAGAGAGAGGGAGATTGCATTTTATTGACATTCCTTTGCATATTAGTATATATTTATGCCCATAAGAAAGTAATCAGAGAGCTTACTTCCTCTCAAATAGAAAACATTTTTTTTAGTTAATGACATGCTGAAACCCTGAATTAACTTCAATTGCAGTTTCAGCAGTAACTCAGTAGAAATTGGGTATTTTTATTTTTTAATATATTTGTTATATTTTTTTTAATATTTTCACAATCAGTCTGGCATATATCATTGTGCCCAATGCCTCAGATTTTTGCCCTTCAAACAATACCATCTCTCTGGCATATCATATCCTGTTATTTAAAAATGTATGAACCATTTGGTGACTCATACTTTCAAGGGGCAGAGTTAGGGAAACACAATTTTACTGTTTAATTCACCAACTTCTGTGTGTTTAATATTATAATTATGCTGACTATCTATTTCCAAGGACTACTAGCACTCCTAGAGTCTTAAATAATTGTGTTCTTAAGTATAAACAAGCTATCTAAGGTCACTTTTGCAATGTGTTAAATGTTCTCCATGGATTATTGGCAAACTAAATGCATGCTGCTGAACAAGTCTGTCTGTAAGAATGAGGCAGTATAGAAAAGAATGCCTGTAAAAAAGAGAAATTAATCTTATGCAGTTTCTAAAACTTTGGCATTGCTGCATAAGACTCTCATATATTCTACGCATTCATAGGATAGAATTTTAGCATCATTCATTGTCTATTGAGATCAAAGAGCTGCATCCCCTCACAAATTATTATCCATATGTATAATTTGCTTGTACTTGTATCCGGGAGAGCTATTATATATGCTTTTTATTTTACAACTCCAAGAAGGAAAAGAGAAGCTCACAGTCCATGTGCACATACAGTTACAGAGCTTGGCAGAAAGCTCTGCGCCATGTATAAAGCTTTCACTGAGAGCTCCCTTCATCCAGTAAATGAAGATGAATGCCTATTAGGAAAAAAAAGGGCTTGCTGTGATCAACTTCCCAAAAATAATCAGAGTGAGGCACGCAACCTGAACATTAGGGCTCTTAATGGCTGCTTTGGAGTGAACTGAGGAAGGCTAAGGATCCTTGGCTGCTTGCATTGAGTCATAACTTTTTAAACAAGGCCCTAAGTCAGAGCTATCAGTCCTGTGGTGCTGTTTTCCTGGCTCAAGATAAGCCTGTCTCTTTCTATCCCAGGCCTGGGCCTGTGATTTAACATAGCAATGACAGCAATTGCTAGCCCCAAAAACATCCTTAGCAACTCTCATCTAATACAAATCACTTATTCTTTGTGAAAGATGAGTGAGTCATGCAAGTAACAGACGGCACATTAAGAGTACATTGTTAAAGTGCTCTTTAATTAGTTATGTGGCATATAATGATGTGGGGTCAAATAATAATTTAATTTTTGTACGCTATCCTTTTTTTGTACATTGCCAGTGGACCACCCTGTATGATGAAGGAACTCACAATAACATACAGGATACTCAATAGGATACTTACTGAAGAACACGAGGAAATTCATTATTCTTTTGCCACAATAGCTCTTTACGTGTTTTTAAAGTCATATTTGTGTTATATAAGAGA
>JAWWMO010000138.1:36770496-36805757 GCA_035047845.1 Dendrocincla fuliginosa | reverse complement strand
TGGAGCAAAACTTTGTAAAATATCATTGGAAAAAATAAGACAGATGCAAACGCCATGCCATAAAATTAAATGAGCTTTTTTAGACAAAGTATAACTTACTGCTAAGCTATTAATTTTTACTTCAACACCATAAAAGCCTAAGGGTAACCCTTTATATATCTCAAAGCATAGTGCTGTTGGTTCCTGGAAGAAAAAAACATTTGTTTTTGTTATATCAAGAAATTCAATAGTGCCGTGGGCAAAAAAACCACCACCACCACCAAAAAGCACTCTGAAATAATTCCATGTATAACGTGAATTTACTTTAAACTGTTAACACAGTAGCACATAACAAAAAGTATTTTGCAAAAAATGAAAATATTTCCCTCATAAAATAGACCTGCAAGCAGAGTAGTAAGCAATAAACTGAGGTTTAGCTCATCGGAATTTGAGCTAAATTCCTCTCCATGAACATGGGATTGTTACCTTATAATCAGATCAGAATTAAGGATCAGACCACTGAAATCAAGGGATTATATTTCTGACACCACCAGGATTAGATTTTTTTTATACATTATTTATTCTGCTGTTCACATTCACTTTTTTGACAACAATTTAACATTTGCTGAAAAACAATGACACAAGAACTTGGAGATACACCTGCAAATGTGATCATTTCAGCTTCCACATTTGATAAATTCAAAGATACAAGCATATGTGTACACGCTCATATGTTTTGTATAGTATTGCATCAATCCTTACCAGGATAGCCATATAGGTGACATCTCTGTGACCCTGCAGAGGATTTGTGGCCTGCGTAGAACTCTGGAAAGATGTACGTACTCACTTCCTGTAGTGCCAATTACAGGAATTGGGTCCTGGGGAAAAGGGACAAATAATCATTGTTACATCTCCTTCAGAAATGAAGTCTCACATTTGGTTATCCTTATCAGTGACCATCAGCGTCAGTGGTGGTCCAACTGTGCGGATACTAACAAGGTGTTTCCAAAAGGGTTCTAGAAGACAAAAATCAAGAAATTATAACATTTCTGTTATGGGGAGCTCTTTTCGCTTAAAGAATGTGACAGATTCTTTCCAGTGCAATTTTTTATGGAATACATGCCTTTTCCATCTCATTTAATCTTTAGTGAGCTGTCTCTTTGACAGATGACTACATTTGAATGACTCTCCAAAATTCAGAAGCAGCACAGTTGTGGTGAAAAGATGCATTCTGACACTGTCAGCATGGAAATCCGACTCCTGCCATAGTAACCTCCCATGTATTTCTCTCACATACAAAATTTGTCATTGTCTTCCACACTCTAATCATCCTTCTGGACTAATAGTATAGAGTTGAATTTCTCTACACATCATCTTGGATTCTCAAACTGTCACCCTCTCTCTGTATCTTAATACGTGAAAGCAATAAAGGGGTTTCTTACCTCCTACACACTACTCTGTAATTGATGCCACTGCACCAACAGATCCATTTTAGAGCATTAGTCTTATCGCATAGACCACTTCATAATCTAGGCTGTAATTATTTGATTGCTCATTATGTTTCTCCCTAAATGTGATGCTATCAGGATCTGGTGATAGGAATTTTCTCTTCACAAGAACTGTGGACTTAGGTTGAAGAGCTGAACTTTTTCTGTCAGTCCTTTGGATAATTCCCATGGCAGTCATTGAGTCAATTCATTCTGTTTCAAAGACCCAGAGATATGATTATAACACATATACCTGGTATCAGCTTACCAAACCTGATTTTTTTTGTTAAAACCAAGAATGATATAAAGAAGATTTCTGAAAACATTACTTGACTTATAGATCTCCATGTCAACTAAACACCCAGTACAGCTAGATTTTGAGCATCAACAAGGCTGTTTTACAGCATGCACAATTCTTGAGTTAGAATTTAAAAGTTCAGCATTCCAGTATCATCATTAACATTGTTTTTTATCATTGCTGACATGAACTAATGAAGTACTAAACCAGACTTGTACTAATTCATATTAATCAAATTGTCAGTTTGGACTGCTTATCCTCTCTCCGATTTGATTTATAGGTCTCATAATTTCCTCCATTCACAAATTAAGACATATCAGTAGCATATTAAAACAGAGCTAAAAGTCAACTGGATGAATTCTTTCAAGTACTCTTTGTCATGATGTATTTTGTAGTTTTAGTTAAAGAAAAGCCATCTTGAAAGTCTCACTCTGAGCAATCAAAACTGAGAAACCAGTTTAAGTGTTAAGATGGCATTAAGGAGGCTCAGTTCATCCTTCACCCAGGTATTGCCTTGCTGCTGTTAGGAGCAATGACCAGTAACTAACACTGGCTAATGACCTTCCTTCTTATTTGCAGATGGGTATAGTTATTTTTCCAGATAGTCATTCAAAGCAGAAGCCTAATTTATTGGCCCACAGTTAAATTTGGAAAGAACCTAACTCTTTTCACTGAGTATAAGGGAGGCTGGCCTCTTAAACTAGATGCCTAAAGACAGAATATTCCTGTTATGTGAAATACGAGATACAGAAGGATCATATCATAGAGAATAAGTTTACTGATAATGGTACTTAAAAGTCCTATGATGTTTAAATTCATGAACAAATGCAGACTCTGGTTGTTGGGTTTATCATCTTGTACACTTACTATTAATAAATGATTCATTAATATGTTTTAAACACAGTATTGATTCTCAACGAGACTCTTCTGAATACATTTCTGAAGCATGTGGTGAGGAGGGTGGCACAATTTCAAGTCAATACATCACTCAGGAGTACTGAAAGAGACCTCTTATTCTATTATTACTCTCAAATTACACTACTCCAAAAGTTAGCTAATTAGCAGCCAACTATGACAGTTTCATCCTGTGATGGTTTCCTGTCTGTGAAAGGATATCATTTTAAGTACTTGTTGCTAAGATTTAGTATTGTGTATCACAGAAGTGGGCTTCAAGGCACTTGCAGATTGTCTTCTTGAGAACTCTAAGTGTTTTGCTGAATATGTTCCAAAGAGCCTGACTTTTCAAAAAATGTGGATACTAACTTGGCTTAAACACATGCAGCAGGTTTTTTGTAGCTTTGTGATAATTATTTATATGGGTAAGAGAACAGACAGATGACTAATCTCAATATAAAATAAAAACTGACACAAACACAAGGCACAAGCGAAATCCAAGGTAATCTGCTTTTTAGGCTGGATATTCTATGCACTTGCTATTAAGGAGAAAAAGCGAAGGATGATAGAATGAAAGAAGATTTTAAGGAAACCTAAGGAAAAATTAGATCAAATTATTTTAAAGAAAGTAATAACTGTATGAGACAAATGGAAATTGAGTGGCAAGAAATACTGCCTAGAAAATATAGAGATAGGTGCATATTTCAGGAAGCTTTCAAATAGTAGTACAGACCGTTTTTGTCTACTCAGCTTTGTTGGAAAGCTGACTGGACTGCCATTTGTTACTGAGAAATAGCTTTTCAGCTACTTTGTCATCAATGTAAACAAAAATTACATTTTTGAGTGAATCACTGCCAGATATAACAGGCCACTAAAAGTAAATCAACTGATTTTGCTGTGAATAAAGTCTTATCGACTACATCAAATAACAACATGGAGTTATTATTGAGTTTAAGAACAATCATCAAGTTGAGTTTAAGAACAATAATCAAGTTTTTCTTGTGAGTAAATTTGGGAAATGGAATTAACTTTTAAAAGAGTATCTGAACATGAATGTATCATCACTGCTGTATCATCACAGATGTTTCTCCTTGTATTTCATTGATTGAATTATGCACTTTACATTTGCAGAAAATTTAATCCCAATTTTGCACTCTGTGTAGCAAAGAGTGTATATAACAGTGATTTAAACCTGATAATTGTTCACTGCATATTTTAAAAACTGCAGGTTATAAGGTAGTCTATTACTTTTTAAAAAAAGTCAGTAACTATATTAATAAATAGACTTGAATACATCTCTCATAGAAGGTATATGAATTCTGATACCTTGAGTTTTATGGACATTCCTGAAAAAAATATTCTCTTTTTCTAACTTGACTTCTTTTGGTTTCTAAGCTGACTTAGACCCAAAAGTGAAGCTCTGCCCGTGTTGTCAATTTCCTTCCTACTCTGAGTAAAGGCCACTAAATGCACAATTTCTGTATAATCCCATAATTTTTACTAGATTTCATTTATTTGTCTGGCAATCTTGACTATTTTTTTAACACTGCTAAACTTATTATCTCTTGTAACAGATGAGAGAGACTGTACAAGTCAATCCAATTAGAAGGGGCCTAATACCAGAGTTTGAAATCTTTATATGGCCTTTCCAATGTTTCATTATTTTTTTTTGCAACAGTCCATCCTCAGTTTAATGTCAGTGCCCGTAAAACAAAGAATCTAAAAAGGCGGACAAGAACATGATACTGAGAAAGTGGAGCTTTCCCTGTTGTTTACTGGGGAACACTAAAAGCAACTCACTGAATTTTCAGGAATTCACGTATTTGTGAGAAGTTACTCACTTCCTGTATTTTTTTATAAATAATGTTAATCTTTTGGTTCCTTACTTGGTGAATATCAAAGCTGGAAGCTCTTTTTATGCACTTCTTATCAGCTGATCACCCCAAATTTTGTTTCTTCAATTATTTCTCTTGAAACTCAATTTTTATAAAGCTGTACAACACAAGGGAGTGGGACTGAATACTGGTCTCCTCTTGTGCAGTTAGATGTGATGGCAAGGATTGACTCAAAACCCATAAGCCTGATGTGCCCAGGTTGCACAGAGCAGTTTTACATGTTGTACACACAGATGAATTATGTAGCTTGCTCCACATTTAAGTAGGACTTCTGAGTATTTGGAAGCCCATCCAACTCAGCTTGTAGAGCTGTTTCTGTCTAATGAAGATTGTCTAATTAATACTCTTTATTTTTGCAGCCTTCGGCCTTTACTCAAACTAGTATTAAGGCTTACTTGAACTTAGTAGAAGCCAGCTGACATATTTACTGAGACTAATTTTTGTCTGCCTGAAGTTTTAGGCTATTTTGAAACCAGAGCAAAATAATAAATATGAGCAACAAAGATCATCATTAATTCATAAGTCAGTACCAGCTTGAACAGTAAGCCAATAAAATCCTGACACCTCTAATTTTTGGCTCCAGTTACAGTTTTTAAAACAGGTCATTCGTCAACCAACGGGATATTTCCAATTAAAGAAGTGGTCAAATAAGCTAAAGAGCTTTTTAGCTAATGTCTGATGATCAGCCATACACAAAGCCTACCAAAAGCAAGTGGCTTTCATTATTTCCAGTAGAGATTGAAAGTTATAGGATTAAAGAAATTGATTCCAATTATTTAGGATCCCATTCCAAGTGCATATAATAAATCAAACCATAAGTGGCATAGGGCTCACTAAAATATAACAATTGCAGCTTTACCACAGAAGAATATGTACTTAGCCATTGGCGATTTCTTTTTTTCAGGGGGAATTTCAGGTATGTGATAGAATTCCAGCTACTTGTAGAAAGTCCAGCCATATGGTCATAAATAGCATTTTCTGGTGTGTAAACTTTGGATGACTAAGATTTGGTTATAAAATAACATAACACTCCATATTGGGAAATCTTTTTAAAGTTGAGTGGTTCCTTTTATTCTCTATATATCAGCTTCCTAATGGCTTTTCAACAGTTTGAGCCATTTTCTAGAATAACCACAGCTGCTTCACATTAGTTATGGGGTTTTGTTGCTAAGAGACCTTCTGCTTTCTAAGTCTCACTAGATCTTTAAACTATATTTTTTTTATTATTGATTGCATATTCACAGCAAAACACTATTATGAAATGAGAGTTGATATAACTTTTACCTCCAAACTGGTTCAAAAGAAGAAACTTTCAAATTGCTAATAGCAGTGCTGTCTTAGGTAATGCTGCTCAGACTAAGCAAGTCACTCTTCTGAAGCCTCTAGTATACTTTGTATTGTCCCTGTCTTTTTTCCATAGAGCTGAATTTTGTACTTTGTTTTACTGTTTTGACAATAATCATTATTCCATTAACAAGTATATTTATAAGCAGAATCCACAAAATTCACCAGTTCACAAATAATGGGAGGTGACTTCTACAAGAAGGGAGCAGGACACACCTGAAAGCAGAAAGGGCTGGTGAACTCAGTTCACTCAAGTTCTGTTCGCTGAGCAGTCCCTTCTATCCAAGTGGTGTACTCACATGTTCTGTGCTACTATCTAGGTCTGGCCACTAGTTTCATTGCTTGCACCATGAGGAAACAAGGTAAAAATGAACAGCAACCAAGTCCCAGAAGCAGCAACTAAACAGTAGTGTCTGGCTGATGGAAAGTGAAGAGATAGAAGTGGCAGATGTGGATAAGGACTTACAGGAGTACTTGCACCAGAAATATAACCAGGAGTAGACCAGTCATGAGAGTGATTGACAGTATGTACCTGAACAATATCCAAATGTTGAACTGACTTCTTTCATGACAACCCAGGTCTCCACCTCAGCTGGGCAGGAATGCTGACTTTCAGCTGAAAAATTGGATGACGTGAGACAGAGATGCTGGGCTGCCAGTTTTCTGTTTAGGTGATGGAAAACAAAGATGTGTGATCTATGGGAGTATTGCTTCCTGGACTGGAAAAGAAACAGCACATGGGGCTTCTCTGAAGAGAAGTTCCCAGGAAGAGGAGCGGGTTCACAAAATTACAATTATCCTAGCGCTGAAATTTTTGGTTTAGTTTTTACATCACACTACTGAAGACATGATTTTGTGATTCCAGAGTCACAGCAGAAAGAAACATTTCCTTTACATTGTGCCTTTTCTTCTTTACGAAATGACTAGTAAAAAGGAGTTAATTGTTGGGTGACTGGGGAGCAGGAATGCCCAGCTGGCACCTGTAGCCAGAGTAAGATGAAAATGATAATGTAATTCAGAATAATTTTGTATAGTAAAAATTTGAGGTAATATTGTGATTAGGAAATAAGGTGTTTAGAAATTAAGTACAAACAATGAAAATCAGTGGTTATTATGATGAGATAATCAGGTTTAGCCTTCATACCCACATTTTCAGTTCTGTCCCATGCACTATATCAAAGGATGAGAAATAAAACATCTTTATATGCAATTTTAAGACTCCAGAGTGTTGAATGACCAAGACTTAACTACCTTATATGTCGCTACTGAAGCCTTGTTCTCAGTAAAAAAATTTCAAAGGTTTTGCATGAGTGGAAAAGGAACAAAACAGAGTGTGAAAGTAAAATATACTCGCTACCATTTAATTGCAAAGGAAATAATTTAGTTAGACATGAAACCACTCTCTAGTGGCAAGGACTGTAAAGCATGTTCCACAGAGGTGAAGCAGAGTCTCCACTGTTTGTCTTTTCACAGAATGACAGAATCAAAGAGTACACTGATTTGGAAGGGACCCACAAGGATCATCTAATCCCTCTCCTGGCCCTGCACAGGATCATCCCCAAGAGTCACACCATATGCCTTAGAGTATCATTGACACACTTCTTGAACTCTGTCGGGTTTGCTGCTGCAACCTGGGAAGCCTGTTCCAGAGCCTCTAGGTGAAGAAACTTTTCCAAATATCCAACCTAAACCCTCCTTGACACAACTTCAGGTCATTCCCTTGTGTTCTGTCACTGATCACCAGGAAAAAGAGATCAGTGCCTGCCCCTCTTCTCACAAGGAAGTTGTAACTGCAGTGAGGTCTCCTCTCAGTCTCCTCCAGGCTGAACAGATCAACCGCCAACAGCCACTCCTCATTTGGCTTCCCCTCAAGGTTCTTCACCATCTTCATTGCCCTCCTTTGGATACTCTCTCATAATTTAATATCTTTCTTATACTGTGGCACCCAAAACTGCACACAACACTCCAGGCGAGGCAGCCCCAGTGCAGAGCACAGCAGAACAATCCCCTCTCTCGACTGGCTGGTGATGCTTTGCCTCATACTCCCCAGGACACGGTTGGCCCTCCTGGCTGCCAGGGCACTGCTGACTCATAGTCAACTTACCATAGACCAGGATCCCCAGTTCCCTTTCCATCATCTCATTGCCAGTCTCTATGTACATTCAGGGTTGCCCCATTCCAGGTGCAGAATCCTACATTGTTCCTTGTTGAACTTCATTTGGTTGGTGATTGTCCAGCCCTCTCATTTTCCCAGGTCTCTCTGCAGGGCCTCTCTGCTTTTGCAGGAGTCAACAGCTCCTCCCAGTTTTATGTCATCTGCAAACTTGCTCAGTATCCCTTCCAGTCCTGTGTTCAAGTCACTTATGAAGATATTGAAGAACAGAGGGCCTAAGATGGAGCCCTGTAGCACCTCACTGACAAGTCATCAATCTCTCAGAAAAAGTTCAACAAAAACCTATCTGTGACGGTGTTGTATCGGATCCTACCTGGCAGGAGAGGAACAGTCTTCTTCAACAGTGCATACTATTTCAACCCCCAGACAGAATTTCTTATAGCCAGGACAGAAATACTTAAAACAGACTGAAATCTACAGTGGTTCTCACTTATCTGGAAAGGGTGTCACTGACAGGTTAATCTCAGATGTTACTGTAGAGGTAACCTGTCCATGTAAACATTAGACAAGAGTATGTATGATAACTCCAGGTACTATGTACTGCTGAATACAGTGGAGCAGGTATTAACAATATGAAATTAGAAGGTCAAAGTATATCACAACCCTTATAAAAATGAAAGATAATATTTGACGTTAAGTAGAGTTTTCCTGTTCTAATGCTATGTTCACTATGTTCTCGGGAAGAAAATGATAAAATTTTAACTCTTTTCTCGAAAAGACCTATGTTGTTTTTAATAGTAAATAGGAATCCACAGATCCCTACTTCCTGGATGAATTGCATAGTATTTGGCTATGTTATGATATGTAATGTTGAAATATGAACTCAAGATTAATCTAGCCTGGAATAATGTTTCAACCACTAGGGAACATGATACTTTCGTAAAAATAGGCTTGTGATTCAGATAGTGATATTTCCACTGTATTATTTATTTGTTATGTCTGACAGTGAGCTTTGCCTTTTAGAAGAAAAGCTCAAAACTTTTCCTGCCCTGGGACTACATAGCCTTAGGCCCCAGACTTAGAAAGATTTATGTTTGAATAACTTGAGTAATCTCACTGGGATTTAAGTATAATACTGAATTTACAAAATTGGTGCATGCGGCCAATGAGTAGGGTTACAGTCCAGAACATGGGAGGAAGAATATAACATGGCATTAGTAGTTACTTGACCCACAACCTAAGTGTTTTGTGGAGCACAATGTAAAGTTTGCCTCTCTGCTGCATGGAACTTATTTTCAAGACCAGATAACCTGAAAGTCAGTAAAAAACAGGGACCACAAAGTGGAATGACTATTAAAAGAAATAATAATAATGGTTTTAACCTTACCTATGATCAGTTAAAATCTCTTCAAACATTGAATAGTTTTATTGTCAATCATGTGACACTTAAGTGGCATGCAATACTGGGCTGACAGGTGAGCTCATCAGTGTGGATGATGTGAGACTAACTTCTTTGATGGTTTTTAAGAACCCGTTTCCTATCCTGTTGACGTATTCAAAAAGTGCATAAGCATCCTTAGCTGTAGAAAAAACATCTACATTTTCTTTGAACATTGTCAGCATAATAGTGAAATTTTCAACTATACATAGATGCATCCAAAAGGGACATAAATAAAATATCAGAAATGCCGCTTTATCTTTTAAATTTTATTCCTCTGATCTTACTGAACATGAAGACTTATTCCTTCTCATTAAGTTCTTATGTATATTATTGCTCAAAATGTCAGTAACTAGAGCAACATTTTAAAAACTATAAATGGAAAATAGCATCAAACATATTCATATATATTTGAATTCTGAAGACTTCCTACATGGTACACAATAGATAATTTAAACATAGTATAAAAGGACTGAAAAACTTTTTCCAGTTTTATCTCACATTTTGCTATGTCTTTATGTAGCAGGTGACTGAAAAGAGACAGCCATGAAATATTTAGCAATTAACAACTGAATTTCCTCTTTTGCAGAAAGGGGGTCTCTCTGGTACCAATCAGATCTCCATATGCATAAACAGAAAAATTTTGCCCATTATATTTAACAGAGAGCTCCAGAAATAAATATTATCTTTTTACTCATAAGAAACCTGGCACACAGGTAGACATTGGAATCAGCATTTCCAGCTGCAATGGGGAAGTTTATTCTTTCCAGATTTTAAGTCATCATTAACACTATTACTCCAGACAGAAAACAATGTAACAGGTCTGCAACAGTAAAAATTTCTTAATAATCATGTTGTTGTTGTTGGTAAACAGATGAGCTATGTTATTTCTGCATGTCTCTATGGTCTAATTGCTAACTGTAAAATACATTTAAATTTTTTCAAAACTCCCTTTTTCTTCAGTTACAGAAAAACCTGCAGCTATCATCATAAGATAATCATTTACTGTCTCATAATTTGTAGCATTTTTGCAAGTGTCTATAAAAGGTTAAAATAAATCTGCCTGTAACTGATTGTTTTGCCCTACTAGCAATCTCAGTTTTGTTTCTTTCTTCCTCAAAACTGACCCGGACAGTGTCAATTTTTACAGTTTTGAGACTTCAAAGGCAGAGAGTTAGTAGGACTTCTGACAAAACTAAATCATATAGTGTTAAGGATTTTTTTTTTTTTACACAATGAAGGAGTGTGAAATTTCTAAATTCAGGAAAACCTTTCCATTCTACAGCAAGTTCTAAACAGCAGGACAACCCCTTTTATAAACTTGAGAATGGAAAGAACAAATATATTTATATTAAGTCAGCGCATAAACATGTATGCTCACCTTCTATTGCTCCATTCATGAAATCTCTTTTTTGCCTGGGTCAGTAGAGAAACTAAAGGTCTATAAAGTGAAAGTTTTTCTTCATCTTTTCAGACAAAAAGTATGGTGTCAGGAACTGAAAAGATGGCAAATAATCATATCAGACTACATTATGTGTCACTGGTATCCTACAGATGGGACATGGATTTCACTGTCTTAGTGCTGTCAGACAGGGACAAGTGGGTTCACTTCTTTCTCCAGAGGAGATCTGGAGAGCATCATATAGATATTTACATTGTTATGCAACTTACAAGAAGCTTCACTGCCTGTTGAGTTTTAAAGTAAGAAAGCAATTACATGAAATAACTAAAGGGAGGACTGAGATGGTGAAATACTAGGCAGCAGTTGTCTTGAAGTAGGGAATTAAGCTAAAAATATACATCAAAATATATGAAAAGATACCTTTTTCATGTTTCCATCACATTGTTTTCCATTTGTCCTTAAAAAGACAGAAACTTGCCTGTTTTTTTTTTTTTTTTTTTTTTTTTTTTTTTACCAGTGGTATGAAAGGAAAAATTAAAAACAGAGTTTTAAAAGCTAAAATTACAGCCAGATACTTTTTAATAGTACCCTTACTGTTGCTGTTTACATTGTTTAAGAACATTCAGCTATTTGCATTCTATTTTAATTGGAGAGAAATCAGTGCAAATCCTGTTTGAGCAGATTTTCAGTCTGCATAGAAAATAACAAGTTAGAGATCTTTTTCTAATATGTCATGCTACAAAAACATGTTGAGTGCATAACATACTAGAGCTGAATGGCAGAAAAAAAATGTGTATCATATACATTCAGGTTCTTTGGTTTTCAAGAAACCACAAAACTCTTTCTGAGGTTTTGCTGTTGTTGTTTTAAAACTTGAGTGTCCACAGCAGTATTTCTTCATGGAGATTATTTCCAATTATCACAAAGTTAGAGTTTTCATACTTTGTGCATTAACATTTGACAACAGAACTCAAATCATTTGGGAAAGCATCCCTACCCAGGGAAGCATTTACACTATAAAGAAAAATGTTTATTCTTTACCATTTAGGTTTAGTGGACATTAGAGGAGAAGAAATGCATTTTATGCGAGAGGAAAAGAGTACATTAACATTGTGCTCTTGATCTTCTGTGTTGAGCACAGCACTAGTATAGTTCACAATACACACACAGGATTAGCAGGTCTGAAAATAATCTTACTAACATTCTCCCTGTCAAATGCCAATTGGCTTGTAAAAAGGCAGTTCACAGGCAAAAGCAGAAAAACTCCTAGCTTCCTATATTTTGCTGGTGAAACTGATACAAGTGCTAGCACAAGTCATTTCAAGGAAGCTGAGAGTTAAATAGGTACTACAGTAAGTCTAAATAGATTTCTACAGCTGAGCTCAGATGAGGGAAAAATAACAAAATGGCTAACAATGATTTATCAGTACTGCAAAACATATTCACACCAAAACACACCTTCATGGAAAGGTCTTTATCTTACCCTAAAAAGGAAATGGTTTATGGTATTATTTTCTGTTGTTTCTGTAGTGAGACAAGTCTGTGGAAAACAACAACCTTGTTTCTACAATGAGAACGGAGTGTAAACCTGGAATAGACAAGAGAAATAGAGGCTTATTTGAGGTTGGATTTTTTTTTCTTGTCTAAATACAGGTGTTTTTTTCTAGGCAGGCATTCTTAAATTATTTTCAGTAAATAGAATGAAAGTAAATTTTAAGTAAATATTTACACAGAACTTAGAGATGACCTATGTAAGCAGAGTAATTAAGACTGAAAAACTACCAATGTAATCTTCAGAAATATTCTCAAGAATTGATTCTGGAGGACACTAGCCTCACAACAAATTAGGTAAATTTTATTGACAAGTAATACAAACAAGGACTTGCATAATAATC
This sequence comes from Dendrocincla fuliginosa, assembly GCA_035047845.1. Classification (NCBI taxonomy): domain Eukaryota; kingdom Metazoa; phylum Chordata; class Aves; order Passeriformes; family Dendrocolaptidae; genus Dendrocincla; species Dendrocincla fuliginosa. The sequence continues at coordinate 36,793,012 of JAWWMO010000138.1, read as the reverse complement.
CTTCTAGACCTATGACCATGCATCAGAGGCCACATTTAAAATTAAAATAATGAAACAAAACACCAATATAAATTTTTCAAGGTGTTGTCTTTCCCAGGCAGTCAAAAATATGAACTGACAGTTTCTGTAAAAGATTCAAGCAATGCAGCCATATGAGAGTGGAGGGAAAGAAGCAGAAGAGAGAAAAATAGTACAAAATCTGAGAAAATAAATTTTTAAATAATTTCTGGTAAAGACAAGGTAAAAAGAATATTCATCGAATGTTCATTCAAAATCTTCATGGTTGCCTTTAAGTAAACTTCATAAAGCAAAGGCATTAAAGGTCACATTAGTAGACATGGCAGAATACCTAGCAAAAGTGCTTTCTGTGAGAGATGCAAATTGATTACCCAAAAATCTAGCTTATTTGAAACCATTTTCTTTCACTCACAATCAGCCACATATTGAGATTTAAAATACTGTGTGAAAGTTATCTTATCCTGAAACATTAATTTTTCCCCCTTACAATGATCACATCAGTGCACGTTATTTTTTTTACTGCACAGTACTTTTTTGCTGCAATAAATATATTGAATAAGCACAGATTTAGAAGTAGTTATTTACTTCTCATGGCACTCATTTTCCTGAAACACTTAAGTGTTTGAGAACCTCGGCACGCGGCACTTAAGCTCCTTTCAAAACGTTATTTAGATTCCAGAGAAGAGCTGGAGCAAAGCATCCTTGCCAAATTTATAGATTATAGGAGAAAATTTTACCTTTTCTGTGACAATGTTACCACTTCCTACTCCAAAAAAAAAAAAAAAAAAAAATTTGGTCAAACTCCTTTATTTCCCATTTAGTACAGAATTAGAATTTAATTATTTTTTAGTATATGATGACTTGTCAAAGAAAACATGGAACTATTTTCTGTAACTTCAAATTTGTAATGTGGTCCCACTAAAATTAATAGGACAATTCCCATTCAAATCTCATTGAATGCAGTGCATGAGGGCTAAAATGATTGGCACCATTTATGACTCACTATGGGAGAAAAAAAGGGCAGATGTCTGTGACCCTAGAGTTCTCAAACTATTCTGGACTTGTCTGAAGTCAGACCAGTATGAGAGTAGAACAAAATTCTGCTCATTAAAGCATAGAGGGAAGCCAAAACACAAAGTAAAATAGTCTTTGTTTAGTAGCTTAATTGGCAATGACATTAAATCTTTTTAATTAACTTGTTAATTACTAGGGGGCTTTTAGACTCCTCTGTATCAGCTAAAAATAAACTATTTTCAAACTGTTTGCAAAAGCTAGTGCCATTAGGTGGTCATAGAGAATCAGTAATACTATTATTGAGTTTGTTGTAAAAAAGTTTGATTGAAAGACAATGTCAACTTTTTGCCACTTTTGTATTTTAAGGACATACTGAATTCAGTTGTGTAACAAGAAATTTCAAGCTGGAGTTCAACTGTGATGAATAGAGTGTGCTTCATAAATGAATAAGCATGTTGGAAAATACATCTTATTGACTAATAATCATATTTCACTGGGGATAAATTCCATATTATAGTTCTTAATAAGGTAGTAGCATCTGCAAGTTAACCACCTATTTTTAAAGCCATTTCTTATTAAAAAAATAAAAAGAGAGAGAGACATAAATGGTGATCTGCCTGCTGCAGAGTTGCTTATGGATAAGATAATATGTGATGCCAACTATTTTTAGAAACCTGACTAATGGATAACCCAAATCCTTGCCCTCAAAACAGTTTGGTAGTCTTAAAAAAGTGTTGAGTACCTATGATCTAAAAATCTGGTTTCTCTGATAATTCTGATTTTCCCTAATCATTTCTCTTTTGAAATTTTAGAACAGTAGAGAGTAAACAAGTGTGGTATCTTTGAGATAAGACTGCCAGTCTCCCCTTTAATTCAAGGGTCCAAATGCTGATATGCCAATAACAGTCTGCAGAAGCCAGAAGTGAAAACCATTATATGATTTGTTAAATACTTGCCTTACACTTTATTATGTTACTGTACAAATCTGCCTCTTGACTGCTACAAGTTTTCTGTAGTTCTCCTTGCAAATAAAATTGGCAGACCTACCAGAATGTCATGATTTCCCTACTAATATATTACTCTAGGGTTTAGCTTGAAGTCACGTACCGTATCTTCAATTTCTTCTGTTGAGTGCAGGCATAAATGTTTAAGAGTCCCCAAGGATGGTGAGAGACACTGGAAGGAAACACAATCGCTATGAACATGAGGAGAATATTGAAGATCAGCCAACATAGATAATAAATAACATAAAAGAAAGATTCTGTTGTCTAATGTTCCCTGAGAGCTATTCTAAGCACCACTTATGTCAGCCAATTGGCCAGGTAGTGGAAAGAAGATTCACATTGTCTGGATGCATCAAGTAAATAAAGATTTTCATCCAAGATGACTATCTTTTCGTTGACATGCTTTGTGGAGAAATTTAATTCTATAACACTCAGATCTCACGTTTGGTTTTCTTACCTTCATAAACATAAATTAAGCACCTTTTTTTTCCACTTTCCCTAGAGGCTGCTCTGGGGCATTAAGTACAGGTGGATCTAGCATCTCCAGCTTTAACAGTTTGCTGGCTAGTACAGGGCAGGAGATTAGAGAGCCCTTAGAGACATGCTGTGGCCATGCTCAGTGACAGGCAGCTGAGCTTCCAGGCTTCCCTCCCCACATTAGACGGGACAGGATTCAGGCAGAGCAGAAGCAAGGAAATCAAGTAACTTTCAAAAATCACTAGGGATTAATGTGAATTCTTTTACCTCAAGCATACTGTAGCAAAATACTTCTCTTTCAATCAATTAGAAAATTCTTATTGGAAGAATACTTTAGCATCAGCTTTACTGATTTGAAACTTTCTTGAGTTCTATTTCCTGTTTGTTGCAGTGTATGGGAAAATTTATACTGTCAAAATGTAAGAGTGTGGAAATAAAAATTAAAGTAAATCAAACACCACCTTAGTTTTACTAAGTCTGCACTGCTTTTGGAAACTGCATTCTTAGTTCCTGTGTTAATAAAACTAGCATATGCAAAATTCAAGATTTTCCTTACAAATTTAACTTTCCTACAGGGCAGAACTGTGAACAATTTTAATAGTCTCTGTAAGAGAATCATTAGACATTTATTTAACTGACTTTTTCACCATGTCTCTTTAATGAGTAAATTAAAACTTTACTTTCCTTAATAAACCTACTGTATTTAAGGCACCTTAAAAAGCTACACTTAGTTTCGTATTATTAGATTTAAGGAGGAAAATCTTATTTTTTTTTCTTGATTAGCTGACATGATTGACACTGCAACAACTTTATCTCCAAGCAGGACTTTGAAGAGAGTTAATCAACATATTTTATTTTTGTCTGGATTATGATAATCTTTTCTTCCTCTTTGGAAGTCACAGTTTGCAGGTTTCTGACTGAGAAGGAAGTTTGAGGCATGCTCAGACTGGGATGCTGCTTTGGAATAAGTCTGCACAAACAAAAGAATTTTAATAGTCTTTCAGTAGAGAGACAATAGATAAGCATTAGTGCTTGAGTAAAGGAGATGATATATATTAGAGAAGAAACTTCATCCTTACTCTTTTGAGAGGGTACAAACGGGATGAACTGGAGTCACAGATTTTGAGAGAAGGTAAAACATACTGAATAGAAGCAATTTATCTCGAATTTCTTGCTCCCTGAAGATCTTAACACTGGATTACAAGGTCCCATCTGATTTTTTGGGTTGACTTGAACTCACAACTACAAAAACTTCATTTTGAAGGGACAGTTTTACTCTCTGAATCTCTACATGAATGTAGAGATATGACTCTGAGGAATGGTTTGTGGTTTTGGGGTCTCAATGTCATCTGTTGCTCGGTGTAATACAATAAATCTCACATAGTCTCTACAGAGGTGGTAGGAATCAGTGCTGCACAGGCTGAAACCTTCTGATTTGAATTGGAAACAGAATCTGTTAGCTTCCTAAAAGGAAATACTGTGTGTAGACTTGCCCATTGAATGACTTCACTAAAATACTAAACTAATACAGTCAGAAATGTTTAGCTATAGTATTTGCAAAGCTCATTGATAGTACAGGCTTCCCAACCCTAAATGTGTTTTGTATTTGTTTAAGGTTTGAAATAATTGTGCCTGGTCTCAATTGTGCCAGTCCAAGAAGAAATCAAGTTTTTTTACTGTCTTGAAATACTTTTAAAGAAATTTAATTGTTCGATAGAGTTACTGTATATTCTTTAAACATACAGAGGGAGAGATGATTAATCAAATTATTTTCTTGTAAATAATGGGAAAAACTTGTTCATGTCCATGCAGGACTTACTGATAGAAACTTTGTAATTGTTCTAGAAGAGCTTTTTTGAATGAAGTGCTGAGTATTCACATTTGCAATGCACTAACCTGCTGTTCTACTGCTGAGCACCAGACTGGAAAAGAGGAGGTCTTCTGTAGTCACTGATATCTAAAGCTCAAATCCCAACCTTTCAGAAACAAAGTCACCAAAAAGACATCCATTAGTGTCAGTTCTGTATTTGTTTCTGATATTTATAACTCAAGAAAAAGTGCATTGTAATTAAAGATGTTAGACAGAAGGGCAACAAAAAAGGGTCTAAGAAGATGGTCTTGCTTAGAGGCAAGACTTTGAAAAGCTAGCAATCTGTAATATAGAGCAAAAAAGCCTGAAGGGGAATATTATTTGGATTCACAAAGTAATTTACTCTAAGTTAAGCAGAGAACTGTTTACCAGCTTGTTGTTCTGGATAAGAATAAGTGCACTCCATGAGATTTGTATACAGTTGGTTTAAAGCAGGTAAAAAGATTATTATTTTCTCAGCTGGTCAGGAAATTTTAGATCCTGTTGTCAAAGGAGGTTGTGGAGGCAGAAGGATGTTCAGCAATTTCATTAGAGAAAAACAGGTCCATAAAATAGATTCCAAAATGACTGAGAAAGATGTTCCTTCTAATATCCCAAACGCATTAATCATGAATACTGGAGAAGCACAAATTAAAAGAATTGCATGAAGTACTCAGCCTTGCAATCTCTTCTTAAACACCGCATATTGCTGGTTTTCGGGGCAACATATAATTCTGAGTGGACCACTAGCCTCAGTATAGCACTTCAGTGGTCTCTTCAATGTTCTTTGGGCATGACTGAAAGGGGTCAACTGGTGTGTCAAGTGTTGTAGAACTGAACTGAAAGAGAAAAGTAATTCAGTATTATAAATAAGGGGAAAATCATTATTCCAAGTTGTGCCAGTTAATCTGTTTAACTGTTTGCCCCATAGTCGTGGTGTGATTTTTGAGGTGTCTTGTGCTGGGCTAAGAGTTGGACTCAGTGATCGTGATGGGTCCCTTCCAACTCAGTGTACTCTATGATTCTATGATAGTCACTTAAGTAGCCTTGAAGTTCTTGTCTCTTATCTGTCAGTTGCACCTCTTCTGATAGACAAGTTCTGGTGTGAACACAGTGTTATGATCTGTATTTAGACAAATGAGCATGTAAGTCCTACATGAGATGTCCAGAGAAGGAGGATAAGAATGTGGTGGTGACACCCACACTCACCTGTTGCAAAATACATATCCTCTTGGTTAGAGAGGTTACAGCTGCAGACCTCTACTCAAAGGTGGGTACAAATGAACTGGCTATTTTGCTGCAGATGGATTGGATTTTCTCCACTTGAGTCAGAGCCATTGTGGGACTGGGCATGAAAGAGATGAAAAGCAGAAGAGATGTAAGGTTCTGGCCTCTGCCTCCAGGATGCTTTTGAATCCTTTCTAGTTTGTGTCAAATAGATAATTTGGGGGTTTTTTTTAAAGAGTAGGTAAGTGTCCTTCTGAAAACAGGACAGCCATCACAGCCTATTGTCTCCCATCTACAGCCCTTTAGCCAGTCACAGAATCACAAAATCACAGAATTACAGAATATACAGAATTACAGAGTTGGAAGGGACCCACAAGAATCCTCGAGTCCAACTCCTAGCCCTGCACAGGACCACCCCCAAGAATCATACCATGTGCCTGAGGGTATCGTCCAAACACTTCTTGAACTTTGTCAAGTTTGGTGCTGTGACTTCAGTGAGGAGCCTGTTCCAGTGCCCAACCACTCTCGGCATGGAAAGCTTTTTTCTAATATCCAACCTAACCCTCCCTTGACACAACTTCAGGCCATTCCCTCGAGTCCTGTCACTGGTCACCACAATTTCAGAAATACCTAGTGCTTAAAAGAGAGTACTCTCAAGTCCTAAAAAGTACAAGTTTTCTCCCTTAAACTACAGTTGTTTTTAAAAGATATAGGTTAGAAGAAGAGGAGGTAAAATCCCTTTGAAAACTAACAATTATTCCTCTGTTAATTGCCAAAAAACCCTAAGGGGATAAAGACAATAGAATAAGAAAGTATCAAAATCCCTGTATTCAAATGACTGTCTGCAACTTGTGCTGATTGTATAGTACAACTTGATTAGAAAACTTGCCTTGGGGTAGATATTCCTTTAAAAAATGGTATAGTTAGTAGTTTCATAGATTATGTATTAAATCTGTTTCTTGAAAAGTTTTGTAAAATTTTTAAATATGCACCTCCTCAAAAATGGATCAACTGTTCAAGAAAAGTGTACTGATTTCTCTAATTAATGTTTTAACAGTCTCAAGGGAAGTTCTTGATAGGAAGAAGTGAGAGGCAGCTGCAAAGAAACAAGGTGAAGCAATTTCCCTTGTACCTTCCAACTCTACTCCAACAGAAGTTATACTCCTATGTGCACTTTTAGCACTCTACCTGTTAAACTGGACTTTGAAATAGTCACTGGTACTTAAAGTCTAGAAAATATGACCCATTTCTGGGGTGCGAATACAGACTTTGCATGCTGAAGATTTTTTTTTTTTTTTAAAAAAAACACATCTGCTTTATGATCTGGTGATGGTGTATTATTAATAGAGGAGGCCTAAAGTTGGTCAGGAGATCTGCATTTCCTGGAGCAGTTTCAGCTTACAAGTTTAGGTTTTTACAGAAAACTCCTTGAGACTGTCTGAAAAATGGAAAGAATGTTTGTTCATTCAAGCAATCTTTTTCAAAGAGTTAGCTAAGCAAAAAAAATGATGAATCTTGTCTGTAGGTAGGATTAGGCTGAAGGACTTTCTCAGTCCTGGACCCACATCCATTTCACAAATCTGTGTATACAGTTTAGTGCAACAGGAAGCAAAAAACTCTTTGCCCCTCCAGTATATTCATGTGATGAAAACAGCAGCCAAAGTTTTCAATCTCATTCAAGTTTTAAATACGTGTCTTTCCGAGATAAGGAACAGAAAGTTCACAAGTTGCATAAGACTTTCCAGGCAGGGGACCTCAATGTCGGAATGGAGCAGATCCTGCCAGGGACCATGGCTGTTCCCCAGAGCTGCTCTGGTGCTGGGTGGATGCTTTGCTCACCCTGAGCATGAAACACAGAAACTAACAGCCCTTCTGAGTTTGCCATTGGCTTGGATGCCAGAATGCATCTGTCACAGGTCTACCAGACAGTGGCAGTTACAGAAACAATACAAAATTATTGCATGTAACAAATTGGCTAGATGGAGAAATAAATCTACATGTGTTTCATGAGCACAGACAAATTTATAGCAGTTGTTAGACTGGGAATAGATTCAGATCTTTCCCAAACTCTACCACTCTAAGTGAATTTCTCCATCTCTGAGCATTTCCCTCAAAACACGTATAAATACTAGTGGTTCCACTGGATTCCTTGTTTTTCTATTTGACATCCATCGTAACATGAGTCAATTAAAGGACCTTAGATAATGGGTCCTTTATCACCAATTTAAAATTCCCTTTGCATTCCCCTTTGTGGAATGATTTAGCCGATGTCTTGTATTGTTCCTCTCTGTTCAGCCAGCTTATCCAATCTTGACAGTTTCCTCTGCTGTAATCTTCTGTGTTTGTGACTCTTGGGGGACCCGCCTTTCATTTTTATTGCCCCACCTACTGGAAAATTCTTTGCTCATTATTTTATTTTAAAGTTTCCAATTTTCAATAGTCTGACTTATTTCCTCTTCATCTATCAAGTGTTGAGAATGAAAAAAAAAAAATAAAGAGAATGTGTAAAAGAAATGGTAGTCTATTTATACTGCTATTCTTAAATTTAAGTCTGTGTGGCAAACAGATCTGAGCTCCAAAATGTAAAAAATAAAGATCTATGGAAAAAGTAATCCATTTCTTTCTTCACCATGGAAATACCAAGTCACTGTACATTCCCAAGTGGGTTTTACTTCAAAGTTGCGTGTCATGCAAAAGAATGAGTTGTTAGCTCTGACATTTAAGAAAAGGATTACTGTGAACTTATTTTAAAAGGTAATCTTATTTCTCCTACTCATGGTGACTCATTGGTTATGACATTGGAGTTAGAAACATACCATGTAGAGATAACTGCTCTGGGTGTTATTCGTAATCAGTGTCTGACAAACACTGAGTAGCAGGAAACCAAGAAAACGGAGGTTGTCTGCTATGCTTGGTTTGAGGGCACAGGAGGAATGCTTAGTTTTAATCTTTGACCTTTTGGTAGTGGATTATGAAACAGGAACCAGATAAATATTTTTCTGAAGCAAACAAACTGAACAAAAAAATACGGTTTAGTTTTCCATTAGTAGAGAAATATTCATACTTAAATCTATGTAAGTCATAGGTTCATGTAGTTTCACAGCAGAAAAAATGAGACTTAGAACTTCATGCAAGCTTCTCAGCGATTTAGTACTTAGAAGCAGAAAGACTTTTTTTATTTTAATACTGACATCTGCTAAAATAAATATGGAGGAGGGAAGGAGCAGTCAGTAGAAGAAGATGAATGTCGTAGGATATGAACAGTGCATCATTCCATAAAAATGCAATGGCTACTGAATGTAAACTGTGAGCTTATGAGATGCCAGTAGACATGGTCTTGATCAATATCATATTATGTTATGGGCCCTGCATGGAACTGCTGAGGCAATGGTGTGAAACAGCCAAGGAACAGAGTTATAGCAGTAATGAGTTGTTGAATGGGTTGGGTTTTTGTTTGGTTCATTGGTTTGGTTTTTGGGTTTTGGTTTTTTGGTTTTTTTTTTGTTTTGGTTTTTTTTTTGTTTGTTTGCTTTTTGTTTTTTTTTTGTTTGTTTGTTTGTTTGTTTGTTTTTTAATTAATGGTGCATTCTTTTTTCCAACAGATATTTTGGCAAAATCTTTGAGACCAATGAAGCCGGCATGACTAGTTAATCTCTCATTAACTCTCATTAATTTGAGTTAATCTCTCATTAACTCAAATTGAAGTATTTAGATAAGTAGATCAATTAAACTATGTATGTGTATGTGTAGTTAGCACATTTCTGCATTAGGAAAACTCTTCCTGAGGCGTGAGGGAGCTTCACTCTGAGAAAGTTCTATTAGAACACAGCAAATTCCTGAGTTAAAAATTGAGATTCAAGTTTGCCACAACATTAAGATGGCAGCAACTATTCCTTTGAAAACCAGATAGTACAACAAATGCTTCTGAAACATAAAACAACTACAGGGTCAAGGAACAATTTCTTCCCTTCCTATGCCAATGCAAGTGGGATAAACATTTCTCCCGATAGTTTCTAACATCACGACTTTGAGTATGCCTAAACCAAAACTATATATTTTTGTATATGTAAGGAAAAAAACGCAACCAACACTAAAGGTCTCAACAATCTGCAGTTGTTATACCAGAGTGTAGATATTTTTAGATATTGCAGTTGTGGCTTCCAAATTTTTTCTTTTGGTATCACACTGACTTACTGGGCTTATAAAACTTTGAATGCATTACATGATGCCAGAGTTTGACAAGTCAGATTGATGAAATTTTAAGAGGTTCTCTTTATGTGCATTCCGGTTGGAATATGCATTTCATTTTTGATGTGAGCTTTCCTTTTTAAGTGCTTTCTTATAAAGCTTAACTAAAGCATAAAGGAACAGTATGAGCCTGTAACATCCACTCAAGGTAAAATATTCTTTATTTTAGGATCCATTTACCACTGAACTGCGGAGGGAATGTAGTACATTTCTAGAACCAGTTGTAGACTGAGAAGGGCAGGTGATAATATATTGTATATCATCTTTAATATTTTAGTAAAAGGAAAAATAGAATTTGAAGGTTTCTTATGTCAAGTGTTTCTACTAGATAGTAAATTAGATGTTATCTGTCTATTATGAAAATATTGCTTTCTGGAGCCTTTTTTCAGACAGATGGCTGCAGTTGGTTAAATAATTATAAAAACCTTTGACTACAGGTAAAAACTAATTACCAAATATTTGTTATACTATTTAACATTATGGAGGAGAGACAGTATTTATGGTTTGTTAAGAAAACATCTTCTTTTTAAAACATTTTCATCAAACATGCAGATTAGAGACGTTTACCCAGAAAGCCTAACCCCTCAAGTATCCTGATACAGGGTTACATGATAGTTTCCTGAGCAATTTGCTTGAGCATGAAAAGAGAAAGAAACAAGTTTGGGATAGCCAAGAGGAATGTGTCTTGACTGACCACTTAGCCAGCCAGCAAGTGCTTTCTCCTCTTGGCCTGCCAGTTTGGACTAGAAGCATTTTTATAGGTATTCAGATACGTATATGTAGGTATATATAGTCCTTATTAGCTTATATAGAAGCCAGTCCTGAGCCAGTCCATACCTGTCATCACAAGAATACTCTGCTCCATTACAGATAATCAGCCCTTTTGTATTTGAGAGATAAGGAACAAACCACAGATATACATGGATGTCTCTGTTAGGGAGAGCTGTGGGCCAGCACAAAGAGTACTGAGTAGGACCTGATAATCCCAAAGGACCTGAAACCCCATGATCAGTTATAGCAGTCTCTATGATGTCAAATACTGTATTTATTGCCCACTCTTTTGCCTGTATTGGCCTGGGTAATGAAGAATTGATAGTATGATTATCTTTTCACATTAAGTCAATTACTAATAGAAAATTGCCTGATGGCAATTTTTTAAAGACAAAAAGAATAGGTGCAATAACTTTGAAGATTCTCAGTAGATTGTGAAGTTGTATTAAATAAGTTAGAGACTTCATATAGGAAACAGGCTTAACAGGAGCACCTGAGCTTGTGCTACAGGAGTATTGGCCAACATGCCATGATGAAAACTGTACTGGAGAAATGAATAAAGCAGAAACTGTAAAAAAGGCTTGCATTTTTAAGATCTATCATATTACTGATAATATATTGTCTAATCAATATCTTCAGATTCTAACTTCAGCCTGAAGAAAATAATTCCAAAATGTGAAATAATGCTATCCTTGTTTGAGTAAACATATGCAGTTTTATTATCAAAATTGATTAAATTTTAAAGTATTTTACAAAAAATACTTATTCTTAATGAATCAGACAAAGATGCTTAGAGACAGCTACAAATTTTACACTTTCTTATTTACTGTATCTTCTACAAATATAATTCTGTGGAGATTATCAATACTGGCTAACATGTGGAAAAGCCTTTCAGTAGAATAAGTTTAAAGAATGAACCATGTCATTTCCAGAAGACAACTCAAGCAGTGCTAGACATGTGGTGGAAAATATAGGCAATCTGGCTGGATGTACTGCGTCTATTTAAAGACACAACTACATAATCAATGGGAAGTTTGACACTTTTGTGCGTCACAAGTGAAAAGGCACAATACTGCCCTTGTCCGTAGAAACTGGGGCCATGGTACTTAGAGCTATAGGCAGTATCCTGTTATTACTTGCACATGTTACACAGGTATGAGTTGCATCATGTAATTCAACAAATTAGCTGTTCCCTCCCTTCCTCTGTGCCCAGGAAGCCATCACACACTTCACGAACATCCCTAGTCTCCGAACATAATATGAGGATTCAAGTATAATGCTTTAATTATATGGTTGTGTTTTTTACTTAATTAACAAAGTTATGAAAGAATGAAATATTTTGTTGTCCCAGTGTTTGCACTATTCTTCACATTTTGCTAGCTGGAAAGTTTCAATATGCTACATGTGGTACCTTTCAAAACAAAGCACCAATTAAAAGTAACTAAGTGGAACATTGAGGAATTCATGTTCCATGGGACAACAAATTGTTTCAAATCAGTGGTACAGAACCAAATTGGCAGCATTACAGTTATTAACATTGCTTTCTCAGTTAATCAGGAGAAAATTGTTTCTGGCAACTTTCTGCATGTATATTCATTGCTTATATTCATTGCTTATATTCATATTCTGTGACACATATATACAATAGAGAATATAAAATGCATTAACATGGATATGTAACAAAGTCATGAAAGCATGTATTTTTTATGAACCACAAGTATTTTTCAAATACTGAAATCTGAAATGTGATCTACAGTAACTCCTCTTCTTAATTTGTATTATAATTTGTTCTTCTTGTGGTTCTAGTATTAAGATGTTTCTCCCTTTCTGTAAGTGATATAATTATGCACTGAAAACCTGCATTGGCTTCTTTCACATAAGAAATGAGCACTTTCATATTGAGCGCTTAGAGTTGTGAGATGTCATGGAGGGAACGGAAAACAAACCTGCAGTGTGGAAAACCTCACTAACTATAACACATTTTAAATATTTTGTGTTATTTCTTTCACATGCATTGACATTTCTATGCACAAACCTGGAATAACTTCAATTTGAAAATTTTTGTATTATGTGTAACTGTTCAGAACAGAAATAGTGGAGATGGATACATATTGTCATGGAACATGGTGTACAACTCTACCATACAAAACTATACTATCCTGTTACATGACAACTTAATTTGTACTTTACATGTTTCCAGCTCTAACTTAGAAGTCTGCTCTAGTGATTTTTGGAAAATCTGTTCATGTTGGGGTTTGCTCATTTTGGATATGATTCCAGCATGAAGCCTTCTCTGCAAGGAGTAAAACTTGTTCTAGCCGCTCATAAAATTTTCCATAGAAGTGTTTATAAAAGCTAATAAAAAAGAAAGTGCTCATTATTTTTGATAAGCAGTGAAGGATTGGAAATACATATTTCAATAACAGAGCTAAAGCTATTTGAAAGTAAGAAAGTATATATATGCATTTTAAACTGCTAAGTGTTTCTTTAAAACATGAATTTTCATGAGTCACTTACCTCAGAGTTGAAAACTTTAAACCTTTCTTTTAGCTATGGTTAAATGGAGAGAAAATACACCAAGTCTCAGCAAATGTCAAATCCAGCTTTAAAATATTGGGATTTAAAGGAGGTATAATACCAATAAGTCTAAAACTATTAGGGCTTCCTAGTGAGAATATACAGGACTGTTTTATGTAGTTTTTGACAGAGAACTTAAATTATCCCTGCAACATGGATGGTATAACTTTTCCTGCTGCCTGGGAAAGAAATGCTGTCAAGCTCTAAGTTGTGGTGATGGCACTTAGTCTGTATGAGTCTAATAAAAGGGCAGAGTGTATGCATGTTTCTCTGATTTTAGATTTTTTTTCTCTTGGTCAGAACTTTGAAGTCTTTTTAAAGCTTTGTTCTCTTCCTCTTTTCCAAGCTAATAAAAAGAATTATTATTACAACCACATTTGTGTCTCTTGGATTTTATTTTGGCTAATGCAAGCATTTTTACAACATGATCTTGGACAAAGGAGCAATTAGAATTAAGGAGCCTTATTCAACAATTACAGCACTTATTGCAATTATTATAGTAACTTAGTAAGTTGATGACTAACTGAGTTACCCAAATGATAAATTTTTATTTTGTTTTTAAGTTAGCAAAAGCGTAGTGCTCGAGTTTTGTAATGAGCCTGTGGTAACCAGATTTGTAGTCTGAAGCCTTCGTCTGCCACACTGTTAGCCATCAAAGGAGCCCTGTCCTACCAAGCTTTCTATTTTCACAACAGGATATCTGGTTTCTTTTATGAGGATATAGCTATGTTAATTTGGTTTAGTGGTTTGTTGGAGGTAAGCATGCTCTTCACAGCACAAACACCAAAATCCCCTTAAAGCAGTTCCTCGTTAATAGCTGGGGTCTGATTGGCAGCATTGCATTGTAAAGTGTGATTTGGTTGGATAAATATGTTTAGTCTAGTAAGCACTTTAGTGATTGAGTGTCTGTTAATGGATAAAGGTGGATTATGGCGAAACCTCTACAGGCTGTCATTGAGCACTTAGAGTTGTGAGATGTCATGGAGGGAACGGAAAACAAACCTGCAGTGTGGAAAACTTCACTAACTATAACACATTTTAAATATTTTGTGTTATTTCAGTATTTAGGTTTAAAATCATATTTCAATTGATGAAAACAAAGCTGTGTAATTTCTTGTCTAGTCTTAAAGCAAGCAGACCTTTTGCATTAATATGAGCATATTCAGAGAGATATCTTTCTGAGCATGATATTGAAAATCCACCAGGTAAGTGCAGAGTAGCTATAGAGTTTCTTAGGTGTGCACTGTAAATCCTTTAATTCAGTACAAAAGCAGTGGAAGTCTATGCAGTTATATAAAACCGTATGCCTGCTTGCAGTTGTACAAACTCTTTTCTTTTTTTAATAACACCTCCAAAACAAAGATTTTTGTAAAACCACCCTTCCTCCTTATCCTTCTAAACACATAAAGGAAGACCTTTCTCTTACTTTTAAGAAAAGTAATGTGATCCTCCATATAAACCACCAGCAAATGTCACTTTTTTCCTCTACTCAGTTGTACACAGTTTTTTTATGAGGTGCTAAATATCAGCTTTCTTAGGGACTTGAAATGCCCTTGAGGCCAAGTGGAGATATTCAGGCACATGCATAGAAACTCTCCATTTCTGGTGAGTTTCAAAACTTCTGTGTCCTTATTGATGGCCACAGTATAATGATTCGTTAAGTTTGATTATCATGCTACAAAAATACGGCATATATTAGCAGGTGAATTACACACCCAGATTATTTTGGTGCTCATCTGAAATGCTTAGACTGAGCTTCTGTGTAAGTCTTTTTAAGCTGTTAAGCTAAAAATATCTTTGGGTTCTTGTGGGTTTTTTGAGTGGGTTTTTTGAATGCTTGTTATCACGGAAGACCTTGGAACTCTTCCTTCTCTTTTCTGGTCTCTTTTGTTCCTTTTTTATCAGAGACATATCAGGTTGACCCATTCCTTATGGCTGATAACTACCATGTGTCAGTATATGGTCAAGTCCACAGAACTTACAAAAACTCTAGTGAAATTTTTAGAGTGGAAAACTTCCTCCCACTTAGTTTTGGGAAACTTCATACATCTTCACTGTAAACCAACATGCTTCACACACTTTTTTCATCTGCTTAAGACTACTTGCACAGGAGGCTTACCTTTTGGTCAAGTCCAAATTAACTGGGGGATGCTGACTTTTCCCTTAGTTATGGTCTTTACAGTTGGGTGTTCTTCTAAAGGATATATTAAGTCTCAAATATATTTAATGGGCTTGAAAGGAACCTAATGATTAAGTCAGTTCTTTCTAATATGTTATCCTAAAGAACAGGCTAAATGGTCATAAAAGTTATTTCTGACCAAGTGGTATCTTGGAGATAAAATACTTCATTGGGATCCATGCAACCATTCCTATACTGCAGCAATTTAACAGAGAGGAAAGCAGAACTGTAGACAATCTTTTTCTGTGCTTCTTATCACAACTTTTCTTGCTTGAATGAGGTAATAAATCACCATTGTGATTATCAGTTTTGTATTACATATTTGCCTCTAATCACAGAAATCTTGCTTTTTCATGCTAAATGTTATCAATAATAATATATAAAAAGGGAAGGAATTCTTTACAAATATACAGGGATTATTTATTGGATAAACTGATTTGATTTAGATACTTCCTATAGCATATTTACAAAAACCGTATACCACCTAGCATGCTAGACCACCGGAAAATGAGAAAGAAATACAGTTGAGGAAATTATGACAGAAAATAATTTATTTCATTTTCCAAGCATTTAACATGCTGGTGTGCCTTAATGTAGAAGGTCATTCCTTACTACAAAGAATAAAAAGCAATGCAGGGCTTATGGTAGATTTTATTACCTGAGCAGCAATATAGAATATTGTTACTTTTTCTTAAATGTGCTCCCCTAAATAAAAACTCTGCTTTTAGAGAATTCTTGACTGATTTTACAAGTCAAATAAAAGCTGAAATGAACTTTTGGAAATTCCTTGGACAAGTCTTGACGTTGAAAAAAGGTTCAGAAAGCAGCTGATTGACTAAGGACAAAACAAGAACATCTGAGGAATCTGGGAAAGCATAAGATAAACTAAACTACTGGAGCAAAATTTGGAATGGATGAAGAGAAAAAAGACAGGGAAAGGACCAACAGTGTGAACACCCTATTGACAGTATAGCAAAAATAATTATTAATAAAACAAAAAAATAGATGAGAGAAAATAAAGAGCAGTCAGGCAGAACAGCAACTGGAAAAAAAACAGAACAGAAAAGAAAGAAGGAAGAAAGGAAGGAGATAAGAGGAATAAAATGTAAATAACAGTCTTGACATTACAAAAAACCTTTTGGATGTGAAAACTGCACACAAACAAGGCATGAATGAGACAGATGATAATAGAGGGGTTGTTTAAAGGAAAAAGGAAAGATGGAGAAGGTGAAGGGAAAAGTAAGCTATCTGAAGGGGAAAAAAAGTAAGCAAAAAATCCAGTGAGACGGCAGGAAAAGACGCTGAGTATAGATGTCTTCTGAGAGAAAACAAACATTACAACAATCCACTACTCTGCTGTAAGCCTTTTTGATTTTGTATAATGAAGCTGGGAAGCAGGTAACACATAGCTTTTGGGAGCTTCAGTTCTCTGCCATGGACAAGCAATTTACTTTAGAAGGATATTTTAAAAGAAAATTCAGAAATAGTGGCTGTATTATAAATGTTTAGCAATGTTATTGGTCTAATGAGAAATATGCATGTGATCCATAAATTCAGGAATTTGGGGTCAGTATCTTAAAGTGATGCCAGTGACTTTTAAATTGATGGTCTTTTTTTAGGAATCAGATGTAGCTATAGACATTCAGGCTACCTTGGACTTCTTTTGTTAGCATTTTCAGTTTTGCCATTGCAACTTTATTTTTTTTGTAAGAATAATAATTTTGAAATTTAAAAGTGTTTTTTTTCCCCTAAGTTGCTACATAGGGCTTTCATATTATAGACAGGATGAAAAACCAGACTGGCTAAAGTGGGGAAACAGTAAAAACTGCACATAGGAAAGTGCTCTAGGTGCATAGACTAATCAAACAAGAGAAAACAGGCATTAAAGAGCAGGTAAGGAAGTAATTTAAACTGCTGTAATTGAAGTAGTAGCATACCTAAACTGGAGAGAAAATTTTTGAGTATAAATGGTTCCTTAATATTAAATAAACACACACGTACACACAATACATTGATAAGTATTAGCTGGGGTTTTTAGCTGGGCTATTGGGTTTTTTGTTTTGGTCTACAACTTTGGCAATAGCTTTCTTATCTTGCTCCAATGGCGTATCGTCTTTCTACTTTGCTTAGCCTTAACCACAACGCTGTACTTCTGCTCCAGAACTGCAGGTGAAATATGTGCAGCTTTAGCAGCCTTTTTTCAAAAATACCCAGCAGGCATCCAAACACTTTCAAGCAATAAATAAGACCCCACAAACAAAAGCAAATTAAACCTTCCACTTCTATTCATAAAAATATATATGCTGCTTTAGCTAACCAATCAGATGGCGGTTTGTGACACATGAAATAACTTGGTGGTCTTAGCCCAATTCCAACTGGACAGCTGTTTGGAACATAAAACTCTCCACCATAATTGGCTTTAACCGACATCCTTGTCAGTGAAATAGCCAAGTTTTCGGGGGGCACAGAGACTTTCTCATAGCCTAGAGGTGGTTCTTCTAGATTAAGCATGTGGGTGGCCTGTTGATAGAGGTACAATTTAAAAAAAAAAATAAAAAAACCGACTTTATACTGCTGGAATTTTTTGCAATGTGTCTTTATTTTTTTATTTTTTTTTTGCAGATCAGAATATAATTCTACTCCTAAGATTCTCATAAATGTTAAATTTAAAAAATGTATATTAATGTTGAAAGGTGTTATGGAAATTAAGAAATAAACTGTCCTTTGGCAGCCAATTGCAAAATAGTATAAAGAGACCAGCATTCAAGTCAATGTTTAAAGCAATACTCTAGGCTTTTACTTAAAAAGAAAAAAAAAAAAAAAAAAAAAGAAAAAAAGGGCGCTTTATAACCAGACTGGCTTATATTAGTGGAAAGGGAAGTGCCACAATTGTCACCTAGTTAAACCCAGATCCCCAAATTTATCCTGTGCTGGGATAAATAAATTGTGGAATTGGAATGCAACCCTAGCCAAACATCTGAATTAATGATTAACAGGCCTAAAAGAAATTTTAGAAAATCTAATCTCAAAACAGAAACAAATGCAGAACATACCTCACCCAGACTGAGAAACTGTTCAGAAGCATTATGCCTAATGTCAGCCGGGTGTAAACACTTTGCCTTTTCCTTGCCTTTAGGACTATCATGCATGAGGTACCTTAGAGATATAAATTGATATAAGCCCAAACAGAATAGGCTGTAGAAAGTATCCGAGATAGTTCCAAACACTGTGAACATGAGAAATATGAAATGAACAAATTATTACAAACACAAGCAGCAAGTTCTCTAATTCCCTGTAGCACATGCAATGCCTCGACACCAAATATAACATTCAACTTGTCTGAAATAGTAAAGCTTTACACTCGCTCTGCACTGATGTAAATGCCTGTGCAGGGCAGTGGATATCTTGGCCCATAATGTGGAATTTTTCAAGCACTACAAGAGAAATATTACTATAGTATTCATTCTTGAAAGTCTGACTACTTTTTTCTTTCCCAGTGACTGCTTGCAAAGAAACGTCTCTTTATTTGCCTTCTATATTCTGCCTTCTGTATGAGCCCTTGACAAGCTGAGAGGAAAAACCTACGTTTCATAACATGCCCTGAAAAAAAGGGATGTTGGTTGTTTTTTTCTATATTAAAAAAAAAGAAGCAAAAGAACCCACACTGTTAAGTCAGAAGGGCCCATGCTTTGTACGGCTCCCAAGGCCTATCTGAAGAGTACTGTACAAAAACAAAGCTTGGTGAAGAGGAAGCAGCTGCAGTGGTGATATAGAGCTCTTTCTTATAAACAAAGAGCACCAACAAATCTGTTTGAGCATGAATATTAGATTTGCTGACTTTTGCTGACATCACCATGGGAGATAAACATATTACAAGGAGTGGAACAGCTTGTTGCTTGAGAGGTTGCCAGATGTGATAAGTGAATGGCAAAGTGGCAAATGAAGACAGGGTGCCCATCCTGACAGTCTCAGCCATAGCTGAGAGTTGTGACTTGGTGAAGTGTTGTAGTGAACATTACTAGGCTGGAACAAGTGAATAAAAATGAACTATGAACCTCTTTTTTTTTTCTAACGGTGAGGAGCTAACAGCTGCTTCCATCTGGGAACTGTGTGAAAGTGCCTCACAGCTGTACAATAATAAACAGCTAAAAACTCTGCACAGCCTACTGCTCCATTTACATTCTTTCCCAATCTTTTGCCTCATTAAACTGTAATCTTCCTCCTAATTATATTTCATCAATCTGTTGTTTATGGAACTCTAGATTAAATGGCAAACATATTGAAACAAAAATAAACTTATAATTAGTTGTCTTCTACTCACCCCTCCTCCCTTTGTATTAGCAAGTGCATCATTATCAGGCCTCGGGGGCTTGGTGAGGCAATCAGTTTACATGGTGCACTTTGGCAGCAAAGAATTAAAAAAAAACATTTGTAGCTGTATAATATGATTTACCAGCCCTAGGGCTCCAGGGTCTACACTTCCATAAATATAAGTGACAAATTATCAATAAATCATTTCCCGGTCTACAATATTGCATAATGTTTATTGAAACCCAGTTCTAATAAATATAAAAGTCACCTTTTTTATCCAAATCATAAGAAACAAAAATGACAGAGATTACAAACAGAAATGAAAAATGAGGAATAAGTCCCTTCACAAGCAATGAACCCTCTATTCCCTAGCATCCCTCATGCCTCAACATTGTTGGCCTCTAAAAACTGCCTTGGAGCAGATACAGCCTTCAAATGGTGATTTAGTCTTTGATTATGATAAACACTGTTTTTCTGGTTTTGTCTGTTATGCATATAATTCTTTCATCTAGTTCCCAATCTCTGAAGAAATTAGTCAAATGCACTTGCAGGACATTGATCAGAAGCAACATTATAATTAGCAAAGTTCTTCAAGCCCTATCGTAGATCAGCTCAGCACACCAAGGCATGTGCTCTGGAACTTTGTTGGTTTGATTCATTGCAAGAAGTGGAACAAAGGGAATAACACAATATTTGCAAATTAATTGTTTTCAGTCTTAATATCTGTAAATTGAAAACCGTGACTTGAAAGAGTCTTACTTGGGGTTTGGGGTTTTTTTACTCTACTTTGTGACCACAAAAACTATGCCAAATATTTCTCTAGGATGAAAAAAGCCTTACAGAACACTATTTCAAGAAAATTGCTCACGAAAAATTTAGACTTCGTTGCATTTCCCATCCACATTAAAAAAAAAAAAAATCATTAATTTGCATTTCTTGAAACAAATTTTGGAGACATCTCACCTGTCACAGGCACTGATTTAAACATGGGATTATCCCATCCCAGCATTTTCAAGCAGTTCAGCATCTGGAAGTAATTTATGCAGAATAGTCATTAGGCTTCTGCAACACTTTAAAAAGTCAACTTAAATCTTAACTGGAATTCCCTATCCTTTATATTCTGTAAGCCAAACATCAGATACCCAGATTAAGCTTAACTAACATCTCCTCTTCAGAAAGATTCCATTTTGCACTAGTCTTCTGATCTTTCTTCCCATAAAATCATAACTATCTTTGCAACATGGTGAGAAAAAATATATATACGTATTCTTCTAACTTACATTTCTGTTAGGTATATCCTGCTCAGTAGGATGTAGGATGTAAGATGAACCTATAATCTACATGTTCAGTAACACATTTTTGCTGATGTAAAGAAGTGTACTTGTTTGGGAGATGTTTTTGTCCCTTGTAAATTCAGTGGAAGTTCTGTTTGCTGAGCCCCGTAGGACTGGACCCAGTAGTTTCCTTTCCAGATTAGACTGTATTTACTATACAGGCTTTCCCCCACTATATGATTTTTTTCAGTGCCCTTCCATGTCATGTTTTGAAAACAGTACAGCAGTGAGGCTCTGTTAGTGGCTTATAACAGGGCGAGTATCTCTTTCTCAGAAGTTCTCACAGAGTTTTGGAGAAAATAGTTCATTTCTTACAGTTTTAAGGTTGTAGTTTGTTGACCTGCTGAAACAATACTAATAAATTCTGTTCCAGTATAGAAGTGTTTATACATCAGAACCTAAAAAAAAATTTAAGTGAACACTCCCGACATTTGTAAGCCATTAAAAGAAACTACCTTTATTTTAGAAATGGTTCCTCTTCTGGCATTAAGTCAGAGTGATACATATCACACTGGCAGCATTCAGCAGGGTTTATAGCCAGTATGGCTGCTCGTTGCCCAGGCTGCCAGGATAGCAAAACCAGTCTAAAATCCTCATCCATGAGAATCCTCATCCATGGGTTCTAATGAGTCCATTCCCACTCCATCCATCTCAGTGACAGCATACCCTGAAGCTCTGCTGGGGGAAGAAGAAGGGATCCAGGCACTTAGCCTACCGGAGCAGCAGATCCATAGGAAGGAAGCAGCTGCAGAGCAGTCATGAGTCAGAGACTTGATGCCAGCTCAACACCTCACATTCAGTGATGAGTGAGGAAGTGGAAGAAACCGAGAGCACTGAGCCAACAGACTATTTCCATTCACTGAAACAGGATGTAAAGAGAGATCTGAGAAATCTGGACTTTTAAATAAAAGTCAAAACATAAACTGATGTGTATATCCTGATGTAAAGAATGACATCTGTGAGAGAGTTTGAGCAATCTGCAGGAGGATATCAGAAGACTAACAGATGACTTTCCTATATTTGAATGCCAGAGCTGTTGTTCAACATTCATCTCTCTGATTTCACATGATATATCCTAATGAGGTCATAGCCTGGACCTAGGAGTAAAAAAAAACCCAAAATATTATATTTCAGATTGATTATAATTCCAAATGAATCTGGCTATGAGATTTTCCTTAGGGAAAAGCAGATTTGTCTCATCTGTAGTAAGAATATTGCAATAGCTTGAAATAGGTTTCCTGCTTCTGGCTTTCAAGGAAAGCTCTGAAAATATCACTAAAAAAATTAAAAAGAAACAAAAAGAAGAATAAATCTACCTATAAGATGGCCATCTTGCTCTAAGTGAAGGAACCCATAAAATACCAGTTCCTTGGCAAGTTTTTCAGGTGATTAAATTATTGCAATAAATAAGAGAGGTGTTTATTTTCTTTCATGGATACCCCAGTTACATTTTCCTGAAATTTTTGTCTTTTGTTATAAGCAAAATTGAGCAATATATATTGATGTT
>JAWWMO010000138.1:36750661-36770396 GCA_035047845.1 Dendrocincla fuliginosa | reverse complement strand
TGATGTTTTTCATTGCAAAGGTAAAATAAGAGCTCATACAAAACTCCGGAAGTCTTTACATGTTTAATGATGAATTGAAAACAACTCATGCCTAGCAAAGACCTAAACTGGCCTGTGTATTATTTATATTACTAGTTTATCATTCACTTGCAGTATTTTCCCAGGTTTTTTAATGGATTGCACTACATTTAGTCCAAAAGTTTACCATAGCAGTGACATTATCTGCTGCTTTTTGTGCAACGATCTAGGAACTATTACAGAAGTCACCCTATAAAAGTCATCCAGTTAATTCTGACATGGTGCTCTTCTTCTGATAAGCTGTATGTTAGTTTTAACTAGCTGCATGTCGACACTAATAGCTAAATTGTTAATTTCAGAACCAAAAAGCAAAAGCTATCAAAAAAGATACATGAAGACAGCATAACAAATAATTCATCCTCATCTGAAGGTCTAAAGTCACTTAGAACTTTCACAAGGATTTTCAGTCCTGCTACCTGATTGCTGGCTTACATCCCATAAAAACATGAGGCTAGTTCTTGAAGTTCAGTAATTCATCAAGGAACTACGTGCAATTATTACATTTCTAACAATTACTTTCCTTGATTGTATATTAAGACCTCATTCTCCAGACAGAGATAATGTGAGGGTATTGCTTAACATCTAGCTGATCATACTGATATGACACATCTATTTTAATACTGTCTGTATGTGTATTGATATCAAGTGCTAGCCAGCCAAGAAACAATTAGGGAACCTATGCTGTAAGCACCCTGGTCCCATTAACTTCAGTGGAAGCCATTTGTGTCTGAATAGAAGGAGATACTTTGGTCCTGAATTTATCAGACAACTGGAGTGTATTTTTGCCTTTTTTCTACAGTGTCAGTAGACATAACATAGCAATCTGCATGGGTTTGCATAAACCCAGATAGCAACCAGCACATTACTCTCTACTCATAATTCAATTTTTCCCCCTATTTTTGGCTAAAGGAGTGCTTTGCAAAGACAGTGTTAAATTGATATAAGCCAAAAAAGGGTTTAAAAGTTAGCAGTGCTCCAGTCAGGTTGTATGTACAGGAAGGCTCACTTTGCACACCAGGCTGCCCGGACATGATACCCAGAAGAGTAGGAAGCTGTAAATTTGCACAAAGCTCATGCACTTGTCCACTGTTTATGGATATCAATAATAAACTTTGATAAGTTTATTGATAGACTATCTGCTAATACAAGAAAGAAATTATACCCAGTTCAAACTGGTGTAGGGACAATAAAATATACCTATCCCTGTGATAAACCTCATGAAGGCCAGCAGTCTGTACTGTATAAGGAACACTTAATGGTATGCAAATTGCCCTTGAATGTACCATAATCTTATGTTTGAATGCAACTTGTTAAAAAAAAATATTATGTACCTGAGTTCAACTACTATAGGGAGATTCTTCTCTTTGTCATAGTTCGTAGGAGTACTTAATGCTGGTAATAAATGTGAAAGCTTGTAGGAATTGCTGTCATGGTTTCTTGCTTCCATTGGTTGTATTACACTTGGTGAGAAGCTGCGAGAAAGGGACTAGAAACAGTGCTCTCAGGGCGGAGCACCTATTGCCAGGCAGTAGAAAAGTTCTGGCAGCTTGACAATTTTTCTTGGATTTTTCTTTTCAGATTAAATTATTTTCTTTATTCGCATGCAGGTTTTTACCAGCCTCTCATCTCCAAGACCTAATATATCATTGTATGCATTTGATCTCAATAACTGTTGGTGAATACTTTTTTCTCTTAACAAGTTTTCCATAAATTATTGCAATTTTCCACTATTTAGTTGTCTGTATCCTCAAGAACACTAATAATGAGCCCATCTTCTATGCTTTTCTGGAGAAGTAGATAAATCCATGTAAATTTTTTATATCATTTTTATGAATTACTGGATAGTCTCAGTTTTGTTAGAAAACATGTTTTTAATAAAATCTCCGTTGAAAATAGAGATTTCATGCATGAGTGAAATGCTTCAGAAAACTCAAGAGCTCCTTGTTAATTCCCAAGGCGTTTAATTACTGTGTCCACATAGCCTCATTTTCAAGGAAACAAGCTATCTTTCACAGCACTTTATTTGTTACTCCTTGATTGTGTTAAGAAATTGTCTGCTTAAACACTTTTGTTAGATTCATAATACAAATTTTCCCATCTCCTTATGCTATTGTAGCCTCTGAATTGAATACAGCCTATGACAGAAAAAAACATACATTATTTTTTTAGAAAAACAAAACTATCCCCTAACTCCTGTTTCAGCTGCTCCAGATACTTGGTTTTATACTGTTCTATGCTAACAATTCAGTAGCACTACTGAAATAATTATTGTCCTGCAATAATTCTTTTGTCTCAGACCTCTTGAAAATATGGGATTCACACCAATGACTGAATTGTTGCATTTTAAAGAACTGAATCACATCACAGAAATTACATGTGTGTATTCACTTAAACTATGGCAAATACAAGATAGTTCTATTCCTACTGGTCCAACACTGTCTGCTCTTCTTCTGAAATAAGTCCATGTCACCTGCAAACTGACACACATGTACTTGGCCATCTTCCAGACCGTTTTACCAGTACAGGCAACAACACAGTTCGCTGAGGGAGAATATTGCTAACATTCATCACAAGAGAAAAATGACCACTTATTCCTACCCTTTGTTTCTTATCATTTAAGCAGTTGTCACTCAGTTGTCACTATATGACAAGTCCTTCCTTTTTACTCTGTAAGGGCACAGCTTCTGTAAGAATATCTGGTAAATGAGACCAAAAGTCCTACTCCACTTTACAAGCTGGATTTGCCCTTATTCACATGGTAAATCATTCTTTCAAAGAACTCTATTGAGCTTGCAAGTCATACCTGCATCTGCAAAACTTACCAACTCTTCCCAAAAGGATCATGTCTGCATATCCTGTTCCAGTGTACTCTCCATCTATCTAGGCTTACATAAAGACAGTCTAGAAATAAAATTCTGGTTTAGTATCTGATGAGATAACAAAGATTTGTGTCATATTGTCTTAGTATCTGTCCTAGTTCTGGTCAGGAAAGAGCTAAGTTTTTTACCATAGCAGGATCTGGTTTGGGAGAGTTGGGGGATGGGGAGGGGCACTAAATTGGGGAGTAGCAAACCACGACAGTATCAAAGCAAATTCAACCAATAATTAACACTTCCCAATTATCAGTACGGGATTTTCCTATCTGAGTATCTTTGACACTCCTGGAAATATCATTTAGGTGCTGAATAATTTTTCCTCCTTAATTTATCACCACAGAACAGACCTTTCTGACTCCTGTTTCAGTTGGAAACAGTTTTTTAGACTGTTCTGTAGTAAAGCACAAGTTGAGTGTATGGTTTCTTCTGTGATGAATACCAGTGCAAAGAATTCACTTTGCTTTTTGCAGTGATCTGGATTTTCCTTAACATGCCCTTTTATATCATCCAACATCCCCAACTTATCTTTGGAAGTCTTTTGTTCTTTTGATTCACTGGAAGGAATTTTTTATTATCAATATTTTTTCTTTCAGCCAGTTGCTCAATAATTTCTGGCCTGCCTAAATCTGGTTTTATATTTAAGACAGTAATTATACTTTAAATAGATTATTGGCTAATAATGGCACATGATTTCGAAAATAAATATATACCATGTCAGAAGAATAGATTTTTTGTTTCATTTATTCACAAATTAATGTAAATAAAAATATGTGGTAGGAAGTGTTAAGGTAAGAATTTTTGCTTTTCTAGCACACCCCTCGATAGTGGTGGACATTATAGAAGTACAAAGTGTTTTGCTGCCTTATTCAGAAAAGGCTAATGACACTTGAGTTGTAATTCTCAGAACTCCCTCAGCCTTAAGGTTTAAGTCTCTGGTATGCAGCCACTCTCTTTAATGAAGATGCTCAAGGACATAAATTGTATGTCTGCCCTTAGCCTTCCCCTGCTTGCTGTACTTTGAGAAGCTGCACATAAACTCTACCTGTCTATTGATGCTTATTTTCTTTTAC
This sequence comes from Dendrocincla fuliginosa, assembly GCA_035047845.1. Classification (NCBI taxonomy): domain Eukaryota; kingdom Metazoa; phylum Chordata; class Aves; order Passeriformes; family Dendrocolaptidae; genus Dendrocincla; species Dendrocincla fuliginosa. Next base: position 36,766,372 of record JAWWMO010000138.1, on the reverse strand, counting down.
TCTCCATGCAAGTCTGTTAGCTAGGTCGGTACCTCAAACCAGATTCTAAATTCTGCTTAAAAAATCTAAAAAATATGAAGTTTTTAAGCCCTTTTTGTCTTTTGCTAGGTCATTTAATGCTGCCAAATTTTCTCAAAAAAAAAAAAAAATTTGTTGATAGACTTTTTCTACAATCATTCTATTAAAATCACATTTTTTCTACTTTTATACTTTTTTTTAATACTTTAAAAATAAAGGTTGAGCTATAAAGCCATTTATTTATGCTTTGTTTTATTATATAAAGAATCAGAATATTACATGTATCACAAGCCCAACTTAATATGAATTTAAATTTAATCCTTACCTCTATCTTTTTTGTGCACCCATATCCTTTCAAGTTCATTTTACTAAGTCTTTGCTTTTTAGTAACGACAAAGTATGTCTAAACATTTTCCTTGATTTTAATTTACATAAACTAAATTTGATTCTAAATCTCATTTGTTTTCTGATGGTTTTATTTACAGGAGGATTTTTTTATTTGACATCTTCTAACACCCCTCCCTAGTGTTGGAACAAGAGGCATTTTACATTTAAAAAGGGCTTTGAAGTTATTGCTTGTACAAGGACTTGCAAACACTTCAGAAGAGGTGGACAGAATCAGCTATGTGCATGGATGTATTCAACTCTGATTGGTGGCAGTGGCTGTTGAGGGAAGAGCAGATTGGACATTTAGACCATTTGAAAACAGAGAGGAGGTGTTCATTTGCATAAGTAGAGAGAGTGAGCTGGGGGGAAACATGGCAAAGTCTGAAGTTTTCAACAGGACTGTGTAAAAACTCAACCTTAATTATTAACAACATTATCTTGGACATATTACTTCACTGTTGGCTATATTTTGCATTCTAATCCCCTTACTACAGCTCATGACATCAATACCAGTCCACTTCAGTTTTCCAATCAAATAAAGTGATGGTAATAATATTTGATAACCTCCAGATATTAAGTGGATTAAATATATTTCCTGAGTCCTTCTGAGCTGCAGCATGCTGAATAAAGAATGGTTTTGCATCTAGAGGTAGCATAGCAAAGAACATACTGTATTCTCTTAGAATTTTATATGTAATTATTGTCATATTCCCAATCCTCCAACTTTTATAGGTAGGCATTATATTTTACAGAACAGTAAACATAGATAATTTGCAAGTGTATACATAGGCATATTAAACCTAATATGAAAACAAATAGTCCTATGTGGGTACCTAATGTGCAAATACAAAGTCTGTTCTAAGATTCAGACGGAGCTGAGTTTCTTTAACTCTTTCTGAAACTCTTTCTGAGTTTCTTTAGATACTCAAACTGAGCAGCCAGATACAGAAGAGGTTTCAGGTCTCTGTCAGCATCTGCCATATCACTACACAACACCACCTCAGGAACAGCCACTTTACCCAGGGTCCTTATGAATAAGAGATACCTTTTATCTTAATTTAGTTATTTTCTTGGAAATTCTCATAGTTGAATCATCATCCTTCAGTCATAGTGTCTGCAAGTGAACACTACAGCTTGCAAGATACTGTACTCTTGCAAGATCCAATGATTTTATCAACCTCATAATGTGTATGTTTTAAGTCACCAACTCCTGAAATTAGATGGAAAGAGCAAATCTCAGGATTTTTCCATCTCTGGAAACAAAACCAACAACAACAACAAAGACAGTTGGTTTGAGTTTTTTTCATAGTCCTCTGCCTCACTGAAAACCTTAAAATGAAATGCTTAATGTTTCCAAAAGCCGAAGTAACAGAGCTATTCCTACATTTAAAATATGATGCTTTTTATAGCTTGCAATAAGGAAGATGAGCCAGAATCACAAGTCTTCAAAAACTGGGATTAGCAGAACTGTAGTGTTTCATCATTTATTCACTGAAATTCATTATAAGTATCAATTTTTAATTGTGCAAGACTATAGTCAGAGAGACGCACTTTCCTTTGCACCTGCCATGACAGAGGCAGCCCAAGTAAAACAACTGCTTTGATGTTTGATCTTGATAAAACTACAAGTCTAACTTGGTTTTGGCATGAACCAAAGGAATTCCTCTCTGCAATTGCTTTCTTTCACATGTATATTTTATCTTTTTTTATAAAATGTTAACTAGCACCTTGTTGTTTTTTGGGGTTTTTTCCCCTCCCAGGTTGAGGGGTTTCTTCCCTTGTCATGTTTATTTAAGCTCTCTGGTCCTTTGTATTTTCTTGGCTTTACTTTTGGCAAGATCTTTCAGTGCAACATCATCTATTTAATATAGTCTTTATTCCATTTTAAAAACCACTAAGATGTTAATTAAAAACAGCTCTTACACTGATCCTTCCATTGGATTGGACAGTTAGATATTTTGACATTTATCATTATTTTGTTTTCTAATCTCTGTGTTCCCATTTGCATAAAAGGTTGAATTATGTTTTCAAGTTATGGGCCATGAGACTACCAAGTACTTGAGCTAAGACAATGTATGTTAAGCTACTGTATTACATTGTTTCATTACTTTAGAAATTCTCCTAAAGAGCATAAAAATGCAGTGGCAACATTTATTTTTATTCACACAATATTGCATGCTCTATGTGGGTTTGAGAGTAATTTCTGTTTTACTTTTTTTACTTTCTGCTTTTCCTCTTCATAACTTAAAACATTGAAAAACAAAAGCGTTAACAATCTTTATATCACATTAGGATGAGTATTTTATCCCATTTGATGACTGAGGGGAGATTCAGTGAATTATCCATGGGTGTATGCCAAGACTGTGATGCAAAGGATAGCAGGTCCCAGAGACACTATTATTTCTAATGTATTATATATAATAGTACTCTTAGGGCCAAATTCACTGTTTTGCCATGGGTTTTTTTCATGCTTTTAATTGTTCTATTTTTTAACTTGGAGTTGAGATTGACAGATTTTTCTCTCCTCTACCAATCAACCAGTGTAGTTTTGTTGATTTTTATATTAGTAATATATACTCTTATTCTTCTTTGCCCTGACAAATATCTATTCATCCACACTATTTTTCCAATGTGTTTTAAAACATATGCAATTATTCCAAAAAAGGATTTTAAAAGTTTCACATAAGGTACACAAACCTACAATTGAAAACATCAACCAACTAGGAATGGTATAGGAGAAAAATTTTATCCTGAACAGACTGGTTTTCTCTGGCTAAGATTTTTTTTTTCTTTTTTATATTCTTAAGATTTTTGCAGCTAGAATTGATTGTTTTGTTTAGATACATTAATTTTAGTGAGAATACATTACTTCTGAAGTCAGGTAATATGCACCAAGACACAACATGTGAAGAAGGAAGGAATGACAGTTTTTCTATCTTTCACCATTTTATGGCAAAGTTCTGACTATCCAACTGTCAGATCACAAACCAAAAAAAAAAAAAAAAAAAAATCTTTCTGAGATGTATTAAAACAAGTTTTTTTTGTGCCCATGCTTCAGGTTCAGGCAATGTTGCAAAGAGTCAGCAGGCTGTAGCAAACAACCCATAAGGGTTTCCTTTACAGAAACAGCCTCTAATGGATTCTTTGGGATTGATCTACCAGTGATTATACTGGATGCAATATGCACAGTGTGGAAAAAGTTGGAAGAGGAGGAAGAGACAGGTGCCTATCTCACAGGGAATATAGGCCAAGCACAGGGAGAAAAATGAGAATTAATGCTTAGGAAAACAGTATTGCAGAGAACACACAGAAGGCAAAACACCTAAGTCTCAACTTGCAGAACTCTCTTTACCTTAGACAGATTGCAACAAGGGACTTGAAGAAATAGAGGAAGAATTCAAAGAGAAGTGTTGGAAATTGTCTTTACAGAATTTGCATGAAATAGATCTGGTTTTCACAGCTGTTTGCTTTCATCTTCTTTTCTGATGGACTGTGATGTGAAGAGGGCACCTCCTTCCTGACAGTTCTTCCGCTTGGGCTTGCTTTTTTATCCCTCATGCAGTTGTTCTCATGGCAGCAGCTGTGCGAAGAGGTTGATAGCACATAGTCATTAAAATCCCGTGTCTGTCAGTGAATTTTTTGCACCAGCATTGCATCAGTTCTTTGCACTACTGGCAGCAGTGGTGTGCAGGGTTTTGCATTCACTGCAATTTCTACTGTTAGCACCAGAGCTGGAGTATTACAGGGCAAAAACTGCATGTTGGTCTTGTGAGTTTTTTGCAGAAAACAAGCCTGGCTAACATTAGTAGGGATTTTGTCTGCCTATTTTTCTAATTCATTTTATTAAATTATTTGGAGTTTTTGCAACTTTCAAAGATGGGAAATGTATTTCCTTAAATCACTTTAAAACTTTCCAGTGGAGCATTGCGTTGTATGCTTTAGAAGTTAAGAGAGAACAGCAATTTTTATGTGGCTAAGTTTGCATCAGTATGTACTCAGCATACTGGGCAAAATCCAAATAATGTGGTTTCTTAGCAGTAATGAGATTTTCTTTTAAGGGAAAAAGGCAAAATAGGAAAAGATTACAAGGGTCTTCCCAAAGAAGTAGAAACTCAAATAGAAATTCTGCTCTTAAATTCTTGCCTCCAGAGGTCTTAAATATATGTGTGACTTCGAGTATGGTAGTAGGCAAGCAGTACAGATGACCTCACTGCTCCCAGGGAGGAGGTGAGCAAGCAGCTCACTTTTCCTGTTCCCGATACAGTCCTGCCAGAGTTGGACCAGAGGCAAGCCCATTTAATAGAAATTACTTCAGAAGGCTACTCAGAAGCCATGAGTTAGGAATAAATTTAACATCAGGGACTTCTCTGAACTAGTGCATGAAAGAAAGCTCTCCCTCTCTTTCCTGTAGATTTAAAGGCATGGAAAATTTTATCTGTAAGTAATTGTCTGGGACTCAACAAACTGGATGACTTTAAATAGGCTTCTATTTATTAAGTAAAAAAGTGGTCAAAATGTGGTAAAAATATACTAAAAGAACAGGCAAATGTAATACATTTCAAAGTGATTCCTTTAATAATTTGTTCTCATATGTAAACTACTTTTTGTGATGGTAACCTGGAAAACATGCATTTGCCTTATGAGAGAAAAGGCATCACAAACAAGAAGCCTAGACTAGGAAAAAAATAGATACTTTTCATATGAGCTCAAAAAGCTGACTTTCAAGCATTCTACTCTAAACTAAAAGATTGCATGTTAAATATGTCCAAAGTCAAAGTGGGTAAGTAATTTGCACATCAACTTTAATGCTTGTCCTTGACTGTCTCCAGATATGCCTGCAGCATCCTCATTTCAGTCAAGAGGTCTGTCTATCAGTAAGACGTTCAAGAGCTGATTAGAAAAAATATTCTGACAGCAAGTACTTTGGAATACGCTGACAAGTAAAGAAAAAACCCCTTGTTCACTTATGGTAAAACTGACAGTAGAGTAGATAGCTCTCACAGTGTCCACTTTTAGCATAGACTTTCTGTCAAATACCATTATTTTGCTATGATTTTACTTTAAAGGTGACTACAGTGACTGAAAAAAGGATGCAATTCTCAGAGTAGAAAGCCTTGGATTTACACTGAGGGTTCCTATGCTGCTACCATATATTTACTTTCTAATGTCGCAGTCCTTTGTTTTTTCTGATCCCACTTGCCAGTGTGTACATACCCACAGTTACTTTTGTAGTATGGCAGGAGAATGGAGCATTTCTAAATGTGCACCTTTTTACTATCAGACCAAGCTAATGGTCATTTAGTTTTTAGTAAATTCAGTGTGGTATTTTTGTTTATTTCAAGGTTTGATGTAACCTTGAACCTGGATATAAATAACCCCGTCAATTAAACTCTTTTTCAGTTCTTATTTCCTATATACATGCCTAAGTTTAAGTAAAAGACATTATATGACAAAAAAGATCTTGCATAGTCATAGAAAGTGACTATCTCAAGATATAGGTCTCTTTAGGAAATCATTTTATGTGGAATAATTAGGATAGATTAGTAACAAATGCTTTCATCTTAGTTTTTTTGCCTATGTTGCATTTTAAAATAATTAAGAATCCAGATTGTTTCTGTTTTTCACCTTCATTTACTGGCACCCAGCAAAGAGGCCTACACTTTGATTTTAATCATGGCCAGACAGTATAAGACCTTGGTCTTAAAGGCAAGCGGAGCAACAAGCAGAAACCCTGCTGTGTAATTTCAAAGCAATGTACTTCACGCTGCTAACCCTACAGTATGATTTCTGTTCTGCCAATGGCTCCAATAGCAGGCAACTTCCAATTTGCACCTCTTGCATAAATCCACATTATGCCAATAGGTTTAGAAGAAAACCACAAGCAGCCCAATCCAGCAGTCAGAGGTCTGTTAACAGATCTTTAACTATGATCTATTGTGTAGGAAAGTCTGAAATTATGGATGCAGAGTTTCACTTTATAGAGCTCTCACTTGGCTATGCAGGTTTTCTTGAGATAATTATAAGTGTTTATTTTGGCTTTTAACAAGTTTAATCACATTATTTAGCATGTTCTGATTTTGTCACTGAGGCAACCATTACTTTTGCACACAAGTTTTGCTTAATTGACAGCAAGAGGAGAAAATGGAGTTTAAAGCAACTAATTGCTCTAGACCTCACAGATGCCAAGATGTAGCTGTTTTAATTAAAATTTTTTACAAGATAGTTTACAAATGTAAAAACACTATCTCTTGTAAGTACCTAATACAGCATCCTGCTCTCCGTTTTTGCTCCCATTTTAAGTGGTTAAATACTCTGGAAGTTCAAGTAAAGGACAACTGAAAAAATATTTCAAAGCACAGAAAACAGAGATTGGTAATATAAAAATACAGAGCTCAGTAAGGCACTTAGTTCACTTATCCAAATTCCGATTTATAAATAACCATGGCTTCCTGTAGTTGGCAATTCAGTCTGTTAATTTCAGGCCACCATTTAAGTATCATGCTGTGCCAAATTGCATTTGATGGTTTTATAATGGTATGACTATAATAGACTAAAATGAGATCTATAAAGGTATCCCCTAGTGGGAATTTCAACCCAGGTCTCAAGTGGTAAAAATGACTTTCATATTTAACAGATCTTTCCACTGCATATCAGGTATCTGTTACTGTCCCGTGTCACACAAAAAATACATTTTGCATTGCAATTTAAAGTGTTTATAGTTCCTAATTTAAATGGTTTTACAATTTCTCATGCTTGTATTTATTTTTTGTTTTTTTTTAAAAAAAAATCAAAGAGTGTGCTTCTTAATGCACTTCACACACACACCCTTTAAATCTCTGAAGTATGGGACTACAACTCTCTATCAAAAGTGACCGAACAAGAAGCACTTGATGGATGGTAATAGTTTCCCAGAAAGGAGTGTCATTTCTTGATCTTTGGCATGAAATAACATAGGTATACCACACCAAGGTAAATGCTTGCATCAGGATATTGTCTCAAAAGATTTCCCTGATCACCGTGGCATTTTCCAGCAAACAAGACATCTTCACCCCTCCTCCAGTGACCCAACGAAGTTGAATGCCTTTTGGAAGGTTAAGCTCTGTACGCAGGGGTCATGGGACTGGGCTGAGGCTGGAAGGTCTGTTTATTTTCTACATGTGTTGAACTGTGTTGTTCTCCGGGTGTGAACATAGCTTTCTAGCCTTCACAAGTGATCCCAAGGAAAAGACCTTGCTGACTAAGACTGGGTTTGTTGCTGAGCCATTCCAAAAATTCACATCTTTCCAGATGATGTATAGCAACCAAAGAGAATACTTATTTAAACAATGAATTGTGTTTTAAACTCCAGTAATCAGAAGCAAAACCTTTACTGGAGTAATGGTGCAATTACTCAGATACTTTTTCAAACATGTCTTGGGGGAAAACAACACTCACGATGTATCCCTCTACCATCCAGCAAGCACAACAGTACCATTAATAGTTTCTCTTACCCTGCTATAATGCTCTGAATCATACCATGCAAAACAAAGTGCTGGAAATGTTTTAAACTTCCTGGCTAGTGTCATGACTCCTACATGATGAAACAGTCACACTATGCTTAACTGTTTGAAAGCAGAGATTCATGGAGCATTTCTTTTGTAAAAATCTTAGATATTTCTATTTATTTCTGATTTAACTGTTTCTGAGTCCATGTAGGTTGAAATTATCTGAGAGTTTTAAGTAGCAGACAGTGTAAGTGAATATCTACACTTCCAAGAGGAAAGGGATGAAGTATCCATGTCTGATAGATGCTCTTATTAAGTTTCTTCCTTAGACAGTTTTGAGGACCTTGGCATGTCTTATTTTTATCTCCTTACAATGCCAACCTATATCCAGTGTATGATGCAAATATCTCTCTTTTTTAAAAAAAAAAAATCAACTTAAAATCTTCCGTCAGGTGGTTTTAGACAAATAATGAGTATTTCCACTAGTTTAGTGCACCAGGTTAGTGTGCAGCTTACTATTTTTGCAAGAAGCTCAAAAGTTATCCTATGTCATATTCATTAGTTTTAGTAGTGATTTCATTTGAGATTTTTGTGCTTACTTCCCAAGGGAGAAATCTTCACTTACATATGACACCAGAATGAACATGCTGTGAGCGAGACTAGATTGAGCAACTTCTGGTTTCAGGTCAGAAGATGTCTTCAGGAAGAGTGTGCATCTTCTCCCACAAGTCTGACAGTGCAATATATCTATCTTTTTTAGTAGTCATAATATTTACAATATATTATTAATGATGAATTTCATCGTAATTCTGATGCTGACCAGACAATGAACTTCAATAGCTCATCAAATGCATATTTTGATAGTTGCTGGAAAATGAGACATTATGACACAATAGCCAGCTACATAGCATTTTGTCAGATTTTTTAGTGTTAGACATTGGATGGTACTGTACGTATTTAATTGTGGAGCTAATCAGACTCTTGAGTAGTTTATGACATTAAAGAGCCTATTTTTTTGAATGCTAATTAAAATTTGCCAGTAAGAAACACTTAATAAAGCAAAGACATTCAGGATTAGCTTAAAAGCTAACTATTAGTGTAATCTTTCATGACAAGAGATTGCAGTTGTATGAAACTTAATACCTTCATATTAATCAGCTTCATTTATTCTGATTTTTCTTTTCTAAGATATACACTTAAGAAAACCATTGTGAAACAAGTTCATTTCATTCAAAAGTATTGGTACGTTTGAATGTGCAAATATTCTCATCATATTTTGACCCAAAGAAATAAATTGTAAGATTCCATCGTCATCAATCCATGGAAGTAAACAAGGTTTTATGTATTTTGAAAGAAAAACATTCATATGCACATGAGCCTTACATGTCATTCAGCAATGGATTACACATAGTCTGTCACCAAAATATCGGCATTATATCCTGACAACCTCTTGTTATCCTCCCCACCTGGGAGCAATGAGTCAAACCAATGCCTTTGGATATGAGTTACGTGTGTTAAACTGACAAAAGAATGAGACATCTCTCATGTTACGAGCAGACCATGTGTCAGAATAATCATCAACTCTCTATCTTTTTAAAAACTAAGAACAGCTGGCATTTTTAAGATCTATAAAAACAGTTTTGGCAGCGTAAATGTGCACTACCTGAATGAGAAGACACATCATAGCTTGTGAAGTCTTTGGAAAGACATTTGAATACCATGGCCATGAGTGTTTTTCCTCTTCTACCTATCTGTTTCACAGAGAAGGAACAAAAAAACCTATGCTGCCATTCTTGCAAATCTGTGAAGTGCAATAGGCTTTGGATGAGTGAAATCTAATGAAGAACTGACTTTATAAAAAAAAAAATATTTTTTCCCAGCAAATTAAACTATTTTACTTTAAATTAAATCTAACCCAGACTGTATATTCAATTTTGATTTTGCAAGTATTAATGTTTCTAATTGCACTCTATATTTCCTTTTGAAAAACTTCCATTTTGCAGAAGTGGTTTTTTCCATCCAATTACTCTGACGACAATTTCTCAAACAGGTTTTAGGTCAGAAGGACTTATATCTGTCATAAATATTTCTCTGTGCCATAGCTTCTTCAAACCTCATTCTTTACTTTTTGTTTGTTAGTTTGTTTTATCATTTCATACTTCTGGCCTTAGAAAATAACCATTCAAGAAGTTATTGTATAAGGAAAAGTATTGATGTTGCATGTGAATAATGCCCAAAGAGCAAACCTGATTTTGAGCTACTGGACACTGACAGTAGAGAAAAAAAGTCCAGGAATGGCAGTGGTGGAGATAGAAGATTCGACTGGAACAGTTAATACTCGGGGCAATCAGAGAAAAAAGTGGCCACAGTGTAATCCAGCAACAAAAATTCCCAGTGATTACAAGACTAAGCCTTGATCCAAACAGCAGTGCTGAAACTTAATAAAAATTACAGATAGCATGATTTCTTGAACTATGCCAATCTAAAGTCAATGTAATAATTAAGAGAAACAGTGTGAAACAATGAAAATAAACCTGAAGGGGGGGGAGGGGGAGGAGAAAAACAAAACAATATAGACAAAAGTATCTTTTTCCACTTAATAAATTATTTAGACTGCCCTAATTGCAATGCAAATACTTATCCTTTTGATTTTGCATTTATAGACTTGTTAGAAAATAAACACTTTGTAAACATCAGAAGAAGCTTCACTTAAAAATTTTTGACATGTCTTTTGTAAAGAGTCAAAAATGAAAAAATACTGTAATTCACTAAAAGTCATCACAACCTACTCCTTCTTTCAAACCCCTCATAATTTTATTTGCTCTGTTATATAAATGCAATGTGTAAAACCTAAAAAAAAAAAAAAAATTAATTCTGAATTTCCAGTCCCATATAGCTGATGTAAGAATGGTCAATATTTGGTGCAGAAAAAAACTAGATTCTTCAAATTATGTAAAGGTATAGTTTATCTTCCCCATTATCATCAACTGGAGTAGACCTAATGTTTGCTTGATTTATTTGTTTAAAATGTTATAGGTAGAAGCATTCAAGAGTTTGCTGTTGGATGAGCTGCTTCTATTCACATTATTTGTGAGATTTTTGCACTAAAGTTGTATTTGCAGTAGAAGTTTAATAGCTTATTACAAATTATGACTGAAAGCAATAACATTGCTCTAAGTAACAAACAAGTATACAAAAAAAGAAAAGAAGCTAGATTAAGGCAGGATTAAAGTAATCTCTAGACTACAACTATAAACTAAACATGGCAAACTTTGGAGCGGCTGTTTAATTATGCTCAATGTATAATTTTTTTTAGTGAACTCATTTTTCCACAAAAGCACAGGGTATGTGAAACATGCCAAAAGGGCACCCTGACCCCTTTAAGTTATGCTATTAGCCTAATAAGGATCCTGTCCTGGACAGCTGATGATTGCATAGTGTAATTATAGAAACAAGGATAATTGCAATATACATAGGCAGTAGGGAATCTGCTATTCAACAATAAGGGTCTGAGTATGACTTCAGCTCTTAATTGACTTCAAAAAGGGTTAAAAGTGAACAGCAGCTTTTAGAATAAACCTTTCAATGGGCACAAATTTAGACTGTCAAGATGATCTGATACATTTGAGAATCAAAAAATTTTTCTTCCATGTATCCCTTTCTTCTCTGATTTTTCAACTCAACCTCTACTCCAAGTGAGGAATATGTTATGATTTTAAAAGGCACATAAAACACAAAAAGTGTCAATGATAGGCTTGGAACAAAATGTTGTATCAACAAATATGTATAAATAAGTTAAATATCCATGATCTTGAAAGAACTTTATCCACTCTTTTGGGTTTGTGTACCAAGTAATTTAAATAGTCAGACACATCTGTTCCATGTTGGAAAAACTGAGGCAAAAAAGAAGTTTCTGCTCAAGGTTTCAAAATGTAAAAGAAGTGACTATACTTGTATTGGAGCTTTATTTGATTGCAAGTAATAGTGCACAAATATTTAAGACAGCAAAGCACACAACCTGAGATGCTGGGACTCTGTCTTCATTAGCAACTAGTGTCCTGATAGGACTGGATGTGGAGGGAGACAAAGAGCTACTGCTCAATACATGTCACTCTGGCTCGTGTTAGCTTGATCTTGGGGCCAAATCCCTACCAGATGCTGAAGGTCAGTAATGGGGACTCCTAGGGCACGTCTTTCAGTTTCCAGTTCCAGGATCTGGTTCTGTGCACTCCCAGACCACTCCAGAGTGTGAAGTCCTGTTGAGTGGGGATAAATTTGTTTCAAAAGTACAGTCTGATCCAAACTAAGTGACAGACACTTTTGAATAACATGCCAAAATTGTTAAATCCTTTTAAAAGTTAGGAAAACATAACTATCCAAGCCTTTTGAGTGGTCTTGCAAGTGTTAGCTTTGTAAATTATATGGATTTACCAATTCATAACTTCTCTGCACCCAAATAGTAAATGTGCCTCAATACAATTTAAAATGATTTTTTTACTATGTATGTTCAATATTCAGTTTTCCATGCTGTTCTGTTTTTCTATGGAGATGCACTGTATTTGGAAGAAAAGCCTGTCAGGAGTTAATCTGATTAATAACATTAAAACTACTTAAACTGAGAAAAGCTTCAATGTGTTTTGCTGGTGAAAGCAACTTTTTATCTCATCTAGGTGGGGAATAAGTAAGAGAGACTCTGGCATGTGGTTTGGGGAGTCTGATACACAAATCCAAGAAGAAGCCAGCCCTGAGCAAAGTCTAAAGATGAATTCAGCTTATGCTACCATGAGCTTTCTCAGTAAAGCCAGGCCTCAAGAGCAGATGTGTAGTCTTAGAGTCAGAGCAAATTGAAAAGGTCACTGAGGAATGCTTAAGGAATCTAAGTCTGGAAGGACAGCCCCTCATTTTACCAGATCTGGCTACCAACTAGCATGTAGTAAAATGCTGTTTAGCAGTAAAGGAGAGGCAATATGATCGATCAGAGGGAATAAATATAATGAAGAGGTGGTTGGCACAACCAACCAACTGCTTCTTCAGGGTTTTGCTCTGAAAGTGATGATGAATGCGGGCACAAGAACAGAAGGCCTGCTTGGGAATGAGCATGAAAGCAGAAGTAAATATATAGCAGATGGAAAAAATACAAGGGGAGATCAGGGGCAGTAAAGAACATTTATCAGAAAGGGAAACAATAGAGGAAGAAAATTTTTTGCTGAATGAATGTAATTACAGTAATATTTTGTAAATATTAATAATTAATAAATTGTGGCTTTCTGCTAAGTGGTTTGTAACAGAAAAGGATTACTGTCCAATTAGGATTAGTAGAAGTGAAAACTAAATAGTTTTAAGGTCGTCTCATTAGTTCATGCAAAAAAAAATATACAGTATGATTACCTATGATAGTAGAAGCTGATTTTCAATCACAGAAAATTCAGGTCAGTATTTCCATATTCTTAAACCCAATGAACTCTTAAAACTATCTTAACTTCCTTTATAAGAGCAGACCAAAGCACATCAAACCCAAAATTTTAAACAGGTAATTTATTCCTGTGCCTATGCTGTGTCTCTATATAAAAACTTTGTTACTTTTTAAGTTTGAATTATCTAATTGACTTTTATGGACAGAGTATAAGTCTTTTTCATATTTCAGTAACTCAATAAGCTGGAAATGTTTTTATTCCCTTCTCATTATGTATGTACACTAATTCTTATTACATTTTAAACTGAAAAAAAATTGGCAACAAAAGCACTGAATACAATACACAGATATGATTGACTTTGAATTAATTTGTTGTTTTGTATAAGCTATTTTTTCCTCACTGGGAACAGAAAATATCCCACAGGCAAAACCAGTATTTCAACATTATTTTTCTTCAGAAAAGAAAAAAAAAGGTTGAAATATCACAATTTCTTTTTTTTAATGAAATGTTCCAAAATAATTCAATTTGGAAATGTCTATGTTTAGTTTTGACTTACTAAATCAAAGTGTTTTATTTCCTTGAACTGAACCCAAACACTGTGTTTCAAGTCAGTTCAACATTAATTTGTTTTGGCCTATTGTGCCTCATGGGAATCTGTGCAGTACCCCCCAGTTCCCATGCTTTCATATGGGCTAGGCTTCTTGACAAACTTTCTCCCATTGCACCACAACACGTGACTAATGATGAGCCATATGGGTCAGACAGAGGGGAGCTCATGATGTATAATGGGACATAAGTTTTTGCAAAAAGAACAGCATTTTTCCTTAAAAAGTATTTGACATAATTTCCAACCCCCCCTTTCTTCAAATCCAGTATTGCTAGAAAGGTAAGAAAAGGAGGAATTGTTTTGCAGGTATACTGTTAAAAATCTTGTGTTACATGAAAAGCCATGGAATTCCAAGAGTTAAGAAACAGGGCTGCTTTCATGTTTGTCATAACTCCTTTTAGATGGGGAGGAAATTGGCCCCTACATATCTTGACAACATAGTAGAGAGTACTGCAATCTACAGAAGTCAAGGGGAAAATATGTGATAATAGAGCAGATGGGGAATGTGTTCCTATGGTGACTAGATACACTGTATTTTCTGCTAAGATATACAAATGAAAAGCAACATGGACTGCAGCAAGGGAAGACCAAACACTAATTGTTCCTAGATTATAATTCTAGTCAGGCTGCTGCTAACAGTGATAGTAAATATTACAATCTATGCATCCATTTCTTGTTTCATATGTAGTATACTATGATTACCAGAAAATATTAATTAAATGAAAGGGTAAAAATTAAAACATTTCAATTGTTTTAGCATTTTGCTTTCAGATGCCCCATAAAATAAAAAAGTAAAACAAACAAACAAAAAAACCACACACACACACACAAACCCCACCAAAACAAAACAGCAACAAAGTTCATAACTGTAGTGCCCCCGGTTACCTACACAAGCAGATGGAGATATCTGGACTTAGAGACCAAGAGATATGACCTATTGTGAAGAGATTTCTCATTATATTACAGGAAGATACTTTGTCAAATGTATCATGAGTTTGCAGATGCAAAGTTTAAGAGGTTAGGAAATACCAGAATTACAGTTGCCTGTGATCTTATTTCTGTCCTTTGTGACATAAATGGATTTTTACTCCTCTTTATGCAAAAAAACACCCATGCAAACATAAAAGTCAAAAGTTTTCTCTACATAAACCTTGTTAAATTGTATCTTGCATGGAAGCATCTATTCTGACATTGGCAATATCTAGAAAGTATTTGAATGAGAGCATACTGCCTTTTCAAAAGATCCTCAGATACAAGGTGGTGTCACTGCTCCTCAGGCTTTATATCAGAAGAAAGAGGTTCCTTCTTCTACCCCGGACAGGATGTCTGTTTCTGGATTTGGCATGTACATGCAAAACTAGTCAGCTAATTGGTCAAGGCTCTCTGAAGAACTGAGCTGCCTTTTCATGCATATCACATGACTAGTCTTGGCATTGTCTTAATGGCATTAGTAATGTTTTGATATATGATATGAGGCAATATACTTCCTATACAGAAGAAATAATAATGACGATATAATAAAGTGGGGAAAGATCTGTTTGGCAAGTGAAGCTAACTAAAATAATCTTACAATCACTAAGAAGCCTCTGCAGGGTTATAGTGGAAACATGAATAAAATTAAAAGACACACTCAGTGATATTTTCCTGGATGAGTCACTGAGAATGTGTGGGAATAGTAAGGGACCATATTGGGGGATATCCAGCTGTTCATTTTGCCATGAGTCTGAGACAGCTCACTTAATGCAAATGTTTGCCTCTGTGATGGTCTGTTACTGGCTTGATTTGCAAAAAGAACTCTAAA
>JAWWMO010000138.1:36725778-36736279 GCA_035047845.1 Dendrocincla fuliginosa | reverse complement strand
ATGTGGATTAAGTCAATGGTGAAAACAGATTGTTAATGAAAATATAATAGGTTTATGCTCATTTCCCGTGAGATTACTCCTACACTGTACAACACTTTATAAATTTATAGTGATCTAAAGTGAAATTATATTTCTTGGAATTTTCAAAGCCAACAATGGTATTCAGCCCCAGATTTAAAGGAAACAATTAGTCTTGGTCTGTCATGTGCATCAAGGTTTAGAAGGCAATACACTGTTACATCACTGAAGCTCTGCCAAATATCCCAAAAGAAAAGCTAAAGAGCCATACATCTGGCCTGCAACTTTGCCAGCTACACTGTCATGTCTGTGTCCCAGGCAGATATGGTAAAAGGTACACATTGAATACCTTCGCTCACACTGCAGAGGTGAGAATGTGATGGCAGAATTATGCTGAGGCCCCTACCAATTTCTTCTGGGAAGAATTTCAGTCACAACTGACCATGGCCATGACCTGTATCCCACATCAAGTCTTCACCAGTGCTCAGAAATGAGATTACATATTTCTTAGTGTAGGATTGAAGTCCAAATACAAATTGAAATTTGCTCTGCTTTTCTATGTGCCCCGTATGTTTGAATCATATTGTTAGCATCTGTTTAGATGAATCTAGCGAATCAGGAATTTTCCGATGAAACCTTGTTTTATTAGAAAGACAGCAGTTTATCAAAACTGAAATTTTGTGGTCCTGTGCCAGATTTTGTCAAAAAGCTTTCAGGTCCTTGATAGCTTTCAGTGAGATAAAGAACCTGCAACGCTGAATATGTAGTCCAAGACACCACTCCATCTAATATGTGTTCATATCTACTGTAAACTGGTTATCATAGTGCTTTTCTCTGGTGGACAAGTCCTCCTCTTTAGTCTAAAAGCTTTATTTAATTGAAGAAGTGTTTGACTGTTTCTTTGTGCTTTCTGGACATCTGGCGCAGAAAAAAAGAATAGAAATAACTGGGCTTTTGAACATATGAAAATTGTGAGCAAATGACCATTATATGTGAGAAAATCAAATACTCAGCACAAGAACCCTGGTTTCCACCAGGGCATTCCCATAGAAATTTTTGATCATCCAGTTCCCCAGAGCAACGTCTAGTAGCCTTTCCCAAATGAGCTGGCTTTGGTGACTCTATATGTTACCTTATTAAACTACATCTTTCTTTCTTCCAAGAACAAAGCAATCACAGTTGTGTGGATGGAAAAATATGTCCTGTGCTCCTGGATGTGGAGTACGTATTTGAGACTAACTTACAGGTCCCCCATTCACATCAATGCTTCCAACCTGCAAGGTTGGATGTGCACTTTCCAGGCAATAGTATGGGAGCTGTCTGCTGTGAACACTGCCACACGACACATCTGTGAATTAGCACAACCACACCTACAATTCTTCCATATTCACAGCTTATCAAACCTGTCAGCTTCCAGTAATAAATACCTCCAAACTTCAATAATTCCCCTGAAGTGGGAAATGTTGCAAGGAGAAAAATATTTTCAGCTCATTCGAGTTAATTCTTTGGAGCAGGAATTGTCTCTACGTTGTTCAGGACTGCCAGCAATGGCAATACTCTAAAAATTTATAATAACTGACAATAAGAAAAAAATTATAATTGATAATAATAAAAAATTGATAATAATTGACAATAAGAAAAAATTTGAATCTTCTTTATATAATAAACCACTTAGCAATTTAATATAATATTCATTAAAAAAAAAAACAACTTCTCATACCTTAAAGACCTTGAAGTGGTTCTTACTGTAGATTGACTATTTGAGCAAATGGAGATCATCCAATATTGTTCATGTGTGCTTGGGTTTTTAGTGGTGTAAGCTTGTTGAAATAAAAGTCTTTCAGAAATATGGAAAAGGTTCAGGAATTTGGAGTAGTCTCTTTCTATCTACCAATCCCTAAATCTCAGACACATCCCATTAAGTCCACTCAGGGGCATTGCAAAAATATTTTATTGACAAATTTCCAAAGGGGCTGGAGCCCATGCTGTCATGAAGACATAAGCAGTATTTTACATTTCCCTATCCAAATTCCTCAGTGCATCAACACCTTTAAATAGAAATGTGGCTAGTATCCCTCCAGCAGACAGAAGCAATGTAGTTGTTTCTGCTGGGCAGTGACACCATATGCAGCCTTCATTCACTTGCTTCAGAACTTGTAGTTGAAGAAATTTTCATATTTCTTCCTACATGCACCTTTGATAAGTTTGGCATCTAGTTAGTTTTGTTACTCTTGTGATATTTATTCTACTGAAAACACAAAAGTTATTACCTTTCTAAGTTTCAAAATATTTTATGCTGTTATTAAGGGAGGAAAAATCAATATTTTTTTATAGTTTGCCAAGTGTTTATACACATGGTTTGCTGTATTTAAATACAAAATGTAAATATAACTTTTGATTCCAGAGAAAAGAAAATTAACACTATAATGGGGACACATTCTTGATCTAACAGAAGAGTATTATGCAGATCATCTGACTATAAGAAATCTACTGAATTTTCTACTAATTGCTTGGGAGAATATTTTCTAGATGAATGGAAATCTTTACTTCTCTTCTGGGGACTACAGTTTTATAATTGAGTGTTACTGGCAGGAAAAGAAGTATGTACATTTTTATAGCTAGTATCAAAATCAGTTCCTTCCCCATAATAACAAGATTCAAAACAGAGGCAAGAACAGGTCGATACCATAAGAAATAATTTCTATACTCACACCAAAATGTATATAAAGATGTTACCTTTCAGTTACAGTCAGAGCAGCGATTGTTTGTATATATGTGAGAGTGAAGGCATTTTAGACCTTTGTTAGACTGTATGTAGGAAAAAAAAAAAAAGATGTTAAAGGAATAAAAAACTCAGTTGAAATCAGTTGATAATTTTATGAGGAACCAACAAAATTTACCTTACCATGATGAACAAATTTTAGCAGTAAGGATTGATATGGAGCACCACCAAGAATGTCAAAGCTGACTGACATTATTTATGCTGTGCTCTAACAGACAATGCAGAAGAATGACAAGCAAAGTTGTGTGTGACATGGATTCACAGTCTTGATAAGTAGCGGTGAAGTACAGTATCTCCATAGTATCTCTTAGGGAAAACTTGGGAGACAAACCTCCTAGAAACACCTAGATTACAACACGGAATATTTTCAATTATGTTATATTGAAAACAGCAGGACTCTGCCTTCAATCAAATCGATATTGGTTTTACCTTTAACCTTGAGGTGAAGGAGGGTTGTGGAAGTCTGTATTATCACTGTCAGGGAGCACTCCAGAAGCACCAGCTATTTGTCATGTTTCTTTCACTCTGGATTGTCAGAATAATTTTTTGAGCACTTGAAACACCAATGTTTCTCTCTAAGAGTTAGATTGTGTGAACCTGTTTATCTTCCTGGCACTTGGTTGCTGTAATCTGATAACAAAACTTTCTGTAATACTGTGCTTTATTGAAGGGCAGAGCCTTCCGCAGGGAAGTGTTTGTTGACGCTAAGAGGACTATAAAGCCAGGAGTGTTTCAAAGGTAATAATTATGTGTATATCATCAATTTTCCATAAAATTGGAAATTGGCCATTCAATAGACCAATAAAATGGGACTTGTAAGACTTTCAAAACTATTAAGGTATCCCATTTATAGTTCTAGGCCAAGATTTTCAAAAGTCAAGGTGATAAAAAATCATCATGATTAGAATTGGATACATATACTCTTCTCAAATTTGAGAGGCAGAAATACAGCAAATTTTCTGCAAAGCAACATATGAGACAAATATACTTCAGCTGGTGGTTTTGAAAGAAATAATTACTGATTTTAGTCATTGTTTTCCTGCTGTAAGATGAGAATGGTCTTGTTGGTGACCGTGTCTTTCTGATGTATAGAAATTTTTGGGTCAAATTTATGAAAGTCTGTTGCAGCCCATTAATCCTATATCAGTCAAAAACTTAAATGTCATATTATTTATTGTGATATTATAATTGTGTGAAATAATGGTAATAATAATATTATTATTATTATACTTCTTACGACAATAAAAGACAAATTTTATTTGTATTTATCCACCATAAAATAAAATATAAAACACATGCACAACTTTAAAGGAACACTTCAAGCAAGGTAAAGCACCAGAAGACAGAAATCACCACAATTAAATTGCCTTGCACAAACATTTTTTTTTTACCTTTTTTGTCTTGTGCATTATTAAATAATTTTAACCATATATAGTAAAAACAAAAGTTTTCCTTACAGTATCATGTCCCAGTCCTGCCTTCTGTACCTTTGTAGTCTATTACACCCCGAATGGGTTCTCTTTTTCATCACAATGAATTTCTTCTTTTTTCTTTATGCTGCCTAAGCATGAATGGAAGGAAAAACAGTGAGGTAGTCTCTGCCTCCAGTCCCCATACTCACATTGTCCTACAATAGCCAAAATTTGGAGTTCCAGGGAAAGCTGTCAACCAGCCAGCTCTGGCCTGGAGCATACTCAGCCCCAAGGAAATACTCAGCAAATTAGCTGCTAAACTCTAAGGGGGGGATCCATCAGATAGTGTTTCTTTGATGCTGTTGCTGCAGTGGAAGGTGTTGAATGTGTTTAGCTTTGCCAAGTTTAGACATATCACAAGAGATCCAGTAAAAGACGCTTTCCAAGCAGCAGATGCAGTATTTTTCTTTTGCAAATTTTAAGGCTGTGTGGGCTTGGTACAGGAGATATTTTCAATAACCTTTTCTCTTTTTTCTTTTTCTTTTTCTTTTTTTTTTTTTCTGATAGAGCAAATCCTGAAAAGATGTTTCACCAGGGTGGGAAGGGGACGACCACAAAACAGAACACACCCAAAAAACCCCACCAAAAAATGGGGGGGGGGGGGAGAGAAAACCAGCAAAAAAAAGAGAATTTAATGGTTAGCTTGGCAAATTCATGTTGAAAACAGCATATTCTGTGATTCTACATTAAAAGTGGCATAAAAATGGAGCTACAGACAGCACTGCCTGTTCTGTTGACAATATCCACAGAGTTAGTGAGGTTTCCTACCTACTGAACTATAACTTTTAGAAAGTTTTTGTCATTTAGTCTATCATGAAGAAAGTTTTAAGTTCCCTTTGGGATGGTGTGTATATATGATCCCAGCTGATGTATTTTCAGCCTTGAGGAATGCATAGCCTTTTCTGGTAGCTAAATATACTTTTATGAAACCAGTTATTTAAGTTGTGACAGGATCATAAAACCCCCAAAAGCAAATAAAATTTACCTTGAAACAGAAGACTCCTACATTAATACTCTCTAGTTGAATGGCTACTGTAGGGTGCCTCTGAATAAAAGAGAAATCTTTTCCATCAAAAACTCAAAAGCAAAGAAATGTTCTATGTGCTGCATGCTAAGAGATAACATACCCTTGTGGAAGTACCTGCAACAGGATACAACTTGAGAATCTTTGGATAAAGAAAGGAACGTTGTTCAGCACAAGTGAAGAAGGCTACAGCGCTTTCACATTGATGAGGCCCAGTTTCCTCACTGAGATCCTTCCAGAAGGATCTGGACCGCAGTGTCAACCACAGGCTGAAGGTTCAGGTCGCTCCTGGACATCCTTCAAGGCCCTTGCTCCTTGCACATATGTGCACAACCACCCAGTGGTCAGACTGGCAGCCCAGTGCTCCTCCTCATTCCTGTTTCACAAAGGGACTTAGACCAGCACCGCTCTCAAGGTGAGGGATCTGCTCACACCGGCTTCCCACTCTTGAGGAAAGTAGAAATAAACTGCCACCAGACTGTTCCTATTAGGCTCACTCAGGTTCTCTGATTCCTCTTAATTCTTTCTTTAAAATTATGGAATTCATACATCTCATCAAATTTCCAGAAGGTGTGGAAACTCTACAGGCTGAAAACACACCCATTGCAGCTGAAAATTTTTCTTTCTATTTCTGTATGGTGCCAGTGTATATCTAGACCCATCTTTCTTACCAGCGGTATTAGAGTCAGGTTCTGTTACTACCCAGGTCAGAGGAATGTCTTTACAATGCCAGCAGCACAACAAACAAGCGCAAGCTGGACCAGGAAAGTGTTCTGCATGCCATTACATAGCCATGACAGGCAGACACAAGATATGTACAAAATATACAAAACAAGAGGCTGGTGCTGGTTTTGTGAGTCCAGCCTGTTGGTATCTGGCTGCACATGACAACCTCCTCATGCTGCTCAGAAAATGAACATAGTTGAAAGGTTTTGCTGGAAACCCATTAAAGCTGATTAACCCTGCTGAAAGACCTAGATGTAGTCGGGGCCTGTCTGGTCTCCAACCAGTCCACCTTGCTGCTGCAAACCAGGCAGAGATTCTGGCTGAGAAAAAACCCTTCCTTCCAGTGCGTGCAGGCTTAAGCAGCAATGACAACAGAAGAAAAAAGTATTCTGGCACTTGCAATACATGCTGATCTCTTGTTCACAATTCATAAGAATGAATCCACACTGAGACACTAAAATGGCTTAAAATACATCAAAGTACTTCAGTGTTTAGGGGCATTTTGCCAATAGTCATACCATCTACTAGTGGTTTTCCTTAATTTTCACTTGTTAAAATCCAGAAAACAGGTAAAGATTTCCAAAAGACAAAAACAGAATTCAATTCTTTAGCATGAAATGCATGCACTGAAAGTGACAGGCTCTATTCAAATCCTCTGGGAATTAGGCATGCCAAGTTCCATCTGGCACTCAACCACACTTGTCTATTTAGAAAACTAGTCTCAAGGATTCCTAACCATGGTCTCAGGCATGGGTTTTGACACAAATCCATTTATACCACATAAATCATGAATTCATTCCTTCAAATACCAAAGTCAATTTTGAAATCTTATGTTTGTAGCGGTTCATCTATATTCATCAGTACTATCACTTAAAAAAAAATACCAGAACCTTTTAACAATATTACGAGTGAGTGCAATGGGAACAGAACACAAGATTTTTTTTTTTTTTAAGCTACAAATCTGAAGTGGAAGTGAATGTTAAATGTACGCCTCATACTAAAACTTTATGAAAAATGAAATGCACAAAAAGCTGGATCCTTGCCATGACACCCATTATGGTGAAGTCTGAGACTTTGACCCCTCGTGTTATACTTATTGTGTTTTTGACACATTTAGTCAATTAAAATGGGTGAAGTGTAATTTGTTTTTCTTAAGTTTAATACAGCATGTCAATAGAAGTTAACCAAAATTTATAGTAGGAACACTAAAACTGCCACTTGCACTTAAACAAATGAACACAATTTATCATGGTTGAAATAAAAAGAACATCATGTGCATTTGACTTTATACTTCACATGAGCATGTTGCCAAATATAGGAAAGCATGTTACAGCTGACACTTCCAATGGAAAAGACATTTTACTTCACATTAAATATTGGTGTGAAAAATTTGGACCTTGTCCAATCCTAAGAAGTGTTAACGTTGGCACTTCCACTGTATACTTTTACTGTAAATTGTTGTAACATTTATTTGACATGGAATACCCAAAGGATTGATGAGTAAAGAAAGGAAGACTTTTTATTGTGCCATGTTCCCTTTTTCAGTCATGCATACTAAGCCTTTACATCTTCAGAGTTTAAACAAGTCACCACCTGTACTCAATCGGTGAAAGTTATTTTTCATGCAACTGGAGTTTGCCTTTTTTATAAACCTATAAAAGCACACATTTTCCATTTTATTGGTCAGCAAAGCAATGGTTGATTTAACCATAAAACTTACAAATGTTGTTTCTTTATGGAGATCTATGTTTTTTTAACCCTTTATAATTCCTTGGAATATAAGCCTTCCTCATTTCATTTGTTGTCAGAGGTTGAAAACACAAAACAAACTGCAGTATTTTTTCTTTTCATTAAAAAAGTTCACCTAACACTACTACCACTTATATTACTACCCATGGACTACTAAAGATTTAGGAGGAACAAAGTATTGCTGCGTAAAAATTTATCCGCTTCAATTAAGTACCTGCACAAGAATTTTGTGTTCGTATTATGTGAACTATAACTACATTTATCTGCAGTAATGAAGCACTGTAAAACGTCGGAAAAGTGCTGAGGGGCACTTCATAGGATTTACTGAACTGATCTCTAGGTTAAGAAAGCAGGTCTGAGACAAGGGAATTACTCTTTTCAACCATATTTTTCAAATTAAGAAAATCCATAGCATTTTGAATTATAAAATTAAATTTTAGAGACATAAACATGAAAATGATTTAGGTATTTTAACAATCTTAAATACCCAATCCAAGACCTTGAATTCTGATCTATTTAAATACAACACTTCAAACATTCTGCATTTGATTACAATTTTTAAAAATTACACAAATACTGGGAAAACAGGGTTTTTTCAAACTAGACAAGCAACAGAGAAGTCCTGTAGCAGGTAGAAACCTCAACAACCATGTGATGTAATGAAAGAGAAGAATGTAGCCAGCAGAGGACATGAGCTTTTTTTTAGGAATACATCAGAACATCAAGCAGTGGCACCTTCAGAACACTTCTGGAGTGAAGAATTGGATTATTATTTAAACTTTTATGTACTCAAGGGAGTGTTCATCCATTAATAGGAAAAACAATTATATCCTTTGTGTGTTTTTCTGGCCTACAATTGAGAGTATGAACCCCAAATCTAAGTTTCTGAATGGCAAATTCTAAGAAGGGGATTCAGAACAGATGATCCCTGATCATAAACACACCTGGCCCACTTCCTCCTTCTCTTTTTCTACATTGCAAACCTGCTCTTTACTAGAGACAAAGGACAAAGAAGACACCAGAGGGCATAAAGGCCTGGAGCAGAGCCAAAGAAAAATTTTGGTAGATTTCACTGTACCAAAGATTCAGTCAGGAAAGGAGTGTCAGCAAAAACAAAGTCACATCAGTCTTCTCTCAGCCACGTATGGTCAAGCTGTGTTGCTTCAATAGCATGGGTACAGGCAGTGCTGTACATGATTATTTTACATCTTCTAGAGATCTCACCAGCTGTTCTCATGACTGATGCAAAGTGCACTGAATGGAACTAGAAACCTAGAGCCCTACCACACTCTGATATGAAAAGAAATAAATGTGGCCCCATACAAAGGCATAGACCTTAAATAAACCATCATCTTCAGTCTTATGGAGCTATTTGTTCATAACAGCTTCATCATCCTGCTAACCAACAGGGAAGGCAAAGAGATTACTCTTATTTCCTATCTCATATTCAAACAAACCCACTCAAAATCACCCCACTGGTCACAGGCAGTCATATTTCAAAGAAATCATGGAGACTTCATCCTCGAGGGTTTTCAAAACTCAACTGGATAAACCCAGAGTAATTCGGTCTGAACTCATGGTTGACCCTGCTTTCCACAGGTGATTACACTATATACCTCATGCCATACCCGACAAAGTCTTAACCTATGATCATATAATTAAATTCCTTATTTCAACTGAGATGACATGACTTAAAATCCATATTTTGAAGACAAAACAAGAAAACAGCCATTTGATGGTAAGAGTAATAAATTATAAAAACTTCTTGTCTGTGCTGTTCCCAACACACTAGAACCAGAATTTCTGTTAGAAAGAAGATAAAGATGCAGCTAGATCTTTGTATGAAAGTTTTCCTATTTGTATTTGTACGTATTATAGAGGCTGTCTGGCTGGTTTTTTCAGGTAAAAAAGTTATATTTTCCTTTTGTGTGAATGCAGTGTCAAACCTGGAAAGAAGAAGGTTGTGTTTGTGTTACTTCAATTTCTAACTCGAGTTAATAGTCAGTGTGAGGGAGGAACACTCCATTTTAAAGAAGTAGCACTACCTTTCCTCCCATGTCATGCTATCATCTTTAATGGCAACAATAATTCACTTAAACCAGGAAGACATTTTTTCTGCTTTATTTATAGATCATTAGGACGGTCATCTGCTGCATTAATGCCTTCTAAAATGGCATGCCGCTTTCCACTTTATGGCTGTATGTCAAAAATGTCTCTGATAGCTAGTTACTCACTCCACTTTGTTGGTGTTAAACAATCCATTCCTTATTGGATGAGCCACACTATCACATGTCAGTTACTTGACTTCTATAATATCCTCTATATGTGTCAGGTCTCTGGAGAGCTGTACGTCCTCAACTCCCACTGAAAACGAAGGTGGATAGCACCTTACAGATCAGATGTTGTGACTTTCTAAAGAGCTGCTTAAGTTTTTCAGTTAAAACTTAACAGCTGTGCAAAATGTGGACATTATTTTTAGCCATACATTGCATCTCTCCATTTGTGATAATTTACTACCATACAAAATATGTTGCTATGGTATTGCTCAAGAGATAATAGCAAGGGAAATTTAGTACAAGTATGCAACAAAGCAGGGCCAAATACTTCTGGGACACAACCTAGGTTTCCTACTTTGGTTCAGAGTCTTGAGAATTGGGGGGGTGGGATTGGGGTGATATTAAAACAAAGGCAGAGGAGGGAAAGATAAATCAAATGCTGCAGGAGACATGG
>JAWWMO010000138.1:36699652-36725678 GCA_035047845.1 Dendrocincla fuliginosa | reverse complement strand
ACTACACCCTTTAAGCCCAAATATAAATAATGTTACCAAAAGTAAGGTAAAGTGATTTGTGACATTTAGTGACTCATGACATTTAGTGACTCAATTTGGCTTTATCAAATTCAAATTTATTTGTTTGGTTTTATTGTATACATTCTGAAGGGTCTTTACCCAGAATGGTTACATTTGAGATCAATGCAGAAGAAAGAGATAGAAGAAAAATACCAAAAGAAATTACATAAATTAATGAAAAATTATTATATATACCAAGTGAAATTAAGAAATCAGTTTGCACAAGTGCATTTAAATGGTACAAAGAGGGTTGCTGCATGTATAGGCTTGAAAGACAATAGATAAATCATTCATCATTCTGTTTGGATACTACAATAATTTACAGATTTTTTTAAGTAATATAATGCACCTCAAGCTTTGCACAGATACAGAGACTTTCTACACGTGATATCCAACAAATATATGTATATATATAGAGAGAGAGAGATCGATCTTCTCTTGTTGCTCATCTGTGATCTACATGAGTGAGTTTGCACAAATAGTTGTCTTCTCTGTAGATGCAGAACTCAAAGATACAATCTCATATAGACTCCCTCAAAACAGCCCTTCACCATGGGTCTTTAAAAAAAAAAAATTCCTAAACCAAAATAATAAATGTTTATTATCCTTCAATTACTATCTGACTAAGAGTCTTAGAGTATGCATAGCTTTCCTGAGTGGCTTGACCTGGTTACATGCTCCAGACGTGAGTGTTCTAGACACTGAACAAACATAAAACAAAACACCTAACTACTACTTTAGTTGCTAGTGTTCATTGCATACAACCTTTAGAACAACACTGCTCTGAGTAAGAGTCTGTCATTTATTTCGTACTCAAGACAGTAATTCTGAATATCACATCCAGATCATTTTTCTAAGGGTGGAGAAATTTGCAAACAAAAATTTTGTTCCTCCAACATCTGCATCATGCAGGGCAATATTTTGCTGAGTCCTTGTTGCAGAGGCCTTAAGCAGAACACGTTGGCATTGTGTTCTGCTTTACAGATCTTTGAAATTTTAGACTTGCCAGGAATGAAAAATTATGAAAGTATTCCAAAGCCATCCTTTAGAATCAAAAAAAAAAACCCCATGAGGATTTGAGAACCTCTCATGCTGTGAACTCTTTATTCCTGAATCTCTTTGCTGTTGTTGTTGTCCTTACAGTTAGTTTATGGACCACGTTATTCCTTAGATTAAGTAGGGAGGATAGCCGATGAAAATGTGAAGCTTGCGTTGAATCATACTAAGTAAGCTCTGTCTGTGAAGCTGCAAGCACTCAGGAAAGGGTTTGAGGCTTCTTTTCAAGCTAGAGAATAGACCGTTACCTCCCACTTTGGACAGGAATGTCTTGGCTCCATTTTGATGTTATATCTGTTAGGTGCAGAGTGATGAGTCTATCTTACTGCTGATTCACACCGGCTGTTCCAGAGGCAACATGTGACTGTGATTCCTCTGTGGCCCAGAGGATATTTTCCATCAGTGGTAACAGATGTTACTAATTCAGAAGACCAAAAGAAAGAATAAAATTATAAGTACATAATACATATAAATATTTCAGTCATATTCTTTTGATGATAGGACCAATAAATGCAAAAGTTTAAAAAAATGAATGCTGCTGTTCTTGATATTTTTGGAAGACATGGATGGTCAGGAAGCAATCCTGTTGAATGAGGACCGAATGCAGTAAGTTAAATTGCTAATAGAAATTAGAAAATAAATTGATTATGATCCTGCTTTTCTGAAGGCCATAATAGAAATTAATGCAGATATGCTGAAAGAGTGTATAAGGGTATGTGTTGTGGTGAGGTGGTGACATTAAATCATCTTAATTCTCAGTACACAGGGTGGGAAATGGAAGTGTGTTCCCGGAGGCAGTGATTTAAATGCAATTCTAATAATTTAAGGCAAGTAATTTAATTGCAGGTAATGCCTGGCCAATTTTAGGACCAAAATGAGCATAAATTTGCTGATATTCAATCCAAGCAAAATGGTACATTGAAGAACTTATCCAACAGAAATGGCTGGTACAAATCTCTTCCCATCTCAACCTTTGACAGTACCTTTGTCATTTCCTGAAGGATGATACCCCCCACTATCTTTTTTGGCTGGGCATTTATTATTGAAAATTATCTTTCCAAAGCAATCATTGTAATTTACATAATCTATTGCTCTACAAATGTTTAAATGAAAAAAAATACTTGTTTCTTCAGCCCTACCTCTTACCTTTTCTGTAATCTGTCACCTCTATAGACCCTTCTACAGCTGAACTGTGTTGTCTTTGTCCTTGGTATAAATTATTCTCTCAAAAAAAACCTGGCTCACTTCCTATTTTTTCTTTTTTGTTCAGATTTATTTTTTTGGTAAAGCAATGAACTCCATATACTATGAGAACATATACTACATAAACTTAGATTTTTCTGGATTAATCAAAGGAAAATAGTAATCCATTTAGGCAAAGGGAACCAATCACCTCCAGTTCTTTATATGACCAGGACTTTTGTAAATTGTTCAGGACAAGGATCATGTCTTATTCACCGGATAAACTTTGTCACTATATACACCTATGTTATTTCAAGAAAAATGGGTTAAATAAGAGAAAAAATTGGTCATTTGGAACCTGGCCTGAAACTCATTGCAGTCAATGAAAATATTTCCATTAGCTACAGTACAAGCTGGATCAAATTCAAGAGGTCCTGTGAATAAAAACATCCATGATAATATAATAAAGACTGCATCGTAATGTAATCACTCAAGGGAACCAAATTAAGATCACGCAGGTGACCAGACTGTTGTATTTCCTCATGCTTTTGAGCACTTGATTTTGCAACCTTAAAATTTTTAACATAGCTGTTTTGTCTGTGGTACTGGCAGTGTCACATTACACTGCAATGCAAATCAGCAGATGTCTAGGGTTTAACTTTTTTTTTTTAAACAAGCAACAGCCTTTCCTGCATGTCACAATACCTACAGAGTTACTTTTTGAGCAATAAAAGCATTATCAACACATAAAGCAAATTTCTTCAAATTCAGATATAATTACACTTTCTATGAGGCACTTTATGTAATATTTATTTTCATTAATTTTGGAATCTATGTATATTGTTTATTGACAAAATGAAAGCAATGTCAAATATAGAACTACACAGGGGAATACATTGGAATTCTGGAAATTTTCAAGCTAATTCAACATTTTTGCCATACATGTATTAGGAACAATCCCAAGTGCAAAAACTAATGTCACTGATGTAAAACTGTCTTCCAAAAGTTTGAAAGTCTGTCATCTTTCTCCATATACTCACTTCATTAAATAGTTTACAGCTTGCAAGGGGATCACAATGTTGGAGTAACAAAATGACTGTCCTGACAGATTCAGACAATAAAACAACCAGATTGTTATATGAATGTTTTCTCAGAGACTGTTGCTGCAACACATAATAAATACAAATATTGAAACACCTGCATGATAAACATAATACTTTTAACAGATGTTAATCCCCTCTGAATGCAACCAGTGCATTTAGATCACATAAATGCAACTTGCCCTGTTCAGGTCTCCCTGGAAAATTGCCAATCATATGGTTGCTTTCTGACCAACTGCTACAATCTACATTCATGGATTTGCTTCACAGTTTTCCTACTATGAGCATTTTAAAAACAATACATAAATATACCAATATGTGTGTATGACACTGAAGCTCATCTACAATTTAGGTTGCTTGTCTGCTGTCAGCATGAATTGCTTACATTTTATTCAGAAAAGAGTGTTCCGAGTATAATAAAAAAAAACCCTATATTCTAAAAATCCTGACATTCCTTGGCCAAAGCAAGCAGAGCAGAATGTTTCTCTCCCCTTGGAGGGATTCAGTTTTTTTGTCTCAATACTCTCTGATCAAATGCAGCTTCTGTTTACAAGTTTAATGGAGGTTCAGCATATTTGAAAATTAGCTATTAACTCTATCAAAACACTACTGAGGTTTTGATACTCCTAGGGGAGAAGCACACACTTGCAACCCTTTGGCTTAAACTTAAGTACCTGCTTATTCACTCTGTTGGAAAAAAGCCTGAATTTACATCTGTCTTTTCACCTACAGAATGCATTTGAATGCCTTTCATTGTAACTTAAGTTTACACAAATAGTTCTGCACTTATATGGCAGTGTTAGCAAAGAGGACAGTATATATTTCCACTGTAGTAAGTGGAATTACTCAGTGGTGAGCTATCCAGTCAGGAGGGTCTGACCTACTGACATAAGTATAACTGAAAATAATCAACACTGGAAGCAGAAAATAACTGACAAATGATTCTTTATAGAAAGAGAGTTGCAAAAGCAAACCTATAGGCTTGATTTCATGCATCCAGTTGCATTGATTCAGAGAAAGTCACACAAAGTGAAGCAGGCACAACAGAGATCAACAGAAAAATAACAATTGATCATGAAAAAGCAAAACTCTCCTTTCAAAATTGACAGACAAACAAAGGCAACAATAACACAATTTGTATCAAAATTAACTAGCTGCTTCTGTCTCTATGCACAACCTGGGGACATCTAAGTTAAAAAAAAAAAAAATGTGGGATGAGGGTAGTATATCAAAAGATAGAAAGATACATCTGGTAAAGAAGTTTCCCAGAGCAACTTGTGGCTGTAGATCAGGAGAAACAGGTGTAACTGAATAGGAAGCAACAGAAATGTTTACCAAATGAATATGGTGAATCTCTGGAGTTTCTCTTGGTGAAAAAGGAAGACAAAATTATATTTTAAATGTGTGTTGAAGAAGAATAACCATCATTATCAAAAATGAATACTCAATTTATTCGGCTTCAGTGGTACTCTTGATGAAATAATTACAGGGAAAAAAAATGTGGTTGGTCATAATAATTAAGAAAAACTACCAGGAAGATATATTGCTTGGGTTAAGACTCGCTACAGGAAGACAACTGCTCTAAGACAGAGATGGACCAAGAAAAGTTTCCAAAATGCTACTATTCAGACATTAATAAATGGGTTTACTTGCTTAATGGCAAAGAGTATTATTTTCTCTCTTCATCTAGTTAATTCTGCAATTAATTGCCATTGGATGAGGACACAGAAGACAGGAAAAACTTTTCTATTTACTGTGAAGTGAAAAATTCAGCTGATACTTCCCCTTTTTAGGAATATTAGCTCATCGTAATTTTAAAAAAATCCAGCTGAGACACTGTGATCAAAAAAGTAAACACAAAGTTTTGATGGATACATAACAGATTAGAACACAGACTTTTCTAAGACAACAGTTATGATTGTGACATTCAACGACTGTAATAACATGTGCATCAGTGTTCACCACATTTTTAAAGGCTATTGGAGAATTGGAATGGGTTCATTAACAATTCTAAGTGCTGCTGTTTGCAGGCAAAGGTGAACTGGCAAAATTCTTTATGTTATTAACAGATACTGAAAAAAAAAAATCAATAAGATTAACTAAAAAGATCTTTTGGTCTTGGCTCATATGATATAACATCCAGAACGGGTTCAGTTAAAACAAAAAGTAGCAAATTCAAAACTGGGGAGGGGATTGCTCTTTTATTCACCATATACTTAAAACTGAGAAGTGATTCTAAACTATAGGAAGACTCAAAAATCATCTGTTCTCTTCTATGGTTAACAAGAGTCTCAAAAATTCCACTGTCTTTCAAAGAAATTTTCTGTCATTTGTTCTTTTTTTTTTCTTTTTTTTTTAACTAGAGCACTGGGTTCAAAGCAGACAGAATAAACCTGCTTTGATGTAGTTTGCTCTAAATGTTTTAAAGAGTTGGTCAGATGAAATAATTATTTTTGCTGGCTTCAAAGCTAACTTTTGGCCAACTATAACTATAGTAGACATTTTCATGCTTCTGTGTGCTGGTGTCTTGGCACCTCACTGGCTTTGCTGCTGTTATCAAAATACAAAGAATGGAGATACCTGTATGCAGATACATCCTAATTTTACCAGGATTGTCCCTTCTATACATCATAATGTTTCATATTTTACCTTTGAAGTTCTAAGTACTTTCTAATTTATAGCTACAAGAAAAGTTTTCCATAAATTAAAAGTTACAGCAATTAAATATTTGTTCACGGTGACATCCAGTTATAAAGCTCTCCCTTCTTCCTCTGTAACATTCCAGTTAGACACCATGAGCCCATGTTTCAGCTATATCTGAACATTTTCCTGAGGTACAACATTCATTGCAAGGCAGCAAGGCTTTAGTGTCAAAGCTGGGAGCAGTGGAGGAGTCTTGCCAGTGGCATTATGCAATTTGTCCTTGCAGGGAAAGATGGGGATAACCACAGCAGGGATGGGAATAGCTTTGAGAGCTTTCAAAACCAGATCTGATGCATGGGAAATTCCCACTCCCCATAGAGCTGATCAGAGGAAGCTGAATGCAGAGCTCTTGAGTGGTTCATGGCCCTAAAAATTACTGGTGCAAAGGTGTCCTGGGTTTGTGTTTTGAAAAATACTGTCAAACTGATATACACGCAGACTTTCTGTACCTTCAGTTGCTGCAAATGCTACCATCAGTGGTCTGGGGGTCTCTGCTTAGGACTGCACGTGTCTGGGTGCACACTGGCTCAGCCAAGCTCACCTGCTTCTTCCTCTCCTCTTCACAACAGCCAAAATACTTACCTAAGGAGACTGCATGTGAGCAACATAAGCTAAACCAAAACAGATCAAAACCCTCATTGCCATGAATGATGGACAATAAACTGCTTGGGCCTTTGTTTCCTTGTTTGTGTAAGCTCATACCTAACTTAGTGGTTCCTGCTTGCCCAAGCCACCAAGGCTGCTCTGAGCTTCATTAACCACTCACATTTTAAAATTAAAGCCTTGAAGCCTTTCTTGTGCAACTCCTCACTCCTGGCAGGATTTTCATGTCAGTTTCCAGCTACATTCTCACGATGGAGACTAAAAAGTTCACATCCCTTCAGAGACAGGTTCACCAATACCAGCACACATCATGGCAGCCAGCCCTGTTTGCCCAGGCTCTCCTGGCTGCACTTATCTATTTTATCTCTTCTCATGCATAAGTGTAAAGGCTTTCAAATGATGGTTGAGAGGAAGTGTGTTAAGGCATTTCTCTTTGCAACACTATTCTTAGACTATGTGATTGGAGTAAACTAAGGGCACTATTAACAACATGTTAAAAACTACCTTAATGATTTTCATTCTTAAACTTCTTTTCACATTATATTTATGTGCTGAGGTTTCAACTGAACTTATGTAAGCATTTTTGAAAAGTCTACACTTTAATGGGTTCAAATGACTAAGATGAAAATGAAAATTCAGTAATTAAAGTTCATGTAAGGGGAGGTGTTTCATTTAGTTTTTTGTTTGTTTGCTTTCATCTAAAGGCCTCCAGTGTTTTTGTATCTATTCTATAAACAGGATAATATAAAATCATCTAGTTACAGAAGAAATGAAAAGTTGAATGATTCGTTATATTTATATGACCTTAAAACATGTTGCAGAATTGCATTTATTACACAGGGAAAAAAAATGCCTAAACAATAAAACATCTTATTGAGTAGTTGATTATATGGTATTACAAAAATCTGCCTTCCAGTGGAATCCTTTGACCTGCATATGTACAACACTATAAATCTTGCTAAATATTTGTTTCAGAAATTGTCCAGAAGGATGAACAGATTGATTTTCCAGACCTAAATCACTTCAACACCAAATAGTACTCTGGAGAAAACCGTGTTTCTCTTCTTGTTCTTTGCAGACACATTAAGATCACACATTGAGCTGCAGCAGTTCAGCTTTCTGGTCCTTTTGCTGGTTTGATAGTGACAAGATGGAAAAGACACAGCTTTGAGAGACTACCTAAATAAATGGAGTTGACGAAAGGATAAAAATTCCACAGCAAAATTAAGGAACTAATGAATCTGTATCATTAATTCTTAACTTAGTAACAGACTCTGTTTCTAGATTGTGGATTTCCACAAATTTGCAGACTTGAAGAAGGACAAAACCAAAATGAATCTAGGAGTTTTTCACAAAACAGCTTGTAAAGGTTTTGGGATTTTACAAAATAAAACATTTTCCTGCATTTTTACAAAAAGTCAGCAAAATGTGTAGTTTTCTATTAAGCCTGTAAAACCACCAGGTCAGCATTTTGCAAAACAAAATTTTTCAGCTATAAAAATTTTTACTTGGAAGTTGATTATGATTTAATACCTCTATTTAATGGTGTTCTGATTAATTTCCCCAAAGCATTTACTGTTCCAATTTGAGCTCACTGTTTCAACTTACATTCTATAGCTGTGATTTTTAAAATGTTATAAATGTATTTCTTCAACTGAGAAGAGTAGCTTTTCCAAATGCACGAAAAAGATATGCCATATCCTATTAAAGACAATACATACTTGTGACTTAGGGTCTTAAGACTATGGCTTTAATTTGATGGTAAAAGCCTGATGCCATCATTTTCCATTTGTACTACAGACTCCTGCCTGAAGTAGCATGCTTGCCAAAGACGACTATTCACAGATCTTTGATTTTTTTAAAAAATCCTACATTACATCAGAGATCATTAAAAATTGAAAAGTAAAGAGTGGTTTTTCTCACTTCTGTCATTCATAATGTACCAAATACAATTACGTGTGTGCACACTCATCAGCAACACTTCACAACTGCAGTTTTACCAGACTTCTAAGGCCCAGAAGTACTGATTCAATTTAGTCTGTTTTTTTTTGTAGGTTGATCAGTTTTAACAAATCTATTTTTAAAATATAAAGGCCTGAAAGATGAGGAGTTATATCCAGTATTGTCAAGTATGAATGCTTTGTAGAGCTGTTATGAGACCAGCCTAAGACATATTATTATGTCTGCTAGGTTAAATTCTCCTGAAAATCTGCATGATAAGTTAGGGCTCAACGTATATTTTCTGAAGATTTATATCCATTTGATGCTTATAACCAGCTAGATCAATATGTAAAGACACTAATGTCTGTTTATATATGGTAATGTTTAATATAAAGAAATTTTAGTGTGACACATCTTTTCCTTTGTGGAGAAAAGGAAATCTGTCCCTTCAGCTGTAAGTCACTTCTCTGTCTTCAGTATAGTTTGGGGTTTGTTAGGGGTTTTTTTCTGACAGGCTTGTGTTAAGAGAATAATAGCAATAAATGCCTCAGGAGAAATCTCCTTGCAATTGCAGGATAGAACTGTGGAATGGAAAGGGGAAAAGAGAAATTTCCCAAACACAGCCACAACCTCTATCATTTACATTCAAAGTCTGTGGATTGCAAGAAACTCTTGCATTTATTCCCTACTTCTGAAAAAGAACTGAACCACCAAAATCCTAAAAGCTGTGACTTTATGCAGCCTTAAAAAAAAAAAAAAAAAAAAAAAAAGTTTAGCACCTATTTGTCAAAACTTTCATTTCCTATTAAGTAAATGAAAATGAATCAGTGTTACAGTGGTTTAGTAGATTTCTCCTCTTCTAACTGAACACAACCTGCTGGATTCAACAAACTCATTAAAAATGTGCTTTTACAGGGTAGAGGGCTTTAGGAGCTGCACAAACCCATCAGACTTTATGAGTTTTTAAACCAGCTCCATTTGCAGGGTGTAAGTGAATATCTCGCAGTTCCCAGAAAGCCTTCCTTCACAAATAAAAAGAACAGAGATAAGTTGAGAGACACACAAGGTAAGCATAAAATAAAATTAAAACTTACTTGAATTCAGGGTCCATTGCAGCTGCTAACTTTACTGATTAGCATTTCTCCCATCTACGAGTCCTCTCAGAGGCTCACAAGGGGTCTGAGCCTAAAATCACTCTTGTTTTAAAGGATCACAATGAGAAAATATTCAGAAATAATTCCATATAGACTGAAGACCAGTAAATCTACAGCATGAAGTAACAAAGTGTGTAGACTTTAAAGCTATTATGTTAATGAAATCATTTGCATATGTTAGTTGCATAATATATACACTCTCTGGATCAAGAACTAGTGTTCTTTTTACATGCAGGAGGTTTGAAAACCAAGACAAGTAAAGTAGGCTGCAAAACACAGGTTTCCTCCACTTGATATCTGTAAGATACACCTTGTGGCCAGAATGTGAAAATAAAAACCAGGTAAATTCTATGTAACTACATTAATATCAGACAGATGACCATAATTTTCCCCTTACATCCTAGTTTGCATAAGTGTTAAATATCAGTCCTGGTGGTGTTTTATGGACTTTACCCATAACAATTACAGATGATGCTAAAGCCGAGTCCACAGTTTGCCAGTACTTTACACTCATTTACTTGTACATGTGGGTTATACATCTGTAAAAAAAGCATGCCAAGGCAAAAAACTCTTGGTCAAAAAACCATAGAAAACAGGTGCTTCATTATTCCAAGAAAGATGGGCTGAACATATAGTATAAGATTCTCCTGAATGCTGACTTCCCCTCCTCCATTTTCAGTCTGACTTTTCTGTATTATATGAGTTCCATTGTCCTACATCAAGTTTTCCTACGTGCGAAGCTCTCTGGCCAGCTCTAGGAAAACATGTGGTGAATCACTGCCAAAATGCCCATACCACTTGATGGATTTGACAACAGTAACTGCTTCCACACACTTTCCCCATCACCACAAGATGAAATGTCCTACACTCTTTTGTCTCTGCTTATGGAGACCTGAAGCAAGCAGGTCGTTCCCTTCATATCTTCAGCATAGGTGTCCCCCGTCCTCCACACGAGTGCGTCTGACCTAGGCAAAGTGCCTAAGTCTCTGCTAAGCATTTTGAAAGGAGGGGGCACTGAAAGAGTTTCCCCCTTCAGATCTGTATTTCATATTTCATATATTCAATTGACAAATTCTAAATCATCTTTATGTGTCAGCCTTCAAGGGCAATGCCTAATAAAAATGCATCTATATGGAAATTTCATACATAGGAGTCTGGCATATAGCTGGGATTACAAGCTGTTCTGACATGTGTTCTTTGGAGGAAGTAGACTGTCTGAAGGGTTTTGTGCTGGTTCAGCACTCAGCCTCCCCAGCTGTCATGTATCTGCCATAGCCCACCACACTTTGCTATCCAAGGCTGCCACTTACATTTTTCATGCAATAATCATCTGTTGACATGGGGACTGCTTCCCCTTGTCTATTCCCAACCAGAAGACTGGGTCATCTCTCTGATGGCTCTGCCATCCACGCTTTCCTGGGATGGGAGATGGACGAAGCTCAGGTACACTCTGACGGGTCTCTGTGTGGTTTCAAAACCTTTCATCCCAAGACTTTTTCAGACTGTAAGTATGTTTCACTGGCTATTAAAACCAAAATTCACAGATAAGAAAATGTGCATAGTCACTGGTCAAGTTAAATAAATGCCAAATGTAGAGATCCACGCAGGCATTTCTGGGCACTTGGATTTATGCCTTCATACACACTTACTAAGGAATGCTTTGCATTCCCAGCTCTGAAAGCTTTGTCCAGCTATTTGGTTGCATGTACATGGTCCTGGATATCCCCACTACATAAACAATTTTATTTTAGAGGGGGTTTTGCACATTAAAAAAAAATTATATTTCACATCTTTTCTGTCCTAGACTGATTAATATTCAGGAGTTCATGACTAATTTCTTAATTTTTAACTACTGCATAAATGATTTTACCACTGTAACAAATGTTTCCCACATTTTTTCAAACATGAAACCACTAAGCAATCTTTGTATTTACTATGTTTTGCTTTAATACATAAATCAAAAGACAATAACAAGCCTAATGTCAAAGAAAATTTTTGACACTTCATACATTAAATAAAAGCAGCCGATAAACAGTTTAGATTAAATTATGGCTTGAAATGTAGTTCCCAAGAGGATTGTGGTTCATAAATTGTTTTTATACTGCCTCTGTCATTGTTGATTTGAGATATGCACAAGACACCCACAGTCATTACCAGTGCTACCATAAGTTAACCTGCCTTTGCTCTGACTGATATTTAGACACATGGAGACTACTAGCCATCTATTTCGGTGAAAAATGCGTTGTTTGGTTGTCATCACATGTGTAGCATGTTGCTTTTTATTTGAAAGCTTGACACATAATAAAAAATTTCAAAGAAAATCAGACTTTAAGTTTTGACCATGCCTGAAACCTGGAAGGTTCTGTAGCTACTTTGGTTATTCAAGTGGAGACCATTTTCCAATCGCTACAAAAGCGATTTACAAAATTGTATTTGATTTGCAATTGACTTAATCTCATTGACTCTCAAAGATAAACCATTTCAAGTTCATCAGTTCTTTATTGTATCCCAGTTTTCAAATCTCTTTAAAAAAGACTCTTCCTTTCTCTTTTGCACTTCATCTTTTTCTGTAGCTAAATATGACCACAAAAATAACACATTCAAAGATTCTGGTCTATTTCTTGCCACAATATCATATTTATTTAGAAATTCCTGTGCCAGTGTTCACATTAAACATGGGAAATGAGGGATAAGTTTGTGTGGAACTTACTATTGTGATTTACAGCAAGGTTCAGGGCAAGAACTTCATTTCTTGTTTGGTTCTGTTGGAAGAGTTTTTCTAAGCACCCAAAATAATGCAGCTTTCATATTAAGATCTTGATTTTCAAACTAGCACTCTCCATGCAAACATTTTCCTCTCATAGTAACAGAACGATTCATTGAGCTGTGCCCTCTGTTATTTCACCACTGCATACTTCAAAATCAAGTTAAAAGAGAGCTAAGAGTTAAGTCTTAGCTGTAAACATTCAGTGTGGAAATGTTCTACTAGCAATGAATTATAAATAAAACATCCTTGGAGGGACGCATCTAGCAAATGATAAATTTATTAAGTGTACCACTTGGGGTTTTTATAGGTCAAGGTACCCTCTCTCTACAAGCAAAGGTGGTAAGCTTCTCAAAGTGCCCTTAATCATTATGCTAACTACGTGACAGCTCATTTGCTGAAAGTTATACAAATGGCACATTGTACCTGAATGGCAACTATATGTTTTCAGCACAAACAAAACTATTAGATTTTAATCGTGACTTTATGCCTTCACTAGCAACTACTCTTTAAGGAGTATACATCCTTAGCACAAATCCTGATGATGAAGTATGTGCAAGCAGGGTTCTTAAAAAGAGTGCATATGAAAGAGACTCTACGTGGCTCAGCAGATTTCCTATTTGCTGTGCTTTCAGTTCACTCTTCCAACACCTCTACACAGGGATTTCACAGCCACATGCATTCATTGAAGAAAAAATGAGTCTATCTGAAATAAACCATAAGTATATTTCCACTGCTGCCAGGACATTTGTTGCCATTGTTTTGTAGGGAATGGTATAGCTAGCTGATAGCACCATTTCTTCTCCTCCTGATCATTTTTATTAGTAAGTGCCTTGACCCTGCAGAAAACCTGTAGAAGATGGCTGGCAGCTAGCAGGCTAGATTTGTAAAGTGAGCCTTAAACAACTGTGTGCATACAGTGCTGTGGGGCCAAACTGAGAAGTACAAACACTATTATGCTCATACAAGTCATGAATTTTTCAACAAGGACATTCACATAAATAAATTGGATACATAAGCCTAACACATGCAATTAGCTTAGAAAAAAATTAACCAGATATAGAAAACACCTAAACTTTACTATTTGTCAGTGAAGGTTGATGTTGCCTTTCTTTTTTGTTTGTTTTATTTCTTTAAGTATAGTGCTGCTGCTTTATTTTCAATGCCATTAAAGCAAAATCAGCAAAAACATTCATTCCACAAGCTTTTTTTTTTTTCTTTTTTCTTCTACTTTTTTTTTTTTTTTTTGAGAGTGTGGGTGTAAAATTAATCATCCAGTGAAAGATTTATCCTTTTAGGGTGTGAGAAGCTGAGCTCAC
This sequence comes from Dendrocincla fuliginosa, assembly GCA_035047845.1. Taxonomy (NCBI): domain Eukaryota; kingdom Metazoa; phylum Chordata; class Aves; order Passeriformes; family Dendrocolaptidae; genus Dendrocincla; species Dendrocincla fuliginosa. Next base: position 36,711,796 of record JAWWMO010000138.1, on the reverse strand, counting down.
CTTTGGGCTGTGCCCGAAATAAAAATCTGCAGGGTAGCAATATATTCCTGAAGGACCATTAAACTTCCATGAGGCATTAATATTGATAGTATGTCAATCTAGCTGCTGTCCTTTCTACTGTCATCATTAAAGTGACTAACAACCTTTCCTTCATCAGATACCTCTCCTTTTGACTGAAATCCCTGTTACCTTCAAGATGTGGTACCAAATTCTGATTCTTAAACTTTTGAGCTCATTGGAACTTTCTTGGCTCCTCTCACTCAGAGCTGAGCAACAACACTTCTCACTTTCTCCACTTTTCTTGCAAAAAGAAAAATCTACAGCAAGATCTAGTGAATATCAAGACCAAGGTTGTCTTTGGTCCTCAGGACAGAAATCAAGGGGATTTTATCTGCCTTATCTCTCAGTCAGAGACTGAGAAATCCTACTCTTGAGCACAGCCTAACTCTGGACACTCCTAAATCTAGACAACAGTAACTCCACTGTAGTTTCTCCTCAGACATAGGTTGCCCTCTTCAATGTATCCTAAATTTAGCTAATATTTGCTGTTGGCTCTCTTTCTGGGCTTCTGGGTAAAGCAATCACTGACAGGTATTCAAGAACAAGGCACCAGCCTTTCCCCTCTTGAGAAATGATCAGCATATATGTAGGACTGGAAGAGACTGGAAGATCTGAATGAGATCAATAGCTCTGAGCAATTCTGCTCCTGATGTCTCCAATATCCCTGTCCTGACCTGCAGTTTCAGGCTTGGTAACGCTGATGGAACTGTGCTGTTCCTCTGACCCCCACACAATTGCATTGCTGACCAGTCTGGCAAAGACCCCGAGATATCCCTGGAGTTGGAAGGGATGAGACTGCATGCACCCAGAAAGAATCAAGTTGCACATGCTACTAGGTGGCTCATGGAAAAGCAACAGGAGCTAGTAGTCATGGGCAGAGCAGTGCATGAGAACAAGACTGATATGGGTGCCAGAGGACATCCCCACCTTGCTTCCAGAGATTATCTGTGCACAGAAGTAGACAAGATTCACCTCTGCATTCTCCCCTTTGCTTTGCTATTTTTCTTGGTTATTCCATTACATTCCCAGTTATTTGTTGTCCCTAATGTTCTTTCTCCTGTGTGGCTTTCTCGGTCAAATTCTAGCCCAAAACTCAGGTCCAACTCCTCCATCTTTCCTTGTGACTAGCTAAAACTTTCTCCAGACATCCTGACCCTATATCCCTTCATGCTATAAACTAATTCACACCAAAAATTATTGTGGTTGCCCCATCCAATAATCAGCTCTTCCAGCTTGGCCAGGGTCACCAGGGTGACTTTTGTTAGGTTAGATTTCTAACATCAGGCAAAGACTGCAGAGCATAACCCTGTCCTGGAGTGGAAATGAGCTCCTGCAACAGACGCATCCTGCCATGGCTTGGAGCACAGTTTCTCCGCAACAGAGAAAAGGGCTGGTAATAGCCCAGTTCAACTCTTGACTTAAAAGGTTAAGATTCAGTTGTCAACCTTTTTTCTCTGCATACTTAAGCATTAATTATTGCCAATGGGCTAAAAAAATTATTAGCCACAGAAGAAATATTCCAACTTGTTTTCTTTTTAAGTCAGTTAATGATTTAATTTTTTCAAGGGCTTATGAGAAATGGACTGTTTATTCTGGAATAGGTATATAAAGTTACTTCCCTATATGTAGAACACAATGAAAGAGAAGACTTTCCATGTAGTCCAAATATAAACACGCCTGATCTACATTTGCTGCCTCTCCTGCGTGTTCTTCCTGTCTAAGACTTAGTGTGGCACTACCTACTTCTATTTTCAAGATTTTCTTTTTTTTTTTTTTTAAGAAAAGCAACTGAGGAATGTAGACACATTCACAACTAAAATAAACTCTTTTTATTCTTTACTGCTTTAACTCTATCCTCTGAGAACAGTCACTTGAGCCATGGTTTATTGTCAAACACAAAAAAAACTAGGGGATCTATTACCTTCCCCTTTTAATTGTAAGGCAGGGGCCTTTAACTTTCCATAAGCTTTACTAAAATTTCTTCTGGGCAGAATTTCCTCGAACCTCATAATTAAGACCACAGGATATATGTTAATTGTCTTTGACATGCAGAATTATCTGCATTTACCCAAGCTAATAACATCACCACAGACATGCTGTTTTTAAAAGACATGGTTTAAAATCATCTATAAACTCAATTGCTCTTCAGATAATGCAAAAATTGACAAATGCTAGAAAGGCTGAAAGAAATTAAGGGAAAAAAGCAACTTTGTCCTTGATTCACCCTATTTGAATTCCATTCTCTGCAAGACTAATAAGACAGGGAAATCACTCCTGTTTATAGTTTCTGTTCTATTAAGGTAAAATTGCATTGGTCAAACATCATCTTATAGCTTAATTTTGAATGAGCTTGTTTCTCTGGGCTAAAGTCAATAGTTTTCATATGTATATTTTAATTTCCCTGAACACTTTTTTTTCTCAGTGTCTAGCTGTATAAAATGTCAGAAATTTACAAAAAGAAAAAGAAGGACCTTGTGGAAAAATAAGGGTAGAAATGATTGGGCATAGATGTTCAGAATCAGAGTACCTGGAAGAACTTGTAGAGCTTTAGCAATTTTTACATGTTTGTATAATTTCTACTTTAAAAGAATATCATAGCTGGTAAATGCTAACTCGATATGAGCAAGTAATAGGTAAAACAATTTGTCACAATTCCATTTAATTTTGTCTTTACAATTAATCCATAAAACAAGATGTGATTGATTTAAACAATATTCATTGCTTCAAATTGCTTGATTAATATTCCTTAAAATTCATACCTCATTTTCCTTACTCATTACTTAGCAGGTTTTCCACATGTAGAATGCAAAAGACAAAACTGGAAGCTAGTGACGTTATACTCCAATCATATTTTCTAATATAAGCTATATAATTTGATAAGATTAGCATACTCTTTCTTTTCTTATTTATTTGCTAAAATTATCTATTTCTTTGCTCCACCTCCTCATTCCCCCCCAAATCTTAAGTCTTGACTTACACTATTCTTGTTTTGTGGAGGCATGGATGTGCCGTATTTTATACTGCAATAAAATCTTCACTTAGTAGCACTACTATGTTTTAGATGTTAAATAGTAAAAATGTGACCAGATAAGGTGATTATGATTTTCAGAATTAGTTTTTCCTGATAGAATTTTCACATTCAGTTCTAAAATATTGTAAAATTCAATAATCTTTCATCAAATGTTCTTTGTTGGAACATCTGCTGGAAAATGGTAGCTCATCATGAAGACTATGGAATGGGTATGTGGTCACACTTCCATCCAGATTTAATTGAAGGAAAATTAACAGCTTGATATTTATTCAATCAAACATCAAAGTCAATAATCGTGGTGGAAAACAAGATGCAATAATTGTTACACTTTGCTAAAAATAGTGGTGCTGCACTACCCTACCCAATGTCTTTTTCTCTGCTCTAAATCAATTGGGCAGAGGACAGTATACACTGGCACTTTCTTTCCTGCAATAATTTTGTGCCTGCCACACTGAGTTGTACCATTTTACTGTGAATGGTAGCAACTGGAAGCCTAATGAAGAGCTGTCCAATGTGTATTGCAGATGACAGTGTGAGAGAACAAAGTAAAGCTGAACATAACAGGACCTTGAACTAAAGGAAAAAGAAATATTTGGAACTGAGGTAATATTTCTGAGATACTCTTTTAATCAGCAAGTACTATTTGTTGCCAAAAATAAGTTGATTGTAAGGTAAGAATGTGAGTGGGTTTAAGCACAAAATTAGGAAAGTGTGTAAATGCCTCCTAAACTACATCAGGCTCTGCTGGGGTCCAGCCCTTGGGCTAATCAGCCTCACCAGGAGGTGGTTTGACTGGAAACCCATAAGCCCTGGTAGGAATTCATGCTGTCCTGTCCTGTGATTTTTCCATCTGTAGCTGTGCTCCATGCTCTGATATTTCCCTATGTTTAATTCACATAAAAATTAGTCAGAATGCCATGGCATGCGTGCCAGTACCATAGTAGGGCCTAGATGGAAAAGGTGGTGGCAGCATCCACCTGAGAATAGGAGTGATAAGGGAAACAGGCATGGACTCACACGTTTTGCCCTCAGTCTTCTTCCTTTATTTCTTTTGTTCATCTCCCATGATGGAGCTGCCTGACTTGACAGCTACTCACTTCACTGCCTTCAGATGTCTCTAAACTTTCCTTTGAAGCTGTGAAAATCATGCCATGAATCACAGCAGCAATGAGACATGAGCGCAGACAGACAGAACAAGAAGTCAGACCGCCAGTCCTGTGCAACAGAAGACCCTCCCAGGTCACAGAGGTGGATATGTTTTTCAGCAAGGTAAAAGTAATGGGTGAAACCCTCAATTAAAAGCAGAGATAGCCCTCTAGATCACAGTGCTTAGGGTAGCAATCATCTCTCATAGTACTGGCCCCTCCATATTCAAAAATTTATAGTTCGGTGCCTAAAGTGACCTCAGTAGAAGGTGAGAGTCTTCACTCCCTGACAGAACCCCAGACATTATTGCTTTTGTTTGGCCAACTTCCCATTCAGCTATAATCTTGGGGCTTTTTCCTTCCTTAAATGTGGTAGATGCAAATCAGCAGTTATTTAAAAAATGGTTACAGATCTCGCTGCATCTTACAGCTTTTCTTATTTCAGCACACACCCTTGAAGGGGTTGGATAGTGGGGGGGGGGCTCTACTTGTTTGGTTTTATGTACAGTAGTACATGACTTTGCACTGTGATGACTGGAGTTATAAGTTGAGGACTACATAACTTGAAGGCAGGGGAAGAAGGGAAACAAGAATTTGTGAAATATATTTCTATGTGCAAAGTATAGTTGTGAGAACGTACTTCAATCTAACTTCCATTATCAATTAGTTCTCTTCATTTCTATCATAAAGTTCAAGGATAAAACAACTGGAACAAAACCAAGTAATGTTTACATTTTGCCAGTGTTTTATAATCAATTAAACATCTTTGCTGCTATTTACATAGTTGAATGGCACTATATTTACACGATGCAATTTCATGTTATTTCTATGTAAATATTTCTTTAGAGCCAGATGTAAGTCCAGATTAGTTGTGAAAAAAACCACAAAATAAAATAAATTTCCATTTGGGGGTGATCCCAAATTACTCTCAAACTGAAGAGCAAACTTGTTAAAATACAAAGTGAAAAACAAACAATATTGAAACAAGCTGAATAAACAAGAAAAAATAACACACAGTGATGCCTTTAAAAAGGTTATTGCAGTAGATTCTGGGGGTTACAGGTAAATTAAAATTCAACTAGAGTTTTACTTTAAGCAACATGAAGTGACACAGTAATTTAAAATAGAAGATTGTTACACATATATACAGGGTCTGAAATGCCTATAGTGCAACTAAAAGCAGAATTTATGCTTTCTTCCTTTAATTCTAGTTAAATCATAAATGGTAATTTCATTCATCCATTATGATTCCTTCTTGAAATCCACTACAAAAGCACACACTCCCTCAGAACCTTGCCAAATTCTACATCATTTTAAAGTAAGCTGTAAGAGAATGAATAGAACATCACAATCTCAAAGCAACTAGCTCATAATATTCATTCACTGTTGTTTTGTCTGGCATCATGTATCTCTCTCAGATGCAATCTTGCACCTAATTTAGACTGAAAAACATTTTGCGGACAGTTTTACTCCTACTACATTTTTTTTCCATTCAACAGATTATGGTATTTACAAATAATTAGCCAAATCTTTAAAGCTGAAGATTTCCAAGTTCCGCACAAATTCTGGGGAACTGCAGGTATTGAGGAATACAATCTGACTATAAAATAAATTCTTCAGTTTGAACTTTTTAGGGGGTATATTTTCAAACTACTTTATCTGGAAAGTTTCATTAATCAGTAGAAGGTTGTTCATTTCTCTGCTTCCCCAGCTTTCAGTTTTCCAGTGTTTGGATAATGGTATCCATGAAATAGCTATCAATAGTTTGTTTTGCAAAAAGAAAGGTGGACCAAGTGGAGTTCTGAAGAGAAGCATCCAGAGACTGATTCTTGTCAACACCTGCATGAATTATCCAAATTATAAACTAGAGGATATATGTACACTTCATACATAAATTTTATATCCAAAAGGCTAGAGCTACCAAGAACTCAATGTAGATGGAAGAGCAAGACTGGAGTTCAAAATTATCTTGATAAAGTGAAGAACTGTTAGGGAGAAAAATAGAAAGCTATCATTCTTCTTGGAGTAATCCTTTGCATTATAACAAGGAGATATCCCAGACTGGTATAATCTTTTAGGGAAGGATTTACTGAATATTGTGAAACACAGACTGAACATAAACCATCAATGTCAATTACCATTAAAAGAAAAGCAAACAGATAGTAGGAGATATTAACAGACATACAGGCTGCAAGGCAGGTGAGATAAACCTTCAATTCTACTCAGTGCAGGAGAGCTCTAGTTGCCCTACTGTGTGCAGTCTTAGATACACAATTGCAAGAAAGATACAGTATAATTGATAGTCTAGAAAAACACCTTAGACACTTAAGAAATGTAATAATAATAATTAAAAAGAAAGAGAAAAGTTAGTCTTCTGGTGTACTGATATAGAGAAAAGAATGCTATGGAGAAACATGTTAATTAAATACGTAGAAGACAGACATAAAGAAGAAAAGAATAAACCACTCTCCATGTTGACAGTATCTAGAAGACAACATGATCTTCAGTAGCAGCAGAAGACTCACCAAAGATCCAGGAACATCTATTGCAAGAAAGAAAGAAAAATATACTGAAATAAATGACCTGGAGAAAAAAGAAATTACCTCTGGAAATCTGTGAAAACACAAGCCCGTGCCAGGTATGCTGTTTTTGACAGATGATAACACCTTGCAGCAGAAGGTGAAATACTTGCTTCTTCAGACATGGTCCAACCTTTTGTTTTCTCTGGCTTCTTTTAGTCATTGCAGTGATATCTTTGCAGAAATATCTTGCCAAAATAACTTTAGTAATGACAATTTTAGGGTCTCATGTTTCTTTCTGAAACACTTTGTTTCTTTGAAAATAGAAGAAAAGGGATATTTTGTCATGTCAACAGCATAGTCAACATATTCACAGTGAAGAAAAGTAAGTCAGTGGTCATTTTCTGACCATGTATCCAACACACTTCTTTAGCGACCTTTCAGTCCTTTTATTAGTACAATTTTGATCTCTGCACAGGGTCATCTCAGAAGAACTTTCTCCAGCAAGGGAATCACTTGATTTCATTTTATTTTTAGGGTGCTCTCTCATGAAGGTGAGGGGTTAATGACACATACCAAATTATATAGAAATTTCTTTAAGGAAGAAATTCTTCTTAAACCTACAGCTACAGAAAAGGACAACAATGATTGATCTTGTCACCAGTCAGCAACATCAGCAAAGCTACAAACATATATAGTTTTTATTCCTCTGGGAGTTATTTATTGAGGAAGGGGAGGGTGGATAGCACTTCCTTTGAAGTCAAACATCTTGCTTGGATAAGGAGATATGTTGCATGAAACGAAAGTAATAAAAGAACAAAATGCTTTATTAAATCTTCTTTATCACAGTATTGTGTTCCAATAACATGTTCTAATTAAAGACGTATATGAACCTCTTTTCATCTGAGGATTAGTTCAGAGGCCTTCATTTATTCTGAAACAAACACACTGCTGAAAAGTTTCCAAGATTTCCAGTGATATATTCTTTCCATTTTCTCTAACTGGTATTCATGCTCAACTACCTCTTCAGGGTTTGTTTTTCAGGGTGGAAATAAAGATAACACTTTTTGAAAGGAAGAGACAAATTACTTCTTTATTATCAAAGCAGCAAGGAATATTCTGTGTAGTCATTTAATATAGAAAAAAAATCATAAATTGTATAGCTATACCAGTGGATAATTCTTGGGGTGGATCTCATTGCTTACAAGTTCACTTCAGCTCTTTCTTTCATATGCAAGAGGTGAAATATCAGACATTTCAGAGACACTTTGTACTTAATGTCTTTTGGAAAATTGAGTTCCTATGCACTTCCCTTACGATCAGCATGAACCTTAAATAAGGTGAATAGAGGATGTTGCTAATTATCCTTAGGGTGGTGGTAGAGGAGAATATCTTTTGGGCTTCATCCATTACCTTTCTCCTGAACAACTCTATTAATTTTTCCCTAATACTTTCATCTGGCTTAGTCCTGCAATAATGTTTGCATTAAAAATAGCTTGTTTTACTTATAAAATCAATTTCAACAAAGTTTGTTTCCATTTCATGGTAATTGTGGTTCTGCCATATTTGGTAAAAAAACCCCCAAGAAAATAAATCTGATATATTCAGTGAAATTTAATTTTATAAACACTATAAAATTTTGCTTAGATATGCCATATTTCAAGTCTCTAACAGTTAGAAATGCATTACAAATAAATGCAGCCATTGCTACATACAGCCATACTCACATCTCAGTAACTTTTGTGCAATGGAACCATAAAGCTTCCATGAGAAGCACGAGTGTGTATTCTGTAGTAACTGTTTTGTAGAGCTTTTGAAATATGTTTTGTATTGCTCAGAATTTCATTGAACTAGACCTAGAGGAGGTTGTTCCCTATCTGGAAACAAGTTTCCCTTTTAGCCCTTACCAACTGTCTCCAATCCTACCTTGAGTACTTTACTCTTCCTTTGTAATCATGTAGAAAGTTACTGTAGTTAAAAAAAACCCTTGCCATGAACAAGTACTTTTGTTTTTATCAATATTAAATATCCAAAACCTCTCTTCCTCCCGCTAAGCCCACTCAGTGAATTCCTTATGACTGTACACTGTCCTCCTTCTTATAATCAAACAAAACTCAGATTCGTCACATTGAGGATCTCAACCAAGACCATCTGTTTTATCAGGTCTTTTATCCAACCTTATTAAGCCATTATTTAAAAACAGAAAATAGGGATTCATTATTAATTTCTGTAGTCTGGAGGAAGACAAGAACATTTTCTCTTGAAGTGGTATAATATACCCATGCGTTAAGGCAATTGAAGTTATTACAAACAGCTTTTAAATAATTCAAATTAAAGCTTAACTATGGAATGTGAAAAAGCAAAATAAGTTTAAAGAAAAACAGATGAAATGGACTCTTGAAGTCAAAGGAAGGTGTACATTTTTGGCATGAGGAGTTGTATATTTGTATTTCAAAATTAGATTTTGTCCTTGTGATAAAAAATAGCAACTTTTGGGGGAATGAACTGCAAATAATATCTACAATAAAAAGAAGATAGCTCTACAAAGGAATAAAAGAAGTATGAGAAGAGTGGGACTTCAATTGTATTTTATATAGTTCTTCTGATAACTGCAAAAAAGCCCCAGAAATAATTATTATTAATAATTATTAATACTGAAATTAATGATTAATTTCACAAATTGCCGAGCAGAAAGTTACAGCAGTAGCAATTTCACACTATTACCTCCTAGGCAGGTGAAATTACAAGTCACTGTAAGAACTGGGAGATTACTCTTGCAAAAAGTAAGTTCACTGCCACCTCTGAAAAACAATGGAAGCTTCAGTACATTTCTTTTAGACACAGAATTATATGTTGTATCCATATTTAAGCTGAAATTATATTTTTGATTTCTTTTCCCATGCCAATTGCCCCATGTATGTTCTTGATTTAAAAATACACTCTTTTTCTTAATGACTCTTTCAATGGATCCTGAAACATGTACCAAGGTTAGTCTCCAGACTTCTAGAGAAGTCCTCTTTTGGGTGTTACATGTATAAATTGATTCTTGGTCATCATGATGGATCATGAAGTCAAACACTGGACAGGTGCACTTGTCACTGGATAAAAATATGGCTGGATGATCGGGCCCAGAGAATGGTGATGAATTGACTTACATCCAGTTGACAAGCAGTCACTAGTGGCTGTTCCTCAGGGCTCAGTATTGGGGCCAGTTCTGTTTAACATCTTTAACAATGATCTGGATGAAGGGACTGAGAGCACGCTTGTAAAGATCACAGGCAACACTAAGTTGGACAGGAGTGTTGATCTGCAGCAGGGTAGGAAGGCTCTGCAGAGGGATCTGAACAGGCTGCATCAATGGGCCGAGGCCAATTGTCTGAGGTTCAATAAGGTACAGTGCTGGATCCTGCACTTGGGTCACAACAAGCCCCTGCAGCACTATAGGCTGGGGGAAGAGTGGCTGGAAAGTGGCCCAGCAGAAAAGGATCTGAGAGTGCTGCTCGACAGCAGTTGAACATGAGCTATCAGTGTGCCAGGTGGCCCAGAAGGCCGGTGGCACCATGGCCTGTATCGACAATAGTGTGGCCAGAAGGACCGGGGCAGTGATTGTCCCCCTGTACTCTGCACTGGTGAGGCCACACCTCCAGTACTGTGTCCAGATCTGGGCCCCTCACTATCAGAAGGACATTTTGGTGCTGGAGTGTGTCCAGAAAAGGGCAATGAAGCTGGTGAAGAGTCTACAGAGTAAGTCTTACAAGGAGCAGTTGAGGGAGCTGGGTTTGTTCAGCCTGGAGAAAAGGAGGCTGAGATGAAACTTTATTGCTCTCCACAAGTACCTGAAAGGAAGTTGCAGCAAGGTGGGGATTGGCCTCTTCTCCCTGGCAACCAGCAACAGGACAAGAGGAAATGGCCTCAAGCTGCACCAGGAGACATTCAGTGGGGCATCAGGAAGGACTTCTTCACTGAAAGAAAGGTGTTCAAGAAATGGCTGAAGGGGCATTTAGTACTATGGTTTAGTTGACATAGTAATGATCATTCAAAGGTTGGACTAAATTATCTTGGAGGTCATTTCCAACCTTCATGATTCTATGGCTCAGTAATTAAAGGACACTGTCCTGGTTACAGGGTCCAGGACTAGTTTATCACTATGTGGGTATAGCCAAAAACTGTGTATTCTACACCTTCTATGTCATTTCTGATGAACTCTTAATAATGGATCATTGGCAGCAGCTGCCCAGGGCACACCTGGGCTTGTGCCCAGTCTACAAGCTGGGTGTTAAAGAACCCGGTGAGACAAGGGAGTGTCCTGTCTTCACACCAATGACTCAGTTGTGATAACTCCCCTCTGGGGTGGTATTAGCACCTTCACACCCAGCCTGAGGGGTCATGCCTGCTAATGGGCAATTAGGGACTGGCGCAATAGGTATCTGCAATGACCTAGACTATCAAAGATTCCAAAAATATCCCATGAACCACAGAGTTAAATTACCCATTGTAAAACTCCCCACCCTTGTGGTAGGCATTCCTACCTGAACCTGAGCATATATAATCTTTGAGTTTTTGGACTTCTGGTACCACTGATCCAGTGGAGGACCAGAACCTCTACAGTGCTGCGACTGTCACTCCCAACAAGATTGTAATCATTACTTTGACAGAACTGTGACCACCATCATCACCAACAGCTTTCCTTTCCTTTTACTCTGCACGCAGGAGGACTATGTGCTACTCAGCTCAGAGGTTAATGAATCCCATTCTGTGTCCCAGAATGCTGGGTTATACATCTTTTTTTGCGGGTTAAAACCAGTTTTTCTCTCTGTCATTGTATTTATTGCAATCATTTTAGTAAATCGTAACTCTGACTTGTAATCTCTCTTGAGTTGGGTTCATTTCATCTGCTAGTTTACTTTTAAAACAGCACAGTGAGCAATCCAGTCTGTGCCACCTTCTACTGAGCTGAGACGCCTTCACCCAGTGGGCCTGACAAACCATCTAGATTACAACAGAATTGTCAATTTATTTCTGCAAATATTTTACTGTTTTCTAATATTATAACACTGCAAATCTCAGTCAGTGAAACATTAAACAATTACTAACACAGATAAAGAATTTCTAATAATACTGATATACATCAGGATGACCGTTTCAAAGAGAGCAAAGACCCTCAATACATTTGACCTCTCATATGAGAACAGTGGTTCCAGGAAAAATCATGCTATCTCTTGCCAGTAGAACTCTTCATCATACATTTATTACAGCCAGACCCAAATTTACATTGCATTTTACAGATATATGAAGAAAAGCAGTCAATGTTGCAAAACTGTTATAGCTGTAGAGAAGTGCAGAAATACCCTTTGTTAGGGGAGAAGAAGAAAAGAAACTGACCCAGGCC
>JAWWMO010000138.1:36678799-36699552 GCA_035047845.1 Dendrocincla fuliginosa | reverse complement strand
TTTCTAATATTATAACACTGCAAATCTCAGTCAGTGAAACATTAAACAATTACTAACACAGATAAAGAATTTCTAATGATACTGATATACATCAGGATGACAGTTTCAAAGAGAGCAAAGACCCTCAATACATTTGACCTCTCATATGAGAACAGAGGTTCCAGGAAAAATCATGCTATCTCTTGCCAGTAGAACTCCTCATCATACATTTATTACAGCCAGACCCAAATTTACATTGCATTTTACAGATATATGAAGAAAAGCAGTCAATGACTCAAAACTGTTATAGCTGTAGAGAAGTGCAGAAATACCCTTTGTTAGGGGAGAAGAAGAAAAGAAACTGACCCAGGCCCAAGGACAGCTTAATAGGCACAAAAATGGCAACAGATTGAGCAGATTGATTAAGAAATCCTGAGCCAAAACAAATGTCTAAAACACGTTTCTTTGAGTACATTAAGGGTCTCAACAGCCTCTACAATGAACCAGGATAATTCAGACAGTGATTAAAGTTCAGGAAAATTAAATAACCAGTGTTTCTATTTATCAGTAAATAAGTATAGCCTAATAACTTTGCCTTCAATCTTCATCGTTGAGTTCACAAGAAATGAAGGAGAATGGAGAGCAGTCAAAATCATAGCTAGCTTAGAAGAATTTGTGCATTTGTCTATGAATTTGTGAGTTCAGCTCTCAACACGTACCTGAAATGCCACCTAAATATGACAAAAAATGGGAAATTTGCATAGATACAAATTTATCACATTTCTAAAAGCTGGATAAGAGGAAGACCTTTCATTGGGCCACCTGAAAAAGACAAGGTGGGTTCTCCAAGATCTTACAGTATTTTGAAGAAAAGGCTTTGCCTCTGCACTCTAAGGTATGTTCATTTCTCGGACAGTGAGGAAACGGTATGTCATCTTACCCAAGATTAGACCAATCCTGTAGTATACTGTATCTGGATGTCTTTACTTACTCCCTGGATGCTGTTCTTTTTTCAGCAGAAAGTCAATCTAGCACTACCAAGACAACCCTCCACCTTGCTTGTGTGCTCTCATCCCTAGAAACCAGTAGCCAGGGGAGCAGAAAAGCATGACATCTTCCCAGCTTTTAACAAAGCAAAAGGAAACCAGCCTTGAATTCCCAGAGAACCCCATTCAAAAGGCTTGGTTTCAGCTTCTGTTTATCAGTGGCTATTGGTGCAGGTTTGTAATGCCTAAGAAACTGAAGTGCAAAACCATGACAGAATCCTACTTCTATAAAAATACAAGTCTGATATAGATCATTGCTTACAACAACAACAACAACAAAAAAAAGTCCTATGTTAAATTATGTCTCTTCTTGTCTTAAAACCAGACTTCATATTAACAAATGAGTTTTTGCTTTACAGAAATTTTCCTTTTAAAATTGCTATTTCCTGCATCATTTATTGGGTTCTTTGATCTTGGGCTATACCTTTAAATCTAAGTCATCTTCTTGGGCTGTGGAGATAAATGTAGCCTAATAACTTCACAGTTTTATCTTTAAACAGAGATAACTATCATACAGTCAGTTTGCTGTTCAGTTGTGAACAACCACAAGATACTATTTTTAAAACTTCATAAAAGCCCTGCAAATAGCTGAAAGCACTTAAAGGATAATACTAGTAACTACCACTGTGATTGTTAAATGACCTATAAAGCAATGTGAGACATCTATTATTTCAAAATCAGCTATCAAAGAAAACATATTTGCTTCATAAGACCTCAGCTATTAAATAACTTTGCATTTCTTGTACATTCAAATCCCAGATTTTATTAGTCATACTTTCAATGACAAATTAGGTCCCTTCAGTATTTATATATATATGACTTCTAAAATCATCTTGATTTGTAAATCTCTTTACAGACAGTAACAAAAATCTGAACCGGAAAACTAATATACGGAAAGGTCATTTTAAAATAATGAAGTATTAAGCAGACTTGAATGTTTTATTTTATAGAAACCAAGTTAGGGAAGTTATGAGTAAACTGCTGAGTGAAGATGAAGCAGACTTATTACTAGAGACAGGATTTCACACAGAGGGAAGTGTGTGTGGCTTTACCACCTATGGTTTTCTGACATTATTGCACTCCACAAATGCTTAACAATTGAAAAAGAAAGACAAATCAAAGCTTAGGTGCTAAATTATAGGTTGGAAGAGGCTACTCAAAGGGGTTTCCACACATTTAATGCCTTACACAAAGCTCCTCATATATTATAAAAACATTCCATGGTACACAGGGGAAAAAAAAGAGTATATTATTTTCTCAATTAGAATCTTTTGCTCTGAGCTTTTTAAAAATAGTTTCTGTGAATGAACAGATTCAGTCAAAAATCCGGTGTGAATTGTAAGAGATCATATCATCTTGTAATTCTTTTAACAAGGCCAAATATAGCAATTCTGAAACAGATTCTTAGGTGATAGATTAGTTGAAGGAATATATCTACAGTGCTTATAGAGTATGAGAGTTGCCTACTCTATCCAGACCTGGATGACCTCTCTGACAACACTAATGAAGACTCAGTTGTCTCTTCTATAGTATCAAATTACCAACCAGCCAGTTGAGCTCGGAGTCATTCATTTCTTCCTTTCAGACTCAAGGAAATGTTCAGCTACAGTAAAGTACCTTTCTACTAGCTGTAAAGCAGTATAAAATGTGAACATATATACAACATTCCCATCATTTTGGGAGTTATTCATTTTCTTATGTTGTAGGAATCGAAGAGCTGGCATGATGGAAATTAATGATTTTGTTTACCTCAGTCTCAATCTTCATTTAACAAACTGAATGATAACGCTGTTTCCAGTACCCTCTACATTGTTAAGTTACGGGTTCTGAGTGAAAGTAAGCTGATTAGACCAGCAGTTGGACAACTGGAAGAAGCAAAAGGCAGGTGAAAGACAGAGGAAAAAGCATCTCTCAAATTAGCCTAGCCTGATCAATGCATTCAAATTCAGCTAGTAAATCTTACCCATGACCCACCAGAAATGAAAGGGAGAAAGCAGCATACAGACAGGTAACGTGGTTGATAAACACGTCAGTCTAGTAAAAGGCCAGCAAGACTGTTTCTCAAATTGAAGCATGTGATGTCCTGGATACTGTGGAAACAAAGATCATACGAAGGGAGTTAAGTGGTTAGACATGCTGTGCGAAGGGATTGTGCAGTCTCTGTTCTCAAGAGTTTTCAGGATCCAACAGGACAAAGCCCTGTTCTGCCCCCAGAGTTCACTCCTCTTTGAGACAGAATTTGCACAACAGACCTCCATAAGTTTTTTCAGCCCTGGCTATTCAGTGATTGCAGATGACTGCAGACAGTATAAATCAGTGGCATCTCACTTACAGTGATCATGAAGAAATTTCATATTGTTTTAGACAATTTAGAAATTAAGAGCATGGACGATTCACTTACATGAGAAGCTGGGGAGACAGGTCAGCCGTTTCACAGAATTTCCATCTCATTTCAGCAGCTCACTGGTATGTGCAGGAAGAGACTATAAGTCTCCGAAAAACATTGTCTGAGAGTATCTGTCTATTTGTTGGCATACTATTCTCTCTACAATCAGTCTACAATTTGTTTACCTTTCACAGGACACTGGAGTTCCCATTTTTAAAGCATAAACTATAGGCTGGCTTTTCAGGAGTGTTGTTTGATTTTGGAGTGGAGAATAATCAAGAAAAGACCAGTTAGAAATTATTTTTTTTATTTTTGATATTGATAAATGTTTGTTGCAAAAGGAGACACTGCATGATGAAAAAAGTCTCAGAGATGGTGAAATTATTTGCATCTGTCACTCTGTAGTGAAAAGGTCATTTCTCAGTTCTTCCTTTAGCCCCAGCTTTATGGTAGACATTGTACCACACTATTTCCATCTGCAAGACTGCATCAAAACTAGTGGTATGCTTTATATCAGAGGGAAAAGCTAAATAAATAATAAATAGTAACATTTCTTTAGTTAATCATATGTGGATTTTAAATTTTGCTCATGTATCATTGAGATTAAGGAATGCTGTTTGATCATTTTTCTAGGAAGTTTATATAAATAAATATGTGAAAATGGAAATATTTCGTAATAAACACATACATGGACCCATTGTTTTTTACTTGCATGCATGTGCTTTCCATCATTTTATCATCTTGATAATCTCCGTCTTACTTAAACTATGTTTATTGGTATAAAGGGTGATACCTTTGCATAAAATAGAGATAAAGCCCTCAGCTATCACTTGCATAATACACAAAAGCAGGGTTTTCAGAAAGCCCATAGTAAGTCAGAAATCTAGTCTACCCTGAGAGCCAATGGAGCTTGGGTGCCTGCTACAAAGGACCTTTTGAGAACTTCACTCCATCCATGATTAGACATGCAGAAAGGCAGCGAGACAACCAGCTAAAATTGCTATCTTGTTTTTTAATTTTCCCTTTGTACCTGAATCTTACCCAGGGTATTGTACGAACCCACACACATGCATACAATATATGTAGAATTGAGTTAAACTATATATTTGAATAGACTCATTTGCTTCACTCACATTGAAATACCACTGTGGTTATTCGACAGCTTCCAGGAAAGTCACATATATCTGGTGTCTGCATACTAATTAATATATTTACCTTCCCTTCCAGTGTTACTGATTGTTTCTTGGGTTTAACCTTAGACAGTGACTTAGTTAAACGCTATATTGAATTTCACTATTTCCATTTGAACTACCTTTCTGGTAGTTCACTGAAGGGTTTATAGTTATCATGAGTGACCAAAGTACTTGGATGTGTGTACTTAGGTCAGTGTATAGGCCTATACATGTGGGATGGGGGTGAAATCTTTTAAAATAAAACAGCTGCAGAAGAAATGGTCAAGCCATTGAAGGCAATATGATAGCTGCTATTAAATCCCACTTTGAGAAGCTTCCTTTAGCTTTGATGATTTTTTTTTCTTCTCAAAAGTTGCTATCAATTTTTCGCTGACCTCAGCTCAACCTCAAAGAATCAAGCTAACTTCTAGCCTGCTCACATTTTTCTTATGTATAATAAAACGAAAATAGTCAATTGTATTGACTCTGAAAGTGATCAAAAGTTGGAATAGGTTAGGTTTAAAAAATGCCACTATTTTTGTTTTTGTTTTTTTAATACTAATTTCTTGAGGTGGATAACATCAGTATCTCTTTTTTGTCTGAATTTCAGTGAGGTATGAATAAGCAGCTTGAGACTTTCTCTAATTGTAACCAAATGCTATCTTATGAGGGGTTGAGGATTACCATAAAGGTGTTCTCAGCTTTTCAGGGATTCTTGCTGTTGTTGAAATAAAAATAATTTGCATACTGCCTACTCAGTATAAAATCTGAAAGACTCATAATTTTTATTATGTTAACATCTTTTTTAGGCATCCTTGTTATTGTGAACTCATATACTCCTATTCAGATGAGAAATTAAGACATAGATTCACTAATAACACAGACCAGCATGAGCTCTGCGTCACCTATAGCTGCAATACCTGCCTGTTAGAGGAACCTGGCATTATGAGTCAGGCACTGAACATCTTTTTATCAGTGCATATGAAGTACCTTGCAATGAGCACCATGCAGAAACACTGTGCTGAGCAGCAAATTCCTTGTGGCATTCATGCATAACACATCTTAAAATTTTGCCCTTCATCAAGACTAAAACATTTGGCTAGTATAGTACTCCCATATTTCAGCCTGGGAAATCTGTGCAGCGTATGTGCACTCCACCCCACACTTCAGGAAGCAACACGTCCTGTTGCACATGCAGCATTTCATTGCTCTGCATATTCACAGTAAATCTGACTTACAGAGGCTTTTCTGTGCGTATTCCCAGTGACTGGGCAGCACATGGGCAGTAGGTCCATTAGACAATCCCCAGGAGTGTAAGTCTTACTGTGCAGGCATGCAGTGACTTCATCACTTGTGCATAATAAATATGACACTCTGTTAAAGTGTTGTCCTGACTATGAGGGTTCTTGCAGTCTTGTGGTTACCACCAGGCTGTATACAACCTGCTTGTAGAGCATCCTGGGCAGAGCATCTGACCTGCCACAGCTACCAAACAGCTTGAAATCCTAACAAATGTATGAATTTATCAACATCTGCCCAAACAAAGCTTCTGGGCTGAAAAAGATAGTGTGTTCAGGAGATCCAGCTGTTTGGTAGTCTTAAGTCTACAAAGTCTAAGTTTACAAAGGTGTCCCTGAAGCTCACAGTCTTTTCTTGGGTGCTGGCACCAGCAACCCTCCCCTCACCATGAGGTAAGTGACCTTCTATCTCTATCCAAACCCCATTTCAGGAGTGAAGGAGGCTGTTTCTTTCCTCGTCTGGGTGACACTTGTGAAAAATATGTGATTTTATAAAGTTAGTGGAGGAATTGGCAACAATTACATTCAAATATATATTTACAGCACTTGTTCAGTGCTCTGATTAATTGTAAACTGAGAGTGATTTCCAGGCTCATAAATACTCTCTTGGGGATTTAGGGACCTGTATTTTGGCTTGCCCAAAGTGACACACCTTGCCCAAGATGCCAGAGAACCTCTGGAGCAGAACTGGAGTGTCCCAAGCCACTAATTTTTTTGTCATGGATGTAACAGGTGATGCACAATTTTCTAGTCAGGCCTATCAAGACAGGCAGAGTGATGGGGACATTCTCCAGAAAGCTCTGCTTTCCAGCCTGATTTCTTCACAGAGTCAGGCAGCTCTCAGCACCCTGTGCAGGAGCATGCAGTAGAGTGATGGGCTAGTCAGTGATTCAGTGTCTTCTTCATCCTGTCTCCTGGGTGCACTAAACTTTGCTAGGAGATTTTTAATGCTATTTTTTTTTTCTAAAGGTACATTGCAGGTTAGATCTGAAGTAGAAAAATCGGAAGAAAATATTGAAGGTGGTGAATCCACCTTTCTGATGGACTTTCTAACTGTGGGAACACTTACTTACAGTCAGTGGTTTTATCTGCAGTGTCCAGAAGTCATGGAATAACTTTGCACCACTCCACAGGAAGACAACAAAGACTGTGTAGGGTGGGTGGGAGGAACTTCTGCTTGGAGGAGACACCTTCTACAGCACTCTGCTATCATTCTGAAGCTGTGCACACATTCACATCTCCCTACTCATCTGTGTGGTACTGTTTGACTTCATATGGGAAATAACAAAGGTGTATTGAAGTGGGACCATCTTTCACCAAAATGAGGCAGCCACAAGAAGTGTTAAAAGCTGTTATGCACTGGTACAGCTATATGAAAGTGTCAAGAGGACAAGATCATTATTAACATCTTTTTATTTTCTATTTAGTTTCTTTTTTTTTTTTAATTCTTGAAGAACATCTCCCAGAAATTTTTAGTCCCTGATTTTATTACAACTGTGAATTTTGTGTTACATGCACACTCTTGACATGGCTTGTTGTGTAACTGTATACTATACCTTTCTACAATATCTCCATCAAAGACCAGAAGAAGTGAGCTAACATGGGGCCAGGTTCTGTTGTCCAATGCAGTCTATCTCTGACTTTGGTGGCATTCAAGGATGCGACGTGAGGGCAAAACAAAATGCATAAAAGCAAAATGTCAAACAAAATGCTCTGATTAGTTACTGGTTTTTGAAGCACAGGAAAGCTTCCAGTGAGTGTCTCTCCAATTTTTCTGGCAAATTTTTCACAAAACATTTTCAGTAAGAGGACATCTTATGTGAGCACATTTTTTTTAATGGCTCTGGGACTACTCTGAGCTGACATCAGCTACTACAGTGTTGATCAATCCAAAGACTGAGGAGTTACACCACTGGGATTGGAAAGGGAGACCACAGAAGGAGTAGCAGTGGTCATTTTTTGATTTAACCACTCATACTAGTTTCAGGGCATCATCAAAAAGCAGAAGAAAGACTGTAGATGTATGGTTCTCAGGTCAGAAATAGTCTTTTGGTGTCCACAGAGGTGGCCTTATTAGAGCAACCATAGAACTGATACAGCTTACAGCAAGGGCCAACCAGACTCCAAGTACAAAATGCTGTACAAGTGACCAGGTGGAGTACATAGAATAGGGTCTCAGTGCCCTGCAGCATGCAGACATGAGCAGGCATGTCTGGTACAATCCTGTTGGGTACCTCCCAGGCAGGAGCAGTTCGAGCCTTACCTTCAACTCTTCAGTTACTTCCCCTGCTTCTTCTAGTTTTAATATTATGTCCTCCTTTCATGATCCAGAATTAATTTCCTTTTTTCCTGTTGTTTCCTTGTGGTACTTTTACCTCTTTCTTCAGTCTGCTCTTCAGTCTTTGCTCATTTCTTTCTCTATTCTTATTTCTCATTTCTTTTTTACTCTCTTTCTGTCTCTGACTCTCTCTTCAAAGTCTGTAATCTCACTACCGCTCAATAAATCTATTATTTTCTGCTCCTTTTGTGTTACACTTTTATGTCACATTTTCATTATAAATTTGGTTTCCAGCAAAATCCTTAATTTCTCTCTTCTTCAGGTTGTAATTTTTAAATTCTATATCATCACACTCTGCCTAGTTCCAAAGGTAATCTTCTTCTCTACTGTCATGGTATCTACTCACCTGATGATGTCTCATTCACAACCTGCTCTTATATTCCATCTCCTCAGTTCTTAAAGTAAAGGAAATAGTACACCATGATAAATTTCCACACAAAATTTCAAAATGCTACCAAAATACTCTATAGATTTCTTTTCAAACTTTTGCATCAGGAAAAATGTATCTGTTTCCTACATTTTCTAACCAACTGGTAGGCAGGGACTCGTGTTGCTGAAGAAGTCTAAGACAAAGGCAGGTTTGGTTCTTGGAATTCACCAGGAATCCTACCCACTAACCATCAAGAGATGTCTCTTGATTATCTGTTGCAATACCAGCTGTGGATACAGAACAGGGAAGTATGGATATTATTCTGACCAGATTGTATAAACTTGGGAAAACAAAACTTTGAAGTATAAATATGCTTGCAAGAAGTTATCTATGAATATATTTCAAGTCTGTAGATCTTCAGTTGCATATATTTCCACTGAGGACAAGAAAAATACCTGGTCATTCACCTGCCGTTTTGGAGTCCCTCCCCAGTGAAGTCATGTAAAGGGTTGTTCTAATACTTCAGTCTTTCTGTGGTAACAATTTGACCTGAATCCACGGAAATGTTGCAAGAAATCATGTAGCTGACCCACCCATAACCCCATCCTGGTAGATTCTTGACTGTAATCCTTACTTTAAGAAAAAAAAAAAAATTCAGTAGCACAGATGAATTTTACAATCTCCTAAAAAACCCTTTAAGAACATGCTTTATCATGTCTTGTAGGTGAAAATTGTTTATCTACCCGTATCACATTCAATCACAGACCATCACCCTTTCTCTACTGTTTCACCTCTCATATCAAATAGTCACTTTGAACTGCCATACTTGTCTACTAAAACTAGCAATAAGGACAGAAAAAATTGTTCATCTTCCCTAGACTTCCTGCAACCTGACAAGAAATTCTTAAACATCTAAAGAAGCCCCTTGCACAATGATCAGGTTTTTTGGGGTTGTGGGTGATTTGTTGTTTTGGGGTTTTTTGACTCCAGTAGAGTGTAATTTCTGCACTTCTCTCAGGCCAAAGCCTGATCAAGAATTAAAATTCACCATTCTTTTTGCAAAGAACGATGGTAATTTTGTGTATCAAAACTGCGTGTTAGCAATATGAGGACTATATTTGCCCAGATAGAAGATAGACCTGCTTACAGGGGAATGTGAATTTGAAGTTTATTTATTCTGCTTAAAAATTAAAAGATGAGCAGTGTAAGCATGTGTGAATGATACTGTTCCTCCTTAATGATATAGAATGTTAAAGTGTAAACCATATGGAATGTGGAAGTGTGACTGGATGATAATTTCACAGCAACTACCAAGGATGTTTTGTATGTAGAAAAGCATGCCTTGAATAACTGTAGAAGCTGCTCCCACCATAAGGATTAAGTAAATGATAGACTATCAAGGAGGTAGTTACCTCATTACAGACCAAAAATCAACCATGAGTTACAAATAACAGTTCTCTGCCTGTAAATGTCTATCTTCTTTTTCTTTTCCATGCAATAGCAGACAGACCGTGCATAAGGAATAACAAGACTGTGAAATTTGAAAAATGAGGAGAGGTTAGTATTAGGTTAGAATGCATACCCGAGTCTTCTGTTGTTTGCCAGGTGGATTTCTTGGAGTAGGTCCTTCAGCAGAGAGGAAGACTGGAGTCGTTGGTATAGGCTTTGTTTCCTGCTGAAGAAGTCTGTATACGTGCTGTTGCAGTGAATCCACCAAACAGACTTGACATAAATCGGTAGGGACTTGGACTAGAAACACAGAAATGAAAGGCTCCATTCTCTATTCATGGCCTCATAAGCTATTAGCTCCCACTTGAATTGCTCCTTTAGATTCCTACTGTAAGGTCTTCAGCTTTCTTTTGGTCTTTCCCTTCACTTTATCACATTGTTTGTGCAGGATAGCATTTTAGACATGTAGTATTTTATGCTGAAATGTCTCTTCCACTGGAAATTTAAATAGATTGTACTGTATGAAAATATCACACAGCATGCATGTGTTGTGTGCTATAGGGAATACAGTGTCTGAGTCCAAGCTATTACTAATGGTTTGCATGGAGACTAAATAACAGGAAAAAATTTAAGAAAATATTTCTTAGTTCTTATAAGATTGTTTCTTTGGTAGGCAACTTTCTCAATTCATTAAGTGATTTAGAAAGAGCTGTGCTGTAAATTTTAAAGCACGTAACACTCAGGGTAAGGGCAGTTTTGTTATTATGACTGCCCAAGATCTGATAAACTATTATATCTGCCTTTATAAACACTTTATTAAATATCACACTATCACAAACACAAGAATGCTGTGTAAAAGCAACTTGAGCAATTTGACAACCACTTTTTGTCATAAAAAAAAGAAATATTCTGTTGATTAGTTTCTATGAAGCATAATATCTGTAAAATAAACAAGATAATACTTGTGTAAACAGCACAGGGTACATGGAGAACAAAAATGGATAGAGGCAAAAAGAATATTCTTGTCTCTAAAACCTGAAGCAAATTTCTGCCTCATTTAATAATAGTTTTAATTGCAGTATTTTTGAGTCACTGAAAAAAACTTTTCCAACTTTTTTTTTTTTTATCGTATCTACCCTCCTATATAACATCCCCTGGACTGCAATGGATCTTTGTGTTCATGTGCCCCTTCCAACCTACCTCTAGTTTTCAACACTGGAGTTCTACTTGGCAACTCTTGTTCTGCTTTTCATGTATCAAGGAAGCAAAATGTGGTTTGCCTGTCCTCAGACTAAATGTTTAATGCATAGTCCACTGGCAACACTTCTTATTGCAGACAAGACAAGCAACCAGTGTTTCATAGCCATAACTATAAGAAATGTTTGCCTCATAATCAGCTATTTCCCTTCTATAAACATTTCCTTCAAGTCAGATATAAGGAAAGGATTTTACTTTCTTTTTCTAATTTTTTTTAATCTCCAGCTTTAAAGGCACAAATAGTTTAGATTTCTATGGTGACCAACATCTGATGCATTCCGTGAAGCACATGTCACTTAGTGAAACTTCATGTGGACAGACAGAATGAAGACACCTGCCTCCAGAAAACCATGTTGCATGAAAATACCAAGGAAGAAGCATCAGAGATTTTTCAAGAGGTGGATATTTCAAATATTGCTAATCCTGTCAGATCGCAACATGTCTTTTGAACTAGGACATGGGCTAACATGGTTGAGATGTAAATACTGAAAGGACATGTTTAGATCCCAGGTTTGTTGGGGTTTTTTTTCAGATTCCTATATATATGTATACATGTTATGAGTAGGTGTATTTGTCAACTTACATAGCATATAAATAATATTAGAATTTAAAGTCCTGATTTCATCTTATTTATAACTTCATAACTTCCACTTCCACCCTACAAATATCAAATTTCCTGTTGACAGCAACCATGGGAAGGTATAGTGGCAATCAGGATTTTAAATGGCCTGACGGTTTTCCAGGCCCCCTAAAAGAGAATTTCTCTCCATATTCTTTTACCTACAACCCAAAGGAAGGACCAATTCTTCACAATGTAGACAAGTATTTGAATTATTTCATATTATATATTAATATATAATAACTCTTAGTATTATATATTAAATATCAAATATTGACAATTCTTTTCTAAAAGATAGATAGGCATTGAGTTATTTGGTGGATTTAATTGTTGCTAATGGATATTTTGTCAAAGTGTCCATTTATTCATCATTTCTGATACACCCAAATTTACCCAGTGGCAGATTTGCAAGGAGTCTGAATAAGAAAAGGGCATTAATTTCTATTATTCTGGGTAGCACTGTGCACATTCATATGTCACATAGCACTTTCTTAGTTATGCACCACCAACGTGTAGTTTAGGAAAGTGTCCTTCCCTGGATTATCTTCCATTTTTCTTTATTCCCATGTCTGTGGAATCAATACTCTCCATTTGCAACTTCTGGGCTTTTTCTCTATTTAAAGTCAGTCTGACTCGGAAAAGCAACAAAATATCTCATGGAAATACCACAACATTCAGTGCAACTCCACCTTTGATGTTGGTTGCGCTTATGTCATTAGCACAGCAATCAATGTGCTACGTGGCAGTCAATACTACTTCAAAGCTTCAGCGTAGGAGAAGCCAAGGCAAGAATCGAAGATTTTCCCAATGATTTTTAAGGGGCATGCAAAACAGAGGAAATTTCTCTCCCCTGACTTTGCTAGGAATTTCTAACCCACGGTGCCTCTAATCAGGATTAGGCGATAGCATCTGAAAGGCAGGCAGCTGGGGCTCCATTCACCGCTCTCCTCAGTTACAAAACTGTGTCGGGGAACTGATAACAGACAAGTACTTAAAAGCCTATCGCAGGCACAAACTCATCTCTTCAGGAGCTGTCTCGACAAGATGAGGGTGAAACTTGCCCAGTATGCAGGGCCTGATGGTCACAGAGCAGCAGGCAATAAGATTCCTATTACCTACAGACTTATTAGAAGAGTGTTCCCAGATGAAAGTCTTTATCCAGTTTCAATTGTCTATTGAAAAACAACAACAACATTAAGGGAAACATTGTTCCTTTTGCTACTGTGTCAAACAATGCAATGACTGTTTAGGATCACATTCTGTTTCCCCGAGTAGCTGAAATTACTGTGGGAGTAGAGAAGCATTTATATCCAGAAAATCTGCATTCCTTAAAGCAGATGTTTTTAATTTTAATAACATCAGCCTATAGAAATGAATATCTGAAATATTCTGATTGCTGTGTGCGTGTTGCTTCTTAGGAGGAACACTCCATCATGGTGAGTTTGCAGAAAAATTCAGGAGCCACCAGGAGAAATAAACTGCTACTAACTGTGTTACCAAGAGCAATGATGTTTGTTTGGGTTTTTTTAGTTTGAAAACCACTTTAAATTCCTTCCTTTGCAGAAGAATGTAATTTTCTGCACTGTAGATGTGCTGTATCACAGACCGATAGACCCATACTTGGAAAAATGCACATGTAAAATTGTTTGTAGTGTGTGCCTTTACTTTGCCACACATGCAGCCCAGATGTGTGTATGCATATCACAAAAAATGTCACATACTGTTTTCACAAGCCAGGACATATCTTTATGAATAATATACAATTGGAATCAGGGGAAGCTCTTTGTGGACTTCAGGGTATGAAGGGCACACCCTGGCCTCCAGGTGAGCAAAGATGCATGCATATACAATACTCACATTTCCCATTACTCTGCCTGCACTGCAGACTGCAGTCTAGTGTAGAAAGGTCCTTGAAGTGACTACATAAAAGTGCTTGCAGGCCTTTAGTGCAACAGAATGAAGCTCAGTCCAGGCTACTCTGCTCAGTGAGAAACTGTAAAACCAGGCTGCACTGCATTCTGTCTCCCTGTGCAAGACTGGTAATGGTATATGAGCTAACTTGACTATGTACAAATTTTTTCCACCAAGGGTATGCACATTCAAAACTTCGAGACATAGAAATAAGTGCCACTCTGAGCACCTGTTGGTTCGAGCAGCAGTTGGTTCAAGCAGCTCAACTTGTACTGATGAGGTCTGTTTTTGTGAGTTTTTGTGATCTTTCTTTTCCCCATGGATGTGTTTTGTAGGTGTTCTTCCACACATGATTAGGATTGACATATGAGAACTGGTCATTCTACAACCTTTCTTAATAAAATCAGGGCCATGAATCTATTTCCCTGTTCTAGAAAAAAAAATTATATACAGGAATAAAAGAGCTGTGTGACTTTCATTTGGCAGTACACGAAAAAAAAATAACAAAAAGGACTTAAAAAAAAAAAAACCAACAACATGTTTAGCTGCATATTCTCCATCTGCATTCTGCTTTCATATCTGCTGGTCTTCCAAGTGACTGGTCCCTAAAAGCACCATGCTGCATGCATATGTGTGTACTGAGATAGGAAAAGCTCTGCACTGTGAGGTACGTGAAGTAAGTGTTTCAAAGTCTGCACTTCCAAATCACTGCAGCCCAGCAGCAGACGTCTGAACCTACCAGCTATTCCCTACTCTCTAGGTGACCTAGACCTGGATCTGGGTGCTCAGTGTAAACAATATCAGGATTTGATCGCAAGAAAGAACGAAAACATGGCATGGAGATAGATAAAAAATGTCTAGCACCTTAGATGCAAATATGCTTGCATTGTATATAAAGTTTGAGAATGTATGAATGTTTTTTAACAGCAGAACGTGACTCTGAGAAAACATCCAGGATTTAAAACCTTAAAGGAATTTATATGCAGAACCTGCACTTAATTCAAGGAGCACTAGCCCCTTCGACACTTTGCCGCTTCCCCTGACATACCTATCTTGATTCTAGCATGTGAATCATTTCTTACAAAAAAAGAAAAAAATGAAACTAAAGCTGTATTTTAGGTCTATGGATGCATCAATTATCTCAAACCTTGATAGTACTGGAGTAACAAGAAGGAAAACTGCTGTGCTCGCTATGAGATGGAAGATGGAACATTACTTCTGACTAAAAGTTGTGTGTATCAGTAAACTACAAAAGTGTATTTATGGTGTCAATTGCACCATAAATAATCGAAGCATATCCTTGCAGTGGTCAGAGGTGAAGTCCTGTGCCAGTGTTGCTCCCGTTGGAAGTCACAGAGAATTTTGTCACTGAACTGAGGGAGTTGGATTTCTGCCATCCAGGGGGGCTGGAAAGAGGAATATGTGGTATTATTTTCTATGTAGCTATCTTTAGATGTACCTGTAAAAGAGTTGAGTCATAAAACCGCTGAATCTTTGTGTTTTGCTACTAAAGAGAAACCATAAAAAGAGATTTATTGTCATATTTCCCTTTTGTGTTATACTGTTCCCCTCCATCATAAAATATTCTCGTCGGTTTATAGCAAAGAAAATACAGCAGCTTAGTTCATAAACGCCAAATTCCCCTCTGTTACACCCGGGCTTTCGGACATAATCGAATTAGCTCCTCTTTGCGTTGATACCGCCGTCCCGAGCCGCAGTAACGAGGCTTATCGAGACCTGGTGTGTGCCCAGGGCTCTTTGTGCAGGGACCGAGGTGGACCCGCACCAGTCCGCAAACCTGTAGGAACCCGTCCGAGAAGTTTTAACTGTTACTCTTCCTGGCGAAGATTTAAAGCGGCTCTGTACAACAGTCAAACAAGAATAAGCAGCTGTGGAAAATATAACAAATCATAAGAGCATTTTAACAGAGAGAGAGGAAGCAAAGCCCGCAGAGCAAACCAACAGTTCGGACTACTCTGTGTGGGCACAGACTGGCACGGAGGCACGGAGGGCAAGGCGACGTTCGAGGGAAATCTCTTCTGCTGGAATGCTCGTGGCTTCAGAGTAGTGGTTAAAAAAAAAATCCCTCAGCATTCGGAAGAGGAGATTCTGGTTTTCATTTTGATTTTTGATTTTGACCGAAGATCACTTGCTCAGTAACTCCTGCGGGCGGTCCCGTTCAACCCTCTGCCCCGGAAAGGGTGTTCGCGGGGCTGTACGGCAGAGGCGGGGGCAGAGGGGGGCAAGGGACGCTCACCCCGGTGTGCCGGTAGCCACAAGCCAGGCTGTAATTACAAAGCAAACAAGGGTGAAATATTGGATCGGCGTCGCCCGTGACAAGATCTGCGCTTTTTGCGGCCAATTTGTTTGCGGAGCTCTATTTAAAGGCGCTTGATTGAGGAAACGTTGAAAATAGCAGTTAGGGTTTCCCTAATGAGACCTCTAGAGGAAAGCAGTGGCATTCAGAGGGCTCCAGCAGGAGGAGGGGAAGCGCTTAACCCTTTCCAGCCGCCCCCAACGCGGCGGGGCTCCTCCCGGGCGCGGCACCGCCCGCGGGGCGCTGCCGGGGTCGCCCGCCCCCGGTAGGTGCGGTGGACAGCGGGGGCCAGCCCGCCGCCTCCCCCTCGGCCTTCAGTATTTTGACTACAGGCCGGTGAGAGGGGTGGCGGCGGCCCCTCCAGGGCAGTGCCGGGGCAAGACTGAGCATCCCGGGTGTCTCCCGGAGGAGATGGCAGTGCCCCCGAGCGTGCGCCCCGAGGGGGCTGCGGTGCCGGGGCTCTGCCCCCACCGCCCTTGGCTGTACTGGGTCGGATCGCCGGGTGGCTACGGGCTGATGCTTCAGCCCAATAGCTCAAGGGCGGGCGGGGAAAATAAAACAGCTCTTAAAAATGCTGAAAAGACCGTGAACGTATGGTATGTAACAAGTAACGGTATGTGTCACACCGACACGCACTGCGCGGAGAACTGTGACGCTCCCTTTCATGCATCCATCGCTCCCATTTCTCTTACTGTGTGAGCCTGCCCTGACACTCATTCTCGCAACCTTGCACGCGCTACGTGATTAGCGCCTGTCTGAGCCCCGTGTTACACACAAATGAGACCTCTGGTAAAACGTATGTTGATAAAATTTTGAAAGGCCTGTGAGGGAGTGTGGATCACAGACTTCTTCTGCAGGCTGCTTTCTCCAAGGAGTAACACTTGAACGACATTGAGATCTCCACGATCGCGACTTTATAAATCAATTTAGGTTCCAAAAAACGGGGCTTGCTTTCCCAATCAACTGCCTGCAGCCTGAAGGGCCCTGGGATCTTTCCTGGAGCATGTCTGCTTGCCCTTCTACTCGGCCATTGCACCAGTCTCTGTTCACACATCACGGTCAGCCTGTTGATCGTGTATTTGTGTGTGTATATATATAGATATGTACACATGTATGTATGTATGTATATACACCTGGAGGAGGATCAAAATAAGCTCCTAGGGAATACCTAACAAAAAGTGAGCATTCTCTCTCCCTAGAGAAAAGAAAGAGTGAAAAGCAGGAAAACAAAGTGTTGACTTAGTAAAATAAGTTCTGCACGGTGATGTAAAATATTTATTTTTGTTGTCGCGTTTACACCCGCACGTTTTGGCTACGGCTCTGTTTCCCTGCAGGTCTGGGGATGTACATGACACTCAGTTCTCCATTTTCCGGCTTCTTAACTTTCCTGAAAAGAAGAGTAAAAAAAAATTTTCCGGCTAAAGTGAAGCAAATAAACATTTTACATATCCATAGATAGGTTGTATCATCTGTACGAACAAATTACAGTACGCGGCCGAGCATTTCTAGTAAAGTCTCTGGTCTTCTGTTTATGTAATGCCATTTCTGTTTGTAATTATTTTATTTTAATTTTATGTCACATTTAACAGAAGCCAGACCGGTTTTCCCTCCGTGTTTTGTATACAATGCTCTCTGTCTCGATAAGATGTTCTGTCCTATCTTTTCGGCTTTTTCTTTTAAAAAATGTTTATAGTTCCCCACGAGCAATTCTCCAGTATTTCTCTCTTGCATTTTAGGGGCTTGTTCCTGTCTTGCTTTATTTGTTTGTGTGAAATTTAGTTTGAAAGGAGATCAGAGAGAGCAGGAGGGGTTTGTAATAAGAGAATGACCAAGCGACCTAAAGGCTGATTATATGTCATTAACTGGAGACTTGGTGTATCCAAATTACCAAAAAGACCTCACTCAGCCAGATCAATTACATCGAGATACGCATATAGGAATTGCGGTACGGGCTGATGCCTCCAAAAAGTGTGCAGCCGACATTTGCAGGACTCAGCCGCTGAGTTTTCAGAAGAGCCCATGTGCTGCAACCGGTCCCGGGCAAGGGGGAGCGGGGTGCAGTGCGGCAGGTACACGGCGCGGGGGGCACTGGCAGGACGACACTGACATTTCGGGGCTTGTAGTTAGGGCAAAATTGCTGTTAATTTTCACTGCTCCGGAGGGAATTTTTTTACTTTTTTTAAGCCAAGCGAGGTTACCTTTGATCTATAACTGTTTCTTAAACCCCAGTCTCGTTAAATGGAGACTTTCCATGAAGAATAACAATAGAAGTGTTGATTTTGGTTAGCCTAAACCAAAAACGATGCCAGCCTAACCTTCTTCCTCCAGCGCCTAAACTTCAGATGCCGGAGGACAAAATATTCATTAATGAAGTCAATTACATTGATGAACTATTTCATCAGCGTCGAGTTCAAGAGCAGATTAAGATGGTCTTTCCCAGGAATGCAAACTATATGACATGGAAAAACATTACGTTTGTCTGTATACATGTGCGTGTTTATATGTGTGCATGTACAGGATATATATATATAACAATTCAAAAAAATAGAGACACACTGAGTTCACTGCAGAATTTTGTAAGGTCTTTATTACTGTTCTTTTCACAAAGAAGGGGTCTTGTTTGGATTTCGTTATGTTTTTCGTTTCTTTCTGTGATTCTGTCTAGGGTCTAAATGCAACTCTGGATCCTTGGTCACAAATATAAGCAATCCTCGAATAATTGCTTGCACATGCAGTGATTAAACGCGTAGGGTCCCGCGCTTACCGCCAATCATTGTGACTTCATTGAGACTTAGGAAATGTTCAGTGTCTTGGGTTTTTCTCATCTCTGGTCTTTTTTCTTTTCTTTTTTTCTTTTCTTTCTTCTCTTTTCTTTGTCTTTCTTTCTTTTTTTTCTGTATACACAACGACTGCGAGATTATCATGCCTGCAATATGTGGGCGTTCATTAACGATAATAATAACGTAAACCAGGGTTCCTCCACCTCCAAAGGCAGCAATTAATCCGGGCCTGCTGGGCCCGATCCCGCCCTCTGCCCTAGACTTTTAAATCCCGGTTGTGTGAGCGCAAGAGAGGGTGCAAGCAGGCCCATTAGGCACAAGTCCTTTTCATTAACCCGCACTGACATGTTGACCTCCGAATGATATTTCTCCATGCCTCTTTTCAAAAATCCGTTTTCTTCCGGGTTTATGTCCTTTTGCGAACTCCTAAGGAATGATCCAGGGACAGGGTGCTTGGCATCCCTGGGATACGGCCTTTTCCAGCGGTCCCCAAATCCATCTGAGAACGATACCCCTTTCTGATACGTTTGTTCCCGGGTCAATGACATCATGCACTCTATAAATTCAAACGCATCTCGGCTTTTCAAGCCGTGCACTGAGCGGCTGGGCGATGTGGTAGGCAGCCGGGAGGAAGGAGAGGGAATCGGCAGCCCGGTACTTCGCGAGTTGCAGGGACGAGAGCCGTCGAGGGGGCTGCCCGCCTAGGGCAGTGACTCAAAAGCAAAGGGTGGGATGCCTGCCCTTGGGATGCTTCCGTGTGTCTGTTTCTTTGCTTTAATGAAAACTGTGAAGGACACCCCGGCGCTGCTGTACTGAGCAGGGACGGGTGGGTCTGAGGTCGGTACCGGGTACCGCAGTGCTGTCGCGGGGCTGCCGCTGCTGCCGCTGCCGCCGCTGCCCCGTCCCGCGTGCCGTCCTGTCCCCCAAAATCGCCCCCCCCCCCCCCCGGTATCATACGCTCCTCAAAAGGAAGATGTGGTAAGGAAGCAAATGAACGGGACGCTGACCGCCCAGGCACCGGCTAGACGCTTCTCTGTCCCTGGCCTGCTCTTTATGGGGGCTGTCCCGGACTGGCTGCGGCGCTCCCAGCCAGCCAACACAGAAGTCCCCAGCAGATGTGGGTTTCCGACCACCCAGCGTCCGTACCTCGTCCCTGTTTCCATACGGTTTCCCCGACTGCTTCGGAGAAATTAGCTTAATTTGCAATTTAGCTTAATTCACATAAGCCCGGGGGATAGGGGCACAGCTTTATTGTTCTCTTATCCCAATTCCCATCCTACTCCTGGCCCGGAGGAGAGAAGTGACCTGGCGATAAGCGGACCGGAGGCGACTGAGTGCCGGGGCAGGGCAGCGGGTGGCCCCGGTGGCGCTGAGCGGGCTCCCTGCCGGCCACCCCCCCCGCTGCCGCCTCACTCCTCGGGCTCCTGCCGCCCGCTCCCCGGGCGCCACGGGGCACCCACCGGGGGACAAGGGCAGCCCCTTCCTCCCGCACAGCCCCTAGGAGGGCTGTCGTGCTGGAGAGGTAACAAAAGCAGAGCAGAAAAAAAAAACCGATAAAGCCCCCTATACACTCGACAAAATAAAATAAATTTTAAAAAGTGGAAAGAGAAAGACAAAACGAGCCTTGATACAATCACCACCAAAATTTCTTTATTATAGCAAGCTAGGAATGTCTTGTCTGGCAGAAGAGTTCAGATAAATCGCCGCCTAACATGCAACCATTTTGGCAAGGAATTAAGTGACATAAGTTTAGGGTTTCTTTTCTTTTCTTTTCTTTTCTTTTCTTTTCTTTTCTTTTCTTTTCTTTTCTTTTCTTTTCTTTTCTTTTCTT
>JAWWMO010000138.1:36667987-36678699 GCA_035047845.1 Dendrocincla fuliginosa | reverse complement strand
CTTTTCTTTTCTTTTCTTTTCTTTTCTTTTCTTTTCTTTTCTTTTCTTTTCTTTTCTTTTCTTTTCTTTTCCTTTTCCTTTTCTTTCCTTTTCCTTTGTTTTTCTTTTCTTTTTCTTTTCTTTTTCTTTTATTTTTTTCTCCCCCCTTTTTTTCAGGCTATGATTTGTGCCCAAAAGAAATTCTAATAATATCAACAAGATCGGCAGGATGCTGGTACTTTTTAGAGGACTGTGAGCATAGTATTGGAAAAGGTACTTGAAGCTGCAGCGGTTTTCAATGCGTGGGTCAAACAAGAAAGGCTACCACCCATGACTGGACACCCTGAGTAGTGAAGAGCAGAGGGAGGATTCAAGAGTTGCTTTTGCTCTAAAACTCACTTTATAGAACTCGCAGACAACTGCTGGAATAGGATAGGAGGAAAATATAAGATTCTGAAGGTTGCTTTATCTAGAGACCCTCTTTCTACAAAGCTAATTAAGCAATAATGATGCTAGCTTTGGAGACTCGTGTTCTGATCAATATCGCCTGTATATTTTATTACTTTGTCTCATGTTTTCCATTTCCTTCATCATTGGAGATGTTATCAGAGTGACCGTAGTGGCCTGCCACAGAGACTGTAGCAGTTACAGTCCAGCCTGCTGTATATTGGAAAGCTCCTACACAAACTGGGAGAGTGCAAAAAAACAGATCCCGTTTTCAAGCCAATATCACTTTCCGGCCTTGTCAATGCCCGCTTCTTCTTTGCATCACGAAAATACCACAGCAAAATAAAATTGGGGAACTGCTTCAGAATCTGAATTCAGAAACTGAATAGGTTTTCAGGCTGCGCTCTGTAGACATTGCATCCCAAGCAGCAGATGCACTCTGCCTTGCAGCTCCAGGGCAATGCCTTCACGGTCTGCCCACGTCCTTCCTTACATTTAAAAATCCGCACTGCAGACACGTTATTTCCTTAGGATAATACAATATATACACTTGTGCTTGTGCATATATAGATACAGACATACATCAGTCGGTTACAAGCATGTGTGTGTACATATAAGATATATGTGTGTATACATCAATTCTACATCTGGACTAGTTTTTCACTTTCGTACTCAGTTTACACCCAGACGCTCACGCATATGTGTATATGCTTATAAAATGTACGTCTGCGTTGTCTGTGCGCCGTGCACGTCCCCTCACCAGGTCCAGCTCTGTATTCCCCGACCCACCGAACCGCGGGGCCAGTGTCCGACTTCGCCTTTGGTATTTCCCTGATGAAGCCAGATCCCCGGTACCGCAGCAGGCTGCTCCTTGGCGGACGGTCTCGTCTGCGGGGACTGCCCGATCCCTGCAGGGCATTCCCTGCCCGCAGAGTCACCGGCAGAGCTCCCGGGCCCCAGCAAACCCGCGTGTCCCGGCGGCATTCCCGAGGGCCAGCCCGTCGGCAGCGCCTCTTCGCGCCGAGACCGCCCGGGTTCAGCTGCCTCCACTATCCGAGCATTGAGTTGATTTTTGCCGTCTTTCCAGCACCCACAGCTTTCCCCCGCCCCGCGATATTCCCCACCGCCTCTACAATGGGACCAGAGAGCACATTGAGCTGCCGCAGAAATCGGACTTGCAGCTCTTGCTGCCTCCTTTCGCAGACTTCACCATCTCTATCTCTCTCTTTCTTTAATTTATGACTTCTCAGCTCCTGTTGACACAGTTTTCCACACTGTCTATACTGTAGAATTGTATTGTAATATACCCGAAGCAGCCTAGACGTCAGCCAACACAACTAAGGGTGGGTATTTGGTATTTCGCAGCTATTTAATAATGCTCGGCTCCATTTGAAGATGACAACAATTCCCCTCGAATCCTAGTTACCCATGAGTTGCAGCTTGAGATCCATTTTTCTTTTGTAATGTCTTCAAGGTTACCGAAGCACAGCACCCAAACACCTACGGGATATTTCCTCCTGGCCTGGCCGTTAAACAAACATTTAACTACTCCCTTTCAATAACTAAACCTGCTTTCTGCAGATGCTGATCTTTTTTCTTATTACAGAAGCAGGAATGCAGTGAAATATTTATGTATTTTTTAGTAAAAGCTAGAAAATTAGCTGGGAACATGTTTTAAAAAGTATTCGATTACTTACCGATCATAACAGTTAAAGAAGCATGAAACCGATTTCAGGCGTGTAAATCACTCGAATGAACACTGGTGGAGGTGCATACGCGCAGGCAGCAAGCTGGAAAAGAATCAGAGTCAGGCTTATTGTTAGTGTCTCAAAGCAATTCTTTCTAGAAGAAAATACCAACACTGGCCAAACCCCGAGAGCTCCGCTCTCTCGGTCAGTCAGCAGCCACGCAGCCAGAGCCAGCCCATGCTAAGCCCCGTCGCAAGTCGGGTGACAGGCGAGGCAAAGTAGCTTCGCCTCGCTCTTCACGGGAACTAATGATCTGGTTGTGGATATTAACCATCAATACAAGTATAAGTCGGATCGTTGCTGGGGCATGCCTGTCACAACCGGGCATCAATGAAGTGCGCTCTCCGAAGCCGGTTTTATTTGTTCCTCTACCGGACCGGCACAAAGCACTTTGCCAAAGCAACCTCAGAGTCTATTAAACTCACATAGATTTTTGCCAAGAACTTTCTCGGATCCATACTGTACCTGGTTTGAGATTATCCGATATTTAAGTTTTAATTAGTTTGTAGGGGGAGGTTGTTATTTTTTTTAATATCTTTTTTTTAATGCAGATTTTACTGTAAGGCATCTGCTAAACACTTGCATTAACCTCTGCCTCCATGATAATTTTTCCCCCCTTGTTTTAATTACATTAGGGATGCGGAGGGGCAGCCAATCCTAAAAGAGAAGCTCGGCAATTAGCAGAGCTAACATCAAAAGTTTTATTGCGGAGGGCGGCGGGCCCCGCCCCCGCCCCGGCCATTGGCGGCCGCCTCTTCTGACGACATATATTAACCCGAGCGGCCCTAAACATGTAGCTGTACATGGAGATAGGGCCGGGGAGCCCTGCCAGTGCCCCGCGCCTCGCCGAGCGCCTCCGCCGTCCGCCGCTCCCTCCGCGCCCGGCACAGTGGCGCGGATGCCCCAGAGGAGCGCCGGGGCGCTGACCCCCGCGGCGGGCTGGGCAGGGATGCGTGTGCCCGCCCGGCACTGACGGTCCCGCCGCCGCGCAGGGCAGAGGGGAGCGCCGCCCGCCCGCCCGCCCCGAGCCGGGGGCGCATGGAGGGGGGCCGCGTGTAAGTACTACCCGGCCGGGCCGCGACGGACTTGGCGAGAGCGGAGGGAAGAAAGAGGCGAGGAAGATCCCGGGCTGGGAAGCCAAGCCATTTTGTTTTGGTCGACATCTCTCTATAGATTTTTCTTTTTTATTATTTTTTTTCTTTGCTCGCTTCCTCGAAGACCCGGCCCCGGGCAAGGAGGAGGAGGTGGAGGCACAACGCATGAGCAGCGGCGGCGGCGCCCGGGGAGGGGGAATCGCTCGGGCACCCGCAGGGACTTTTCAGCAGCTCCCTATGGAGAGGCAGTGGGCAGCGGGGCAGTGCTGAGGGGTGAGCGGAGGGCAGCATCTCCCGCTGCTGCGGTGGGGGGTGGGGGGCGGGTGGGGAGGGGAAACTTTTGTTTTGGGGCCCGGGGGGGCGGGGTGGGGTGCTCTAGGGAACGGGGATGAGTCTAGTGGGCGGCTTCCCCCACCACCCGGTGGTGCACCATGAGGGCTACCCTTTCGCTGCCGCCGCCGCTGCCGCTGCCGCCGCTGCCACACGGTGCGGCCACGAGGAGAATCCCTACTTCCACGGCTGGCTCATCAGCAGCCACCCGGAGATGTCCCCCCCCGACTACAGCATGGCTCTGTCCTACAGTCCCGAGTACGCCAACGGGGCACCGGGCATGGACCACTCCCATTACGGGGGGGTGCCACCCGGGAATGGCCCGCCAGGGCTCGGGGGGCCCCGGCCGGTGAAACGCAGGGGCACGGCGAACCGCAAGGAGCGGCGTAGGACTCAGAGCATCAACAGCGCCTTCGCGGAGCTGAGGGAGTGCATCCCCAACGTGCCTGCCGACACTAAGCTCTCCAAGATCAAAACCCTCCGTCTGGCCACCAGCTACATCGCCTACCTCATGGACCTGCTGGCGAAGGACGACCAGAACGGAGAGGCGGAAGCTTTCAAAGCAGAGATCAAGAAGACAGACGTGAAGGAAGAGAAGAGGAAGAAAGAGCTGGTCAGTGCTATGGGACGGGGCGGGAGGTGAAGGGGAGATGCGGAGAGAAGGCTGATCGGCTGCCCGCCGGTGCCCCATCCCCACGCACTCGGCGCCTGGCTGAGCAGAGTGGCAGAAGGATGTCCACGGGGGACGCCTCGGTCCCACCCCTCCCTGGCCGTACCTGCCGGCCAAAAGTGGGACAGCGCACAACCGCGGGCAGCTGTCGGCGTCCGGATCCGAGCCGGCGGCTGAGAACAGCCGCGGGGAAAACCTTGCCACATTAGGGCCCCCCGGGGAGGTTGCTTCCCGGGGTGCTGCTTGTCCCGAATCCCAAACCATGATCCCTCAGGAGCCTCCGGTCTCTTTAAGTAAAAGTCTGGAGGCATAATTACCTGCTAAGCCCAGCCCGGCTTTAAATTCTCGACAAATACGAGATTCGCAGCGGCGGGCTTTCGTGCCCTGTGCTCGGCGCTTCAGGCTTTTTGATTTTTAACGAGAGAGTCGGCTCAGGCAGCGCAACCCCAGTTTCGGGTAGGCCCCATGGCACGCTCGCTTGAGCTTGATTCCCGCAGATTTCAGGTGGGCCGGGGTCCGATATTTTGCCCAGTACATGTCAGTGCCCATCTTCTCCCCACAGTCAGGGAGACTGGCATGTACCGGGCAAAATATCGGATTTAGCGGGGACCTTATCGCAACCCCAATATTCCCGTGGATGGCTGGCGCCGCTCAGCCTCTAGCCGCCTTCCCCGTGCTCCAGACGCGGCCGGGCGGTGCGGAGCGGCAATCTGCATCCGCCGGGGACCACGGGCGGCCGCACACGACGTGGGGCCGCTCACACGGCAGTGACACCCCGTGAAGTGGACCCCACTATGTCCCCTGCAGCCCGCAGGCCTCGACAGCAGCTCAGGTCTCCTCGTAATTTTAGATCTCGAGGCAGGGCAGGTACGACCTAGAAAGGGGAGGAATATATCTAACCTTTTTTTTCTCTGCTCTCCCCCTTCTGTTTCTCTCTCTACCCTCGCATCCTGTCTCCCCAGAACGAAATCTTGAAAAGCACAGTTAGCAGCAACGATAAGAAAACCAAAGGGAGGACTGGCTGGCCGCAGCATGTCTGGGCTTTGGAGCTCAAGCAGTGAGCACGGCAGGACTGGAGGAGTCGTCCTCTTAGTCTCGGTAGTGAGCTCTCCTCTGAGGACTCTTTGTATTTGGAATCGTCCGGTTTATTTATGTGCAATTTCTCCCCAAACCCCCCCCCCCCCCCCCGAAATGTGGATATTTGAAGAGAGGGAAAAAGCATTCCATATATGAAGAGGAAACTCCAGCTTGGTAAGGGGTAATGTCTCTAAATGTTTCGTGAATGTTATTTGCTCTGTATAAAACAAATGGGGAAAACAGAACCATAGAAAAGGAAAAAAAAATCCCTCCCTGGCATTAGTGTGTATGTGAAGTGTATCTTTAATACTTGGCCTTTTGGATATAAATATTCATGGGATTATAAAGCTATATTTCAACAGAAGCAGTTGCACCAATGTTTCGATTGACTCGGTATTTAGTGTTGTAATTTTGTTGTGGTCGTTCGGTATTTGAAGATGTTTTCAACAGTTATTGGTTATGTGCACTTCCGTCCGTAAGGGAAAAAGTGGAATCTAATTAATATTGAAGGTGTAAACGTTGTAAGTACTCAATAAACCACTGTGTGTGTTTTTTACAAAACAAGGAAAAAAAAAAAAGAAAAAAATCCAAATCTTTTTATGTTTTATACCTCAAAATGTTTTGAATAACAGCGTTGTTTATGGCTTTTTTTCATAATATTTAAAATATTCGGAAGTAAACTAAATTATAAAGATGGCTCCTAAGTTTATTTTTAAACAAGTGATTGAATGAAAGGAGGGATAGAGGGAGGGATCTCGCAGCCCCGTGAGTGTTGAACAGAAACCGGCAGTTCAGCTGCATAGGAATTCCTTGTGGTGGTGTTCTCCATGCAGGAGACCTACTGTGAACGGGAAACGGACAAGGGTGCAAACCCCGGGCGGGTCAGGAATAGCAGAGATGCGCGGTTTTCTTTCCGCCGGAGTCCGGGCGGCGGCGGTGCCAGGCGCGGGCCCGGAGCGGGGGCGGACCGCGGGGGCGGCTTCCCGGAGAGGGGCCGAAGGCAGGCGAGAGAGGCCGGCGGGCTTTGCTCGGAGTGATTATGTAGCAGGTAATTTTACGTCAATGAATAAAGAATGAACAAGGCAAGGGATTTGCGGGGGCGTAGAGGTGGGGGAGGAGGTGGTGTTGTAGGGAATATGGAAGATTTACAATGAGCTACGGTGAACTTAATATTGACTTTGTGGTTCCTAAAACTCTCCCGGGTTGCACGTTTCCAGTACGCCACAGCGAGTATAGTTGGTTTAAACTTTTTTTATCTAACTGCAAACTGCAGCAGCCCATACTCTGCCTGTGCTTAGTACATTCACTGCTTTCCCAACAGGATCTTTCTTCCCTTATATCGCTCACACTGCCTATAGACTCCCTTGCAAGGGTCCCGTTGCCAGGCTGACGACTTTTCTGCTCCCCAATACCAGGGCAAGCTGCGGACATTCGGCACAGGGAAATGTGTGACAACCTTCTGTATCGCAGGCAGGCAAGAGAAAAATTTAAATGTTTTCACATAAGGAAGCTGCTCTAGGTATTTGTGATCATTCCTGGTTAAGCGCAAGGT
The DNA here is from genome assembly GCA_035047845.1 of Dendrocincla fuliginosa. Classification (NCBI taxonomy): domain Eukaryota; kingdom Metazoa; phylum Chordata; class Aves; order Passeriformes; family Dendrocolaptidae; genus Dendrocincla; species Dendrocincla fuliginosa. The sequence goes on along the minus strand of JAWWMO010000138.1, from coordinate 36,671,802 downwards.
TTCCCACCTTTTCCATAATAAAATTCGGGCTCATATTGAAACTCTTATTTAAATCGTCTCAACTTAAACCAAGCTGGCTCTCTCTCCAGGTCCAGGGCTGCATACCTGCCTGCCTTCCCTTGCTGCCGCGCCTGTGGAAGTGGTTCCCGAAGAGACTCGGCGTAAGCGTAGGTAGATGTGCAATTGCCCATAAAAAGATAAGGGAGCCCCTGCGCCGTTTCGTCGGAGGTTGAGGGGTTACAACAACCGGACAAAAGTGATGTGCCCTCCCTCCCGTCGGGTCAGAAAGCCCGGCTGTGCTCTCCGTCGTGGGTCTGTGTTTATAGACACTTGCCTCTGTTTATAACACTTGGAGAGAAGAATCTCCCCCCTTTTTTGCTTTTCCTTGCCTATTAGGTGTCCAGCTAATGAACTGGAGCTTCTCTCACTCCCCGCTCTCTTGCACTCCCTGCTCGATGTTCAGTTTTTTGGGGGTTTTTTTGTTTGCTTGTTTTGGGTTTTTTTCTGTTGTTCTTTTTTTTTAAATAGCGACACAGGAAAGAATAAAAGGGGAGAGGGGTGGTTGAGAATGCTGCGGTGCGGCACGTTCCAGGCAGCCTCTCTGCAAATGCTGTGTCTTCCCTTGACCGAGTCAGCGGGCTGCAATTCCCCCGGAGAATGCGCGGCGGGGCCGGGGAACAGCGGGCCACTCTGGCATGCAATCTCGGAATTGCCCGTCCCATATTTCCCCAGCAAAAATTTTTCCATTTTTGAAATGTTGCTTTATCGGAACCGTGAGCTCCACTGGATCCACTAAGGACTACTTTTAATTGCCCACTAACAAGGATGTTGCTATTTTCTCTGGAGCAACCATTCCCGCAGCTAAATCACAAGAGCCCTAGACAGGCTGGAGCCGACAAAAATGTAGGTTTTGACGTTAAAAGCTAAATGGGGAAGGAGAAGGTAAATTGATGGTAGATGGGGATGTCAGTGCCCTGGCCTCAGCTCTCCACCGGTGGAGCCGAGGCCTGATAACAGTGAAGCGCTGCTCCCCACTCCCTGTCCACACCCGGGGGCATTGCCGTCCCGTCGACCTGTCCAGTAGATCCTCGGGGCCAAAACATTTTTTGGGATCTTTTAGGCAGGTGAAAGGCATGTAGGAGGAGAGGTGATAGCCTTTCCCACTCTGCAACATTTCTGGGCTGGTGCGGGGAGGATGAGAAAGGGGAGGACTGGGGGCCGATGGGGAGCAGCCGGGTCGCTGAAGCCCTGTCCCCTCAGACGGGTTCACGGACCCGTGTTTTAGGCCTGCCGCCTCGTTCCATGGCTGGGGGAGCAAGATCCTCTGCTCAGTCTCAAGAGAACATGCAATTTTGATTGTTTTCTTCCCCTTGAAGAGGAACAGAGACAAAACTCCTCCGGGTAATGTCCCGCCTTCCCTGCCCTCCCAGAGAGCATCCCCCCGGTTCCTCCGGGGAGCGGGCCTGGCTGCACGTCCAAAACAGCGCAGTCGTCCCATTGCAGGGAGGCGAGGACCTCCCTAGTGGCAGCATGGGCCCACGGTGGGCCCTGAGGCTGGTGGTTTGGGCACACAGAAATGTGGGTTTTTAGAGCTCGTACTGATTTTGGGAAGCAGAGATGCAGCGATGGGCCAGACCATCAGCCACTGGCAGTACTGAGTTTTGGGGGACACCCTGCAATGTGCAGGAACCCTATAGGACCTCGCTGTTATCGGATGTATATGCCATGCCTGCATTCCTGCAGGCAAGGGAGATAAACTGTGGTGGGGCCTTTCTTTCTTCTGTTTTGCTTTGTGTTGTGGGGAGTTAGAGTTTTTCTTCACCACCACCACCACCAGCCCACCCTCTCCCCCATCGTCCCAGGATCTCTTCACTATGTCAAAAGATTATTGCAATAATTAGTGTTTATTTGCCAGCGTTGTCTAAGAGGTGCAATGGGGCCTATCTGGCCAAGTCGAAGGCACACCCAGAACAAGCTCCAGGACATATGAAGGGAAATGTGGGGATATAAACACAACCAGGGGATGCCGTGGAGACAGCATGAGCTTGAAAGGTGGGCAGAAAGGAGGAGAGAGAAGGTTAATAATAAAACCTCTAAGCAAAATATCCTCTTTTTGCACTTGGAAACCTAACCTTAATCCTTTTTCACACATACTCTCCCGGCGACTCACAAATACACACACAAGAAACCTCCAAGTAGCGATGGGAAGGAAACGCATTCCACACGCCTACAGACATAATCCCCTCTGCTGTAACGAGGGGCTTATCAATGTTTTATATATTTTTAATTTGGGAATTTTTTCTGTGGGCCATGAAATATGTGCCTTTGCAAACCAGCTCTGATCTTTTCTATTTCTAATTGGCCAATTACTGTTCAGCTGTTTCAGCTTGTCACAATGGACAGTAAAGCAGAGTTGTTATCTGAATTATATATTCACATAAATTCTAGCAAAGCTGGCTGATGTGCAGGGCCAGCAGCTCTCTGGTGTTCCCTGTGTCTCCCTCTCCACCTTCCAAACCAGCGTGGTGTGTGTCGACTTTTTCCACAGCTTTCCCTCCCCCAACCCCGTTTTCTTGTAGAAAGACCATTGCTTTGATGATGCGATTTTAGAGCATTGATTACAAATTTATTCTCAGACACTATATAAGTCTTTATATCTGCTATTAGAGACATCTGGGAATGATTTGAGCCGTCCCTCCCCCGGCTCTGCTCCCTCTATCTTGCAGCGAGGAGCTAGAGACATGTTGACGTCAGATCAGACGGCTCGGAGCCATCCTGCTCTCCACTTGGGTGTAATCACGGCGACGCTTTCCAAGCCCCGGCCCGGCCACGGCCGCCAGCTGGGATGCGGGTGCAGCGGGACGCGGCACTCCCGCCTCGGGGCTCCACGGCACAGCCCAGTTTTGAGCCCCAGAAGGCTCCGGCTCTTCTGGAGTTTGCCGCCGAAGTTGTTTGTTTATTTGTCTGTTTGAGACTCTGAGAAAGCAAAAGCGGTGCATTCCGCGGGCGGTGTTACTCTTCCACTTACTCAGGCCCGCCCTCCAGCTCCCGGCCCAGCGCTTGCTTTATCTCAGCCCGATTTCTCCCGGTACATTCGCTCACAGCGCTGTCTTCCAAAATAAATATCGAGCCAGGAAGATTTCCACCTTATGTCTTGGGAGGGAGAAATTAGCCAAACAAAGTGCAACGCTTACGTGCGGGCAGTCGCAGGCGCACCGGCGCCCCGCTATCCAAAGTGGTAGTCAGGTTTACAAACCGCGAGAGTTGGAGGCTGCTCTAAAACAAGATAGTTCCCTACCCAAACGGCAGTGCTGGTAGCGAGAAGATGGCCTTGCACCTGCTATTAAATCCTAATGAATCGCCTCTAATTGAGATCTGAGTCTGGCTGAGGGTAACGCTGAACAGCCAGTGTGGAAGCCCTGACCCAGCGGGACCTAGGACCACGTTTGATACGCTTATTTTAAAACTCTTTTTGCTTTACGATTTTTTTTTATATATTTCGTACCACTCTTTATTTTTTCCCACAAGGAGATAAAAAAGTAATAATTGAATAAATACAACTTGAGCCTCCGCTGGCTGTTAGCACTCTAGGACGGCTGACACTTGTTCAGCTGTACATTACAATCAGTGCTACTACCAGGAAGGAGCAGGGGGCGGGGTGGGGTGGCGTGTGGATGAGAAAGCAGTTGGTCTCGTCTCCAGAGGAAAAAGATAATGTTAGAATGTTTATCTAAAGGATTACATTCTCGCGGTAAAATACGCTTGCCAGGAGAGGGCGGGGGGGGAGGGGGGGGGGATAGAAAAAAAAAAAAAAA
>JAWWMO010000138.1:36635671-36660117 GCA_035047845.1 Dendrocincla fuliginosa | reverse complement strand
CTCCCTCTCCCTCTCCCTCTCCCTCTCCCTCTCCCTCTCCCTCTCCCTCTCCTCTTTTCCCACCCCATGCTTTTGAAAACTCCTTCTTTCAATCGGACTATGTTCGGGATAGTGTTGCGTGTAAAAGAAATAAATAACCTAATAAATAAAGCAGGCTCCTTTTATGACAAGTTCCAAGCCATAGCAACATTTTGTGAGTTAAAAGAGCCCTGGAGGAAAAAAAAAAAAAAAAAAAAAAAAAAAAAGACCTTTAACAATAGGATCGCTGTCAGTTGTGGAGGTGTGGGGTAGAGACGCAGGGCTCAGCTCACCCTAAGCCCCACTGCAGCGGAGCTGTCAATGCCCCGGGCATCACGCCGGACGGGGCGGGCAGCGCTCCCGGAGAGGAGAGCTTGCAGGATTAGTCCTCAGGGTTAATCGCAGGCAAACCCTCCGAGGAGCCGGCAACACTGGGAATTGGCAGCTCGGCAGGGCGCTGCAGTTTCCTCCCCGCCGTTTTTCTTTCTTTCTTTCATCTCTGCCAGAGTGTTCAAACTATTGCGAAAATACCGAGGGATCGCGTCAGCTCTCTGTGGGGGCTGAACGCTGCCTGGTCACCTTCAACTCAACCGGGCGTTATCCCGGGGGCAGGGAATGCGTCCACGGCTCCTGCCGCCCGCCCCGTCGCTGCTGCCTGGGGCGGACAGCGTCGGGAGCCTGGGATGGGTATCCACCGGGAGCCCTTTTTACCCGGGGCCTGCATCTTTTAAAGCGCGGCCAGCGTGAAAAGGACGCCATCCTGCTGCCTCCGGGCGCATTTTTTCTAGAAATCGAGAGGGAAAGTAAGAAAGTGTTGGTAGGGGGGTTATAGAGTCAAAGTCTGAAGACGCTGTTCCTCTGCAGATTCTGGGAGGGGTTTCACTCCGGCCGGGGGACCATTCCCAGCCGGGAGCGGAGCGGCTCTGCTGGGCCGAGAGGGACAGCCGCGCTGCAAGCCGTCCCCCCCGGTCATCGAGAGCCCCCGGTGCCTCTAATGGATTGCATGTGACTGCGCCCCGAGCAGCTCCGCTCCGAGCCGCGGCAAATACCATAACAACTCGCGTGTCGTAAATTACAGAGACCTCACCCTGGCAGGGAGATGCCGGGGAGGCGTCCGGTTTGTCTGCAGCTCTGGAAGGCACGGGCAGAACCAACCTTCTTGCTTCCCTGATTTCCCTTTTTCCCCCTCAGCCGCCTCTTTCACGGAGGGTGATAACGCAATGACTCACTGTCACGTTTCGGTGGAAGGGAGCCTTTTTGTCTCACACTCCCACCCCCCCCTTTTTTTTTTTAAAGTTGTTAACTCCCGTTTATGATCGAAATGTTACTCTCAGCGGTTTTTTTTTTCGTTCTGACTGCCATTGGTTGGCCTGGGTTTAATCAGAGGGAAAAAATGCTCGCCACAAATGTAGCTATTGTTTGGCTGGAGAGATGGGGCCCGGGGGAGGAAAATAGAGAGGAGGGGAGACCGTGTGTGACAGTGACGGTGGGACCAGCCATCCGTCTCACGGAGCCCTACTCCTGTGCTCAGCCATTCTCAAAACAGAGTTTCCTCTTTCCCCAACCTGCCCGCAACAGTATGCAGGGGAGCCAGGGGCATGTTATCTCAGGAACATAATGCTAATAAATGTGCTCAGATGTTGGACATTCCCCTTGCCTGTTTTATAGGGTTTCGCTGGTGGTGCTTAATGGGCTGGGTCACCGGGACTGATGCTAGCGAGGTTATTAGGATTAAGTAACCTAATGAATCGTATGGCCATTAGCGGGCTTTGAAAGAAGGTAGTTTCCCCTGTAGGCTGGTCTTCTGTCTCTTAACATGGGCAATTATTTTTAACTGTCCCTCAATCAAAGGTCGGAGGGGGGCTTTTTTTTTTTTCAATTTATTAGTTTAAAACCTCTCTCTGATGCTTAGAAATTGATTTCTTCACAGAGGGAGCCTGTCTTTTTATCTAGTGGTTCCTCGAAACCGCTGGGCTAGCCAGGCGCCACGGCCGCTCCCGCCCTGCTCAGCGGAGCAGCCGTCGCCGGTACGTTTCTCCTCCCCTGGCCAAGGCCATCGCTTGGGACGCTGCTTCGGGAGTGCTTGAGGAGGATTTGATTTTATTTTTCCCAGAGAAGGGTTTTTCTTTTTGTGCCTTTTGCCCAAGCCAGGTAAGCGACGCGATGCTCGGTTCCCTCTCCAGCGGCTCGCCCCGCACCGCTGCCTCACAGGGAGCCCTTGGAGGCTCCTTCCTTGGCGGCGGCTTCACCGCCCCGCACTCGGCTACCTCCCGGAGGGCAGAGGCACAGGCAGGCCGGCGGCACTGGAGCCTGAAGCTGCCCTCTCTCCCCGGAGAAGCCGTGGCCATCCAAGATCAGATCTGGCAAGGGGATACCAAACTTTTATTTATTTACTTATCTATTTATTTATTTATTTATTTATTTATGTTCGTCTTTTTAGCCCCGGAGTTTAAGATTTTTTATTTTCAAATCTCGATGCTTTCACCCCCGCGAGAAGGGAGAGTCTGAATGTGGACACAGGTTAAAGATTGCAATGCTCCTTCGGGAAGGCCGGGCCAGCGGAGTGAATATCTGCTTTAATTAGAACAAGTGTTAACGGCTAATGGAATTTGATCAGGTCTGAAATATTTGTCAGTCAATATTGTGGTCATTTTTTTAAACCGTTCTCACTTTAAAAAACAGGATGTATTGGTGAAAAAATACAGGGAAAAGAAACAAACGGCAAGAGGGTGTTGGGAGAAGAGTCTGCAGGGCTTCTTCCGTGTGCCCGTGAGAACTCTGCCGTGCCTACGCCGCTCAGCCGGCTGTCTCGGCGGGACCGGGATGAAATAACACAGGGGTGCGGGGCCGCGGCGGCTGGAGGCATAGCAAGGTCCAGCCTCCGCTCCCGGAGCCAAAGAAGACGGAAAGACGTTGCCCGGCGAGGCCAGGGCCCCTTCTGAAGAGCTGCCGCTGAACGGCATCTCCCGAGCTCGGTGACATGGCGCTGCCAGCGTGACGGGGGCGAGCGGGCTGGTGACAAAACGCGATGCCGTGTTTTCCAGCTATAAAAGCTCACGGTTAAGCAGCGAGGGGCATCGCACCTGCCAGGCTGTCTGGCTTCCAGCAGCCGGGAAGGGGCTGCTCCTCGGGGGGCCCGGCGGCAGGAACAGTGCAAGGTGTCCGCCTGCAGAGGAGAGGAAAGCTCCAGCCCGCCTGACTTGGAAAGAATCCACTTTCCCACAGCTTTTTCAATCCCCAATACTTTTCACACCCTGTTAGGAGTTAATACTGCCGAAACCGCTAAACGCTTCCATGCCTAAAGGTACGCCCCACCAGGGGCTGCGCCTGGCGGCCCCCAGACCCCAGTCAGGCCGGGCCGGAGCGGCGGGGAGCGCCGCCAGCCACGCAGTAAGGGCTCGTTTTCCCGGTGGAAATTCCTCGGATGCTTCGTGCTTCGGCTAACTCGTCGGGCTGGCTTTCTTTGAAAGGGCCTTGGCGGACAAGGGAGGGGAAGGATTCCCTGGATACCTTTTGGGGAAGAGTGGGGAGATACTGCCGGAGCCGCTCCAGCTCCCTGGGTTATATTTCAGATGCAAGTCTGTCGGCGTGGAAAGCCGGCATGGAAAGGGAACCCCCACGGGGCTATGAGTGTGTGTGTGTCAAAAGCAGAATGCATATTGACTGCAGCCGTCGGATTAAATGATTTTTTTTCTTTTGGGTAGGGGATATTTTGCGAGTCGGTGGTTAAACTCGCACCTTTCAGCCACCGCCCGACGCGGTCACCGGCAGCTGGTACCGCCCTGGCCCGTCCCGGCCCGGCAGACGATGCCTCTGTCACGGGCCGAGGGCAGCAGCCGCCCCGCTCCGGCGGTAACTGGCCACACCCCAGCGCCACCACTCACCCCAATAAGCCAAGGGCGGAGAGAGGGCCGCCTTTTTCCCGAGCTCACAGGGACAATGCGATAGCCGAACGAAAGCAGCAGGAAAGAGCCAATTGTAGGAGCGTTTCTCGTACAATTTTCCCACTAAAGTAATCGCTCGGAAATTCCTAGTGGCATTTCCTGTCGCTTCTTTTCACCCTTCAAGCACCATTCCCAAAAAAACCTGTTCGACTAGGGTCTCCCCAGCTCACAGCAAGAGCACCTGTCTTCGAGAAGCACTAAATTCACCCAGAAAGCCTAATTCTTCAAAATCGGACGGTCAGACCAGCTGTGCCTAGCCTTTGAAGCAGTGGGACTTGTAGGTTATCATTCAGAGAGTGAAGGGATTTGTTCAGCGTGTTTGACCCCAGAAAACAAGGGATTTGCTCCTGGAGCAAAGCGAGAGCATCTCTGGAGTCCAGCTCTGCCGTGTTCCCTTCCAGCTCTCCAGGCACACGGATGCGTCTCTTCTTGCGCCTCTCAGCTCATCAGCGTTCCTTCTTTTGCAGTGACTCCGGGGATGGCCGAAACACCAGGGCGTAGGGCACTAAGTGCATCGTCCCTAGCCACCGGTGAGCGGTCTCAGCCTTGTAAGCGTTGCAGCATCCCTCAGCTTCTCGCTTTCTCTCCTTTCTAAACCTCTTAAAACCATGTGGTGGGAAAGGGAAATCCGTCAGGAATGTGCACTTGGCGCGACACTCCATTACCCTGATTTGGCTTTTCCCTTCGCCGTCGGGAAATGCCCTAAGGGTTGGGGACGGGGCGTGCCACACGAGGAGAAACTGCGGCCGCGGTGCCAGAACAGCTCCCGAGGCACAGGCTACTGAGCTCTCCTAAGAGAGGTTGATTCCCAGGCGGGGAAGGAGATATCCCCGGCTGCCCTGACCTTGTCCAAGCTGCAGCCTCTCCCCGCCGTTCCTAGGGCCAGCCGGGCGACGCTGCCCCCCCGCCCCCCGACCTCACCTGGGTTACATCTCAAGGTCTGTACTCACGAAGTGGCACGGGAAACTCCGTGTATGATCGGGGAGGGGACCACTTCGCTTGTGTCCGGGTACGAACGGACTTACCGACATTTATCACTTCCGGTCGAATTTGCAAGCCCCCAGGTTACTTTTCCCCAGCCGAAGCACCATTCCAGAGAGAATATGAGGTCTTCTCCGCTCCCCACCCATCCAGCAGAAGAAAGCACCTCAGCGGAACCAATGACCTGGTTCAAGTCCCCTCAACTGCCCGAGGGCTTAGATCCCGCAGCATCTCTCCTGCTTTTCTTCGCTTTCCCTGATGGCACCGGGCGGCGGGCACCCTACGTTCCCCGGCGGCAGGAGCAACGCAGGGAGCTTCGCCATCCCCCGCTGGTCCCCAGCTCCCGGCGCCTCCCCGCACCAGCCAGCCCTCTGTGCGTGGGACTCAGGATACTCCACGGTCGAGGCTCTCGCCCACCTGAACAGGGTGGATGCCCGTACAGGTAGGGCCGCCTCCTCCCTCACGCTCCTTAGGCCTCAGTAGGACCCTAAGTCCTGTCCTAAGTGAGGGACCTGCGGTGGGGGTGCTACATAAACAAGGCAGACTCCCTAGCTGCTCAGGTGTAACTATAAAGGGTCTCGCCTCCCAGTCTGCTGTTGGCCGGAATCCTGAGACTAGGTGTAAATCATACCCTGCCCGACATGAAGTGTGTTTCAACTCGATCATACCATTTATTCAAATAGCACATAGACTCTCAAGTCGAGAGCCGGAAGGACCGTCAGCGAAAAGATGCTCTCTGCAGATGCCAGACGAGGTTGAGAACATCGTGACCTGAGCACGACAGCAGAGGACACCGCAGCTGGGTGGCCAAGCCGGGTCCTTACAAGCAGCTGTGACCCGCGGAGAGCTGTCACCGCGTACTGCCCGCTGCTGCGAAGTCCCCGCCTTACGCGGGGCAGGTGGCAGCGGCACCAGCGAGATGCAGGCACCCATATGCTCCGGTTTCCCACACAGCCGACCCCGTCCCGCAGGGTACCTTCCCCTTCCCGGGAGTGGGTTGGGTGGCATACTGCCGCCTGTATCGCCGCGGCGCAGGCAGGGAATGAACCAAACCGTCCGAGGGGATGCTCGGGTTTAAAGTCATATATCGCACCCTCCCCACAGCTCAGAGAGCAGCAGCGGTGAGACCAAACAGTCCTTCTCACCTCAGGTGCTTGCGTGGGCGGTGAAGCTCCTCCCCGCGTGTGCGCGGCAGGTCCGAGTGGGCTCAGCGGGGCGGGATAGAGCATCAAGCCTGGCTAAGGAGTCCCAGCATGTAGGTGCTTGCGTGTGAGTGAGTCTTCATAAATATCTCTATATATGTGTATATAAATATATGCACATGTACGATTATTTTTTGTTAAATTAATACAGTTCAATAAATATTAGACTCTTAGTTACTTTACTAAAGAATAGTGAGATGGTCCCACAACTTCCCTTCATTTGTTTCATGTGCTTGTAGATCTGTAAGAAACACAGATTGAGGAATACCTAAATATATATTTTGCATATTTAAAATATAAAAAACATATTCAAATATACTATAAATATGTAACCACATATCAATATGTGTGCGTATATGCACGTGAGAACTTTACTGAACTGCTCCGGTTTGATGATAGGGTAGGATGGGACATGAGGTATGATGTGATGGGAGTGATACAGTGTTCCTTTGAATGTGGAGCTCGCGGATCCCCCTCCCAGGGCTGACAGCTGTGACACCCCACCTCCCTAACCCCGTGGGCTTCGCCCGCTGCGGTTCGTGGAAAGGGACGGGATATTCCGGACGCTGCTCCGTGCTCGGCCAAGGTGAGGCAGTGAGACACGGGTGCCTTGTTTGAGAGACAGTACAGTGTCACCTCGGCACTTCCCGGCAGAAAGCTGTCTTATTTATCAGATGATGCAAGAGGTGCCTGGAGTTACGAACAGATAGCCCTCACATCCCACCCCCAGGTCCCAAGAAAAAAAAAAACGACCAAACGTTCAGAGGCAGCTCCTAGCTGACAGTAGGCAAACGGGATGATATCTCTCAGTGCACTGAGTGGCGTGGCTGGTCTTCCTTCGTGCTTCTTTTTACAAAGCTTTCCCAAATGCTTCCGAATTCACGTGGCACAGACTAGAGTTTTCAAATACCTCCTTATGAAACTTATGAAAGAACAGGCATTTCCCTATTTTTTTCTTTTTTTTTTTTTTTTTCTTTTCTTCTATAACTGCATGCAGTGGTGTATAAAGGTCATGGATAAATGCGTCCACCCATCTCTCCTTCAATAATCTCCTATAAATTCACCGGGTAATGTATCAGAACAGTGATTTCAGACTGAATTATTTACTTAGTTAAAGTAATAAGAGAAAGGATAAAAAAAATAAAAATCCAAGCCCCCTGATGGAGAGGAGAGGGAGAGAGAAAGGGAGAGGGAGAGGAAGAGGGAAAGGGAAAGGGAAAGGGAAAGGGAAAGGGAAAGGGAAAGGGAAAGGGAAAGGGAGTGCCACCATTTTGTTTTTTTCCCACCCGTTTCCTGCACGAAGAGCCAAGAGCGGGCACAGAGCAAGGCAGAGTGAGGTGCCGAGCCCCTCAAGCCAGGGAAGGAAGGTCACAGCCTTTAAACAGCCCTTCCTTCCCGCGGGAAGGGGACTTTCAGGTCAAGTACTCGACCAGACAGCGGCCAGGTCGGCACCCCACAAGGAACGGAATTTGAGACGGTGCTTCACTCGGAGAGAAAACAATTGTATTTGCATCAAGGAACACAGTAAGGTCTTAGTTATTAGAGAAAGATAAAAAAGAAAAAGAAAGGAAAAAAAGTAGAAAACAAAAAATAGAAGAAGAAAAAAAGCAAACTAAAAAAAGTAAAAGAAAAATTAAAAGAACTAAAAAAATAAAAGAGAAAAAAAAGAGGAAAAGGGGTAAGAAAAAAAAAAGAAAAAAGAAAAGATAAAAATCGCAGGAAAAAAAAGGGTAAAAAGCTGCCTTGTGTGCTGGGGACAGATTGTATACTCACCTTGGTTTGCACCATGTCAGCTCTTGTTGCAGATTGGTGTGTTGGGCTGGCACCGTCTGTTGGGATGAGGATCTGGCCTCACGCCTTCGCACGAACCAAAACCGACATCAAAGGGCATGCGATAGACAATGTGGAGCACACATGGGAGGTTCGCAAGCCTTTTCTGCCAAAATGTGTTTCCTGGTGTTTTTCTGCCCTGCCAGACCTGGCCCACAGTACCTTCACAGGACTGTAGAGAAGAAGCAGGGACCTATAGGCTTATAGAGGTGGGCTGTGCATACACACAGCATACATACAGCATACATACAGCATACATACAGCATACATACAACATACGTACAACTTAAAGTGGGTCTGGGGAGCCACTAGTTTCCTTTTTTTATCCATGGGGCTGCAGCAACTTATGGCAAATTAATAGACATTGTCATCTAGGGGTGTTTTTAATTATCTTTTTTGGCCTCTGCAGATTTAACTCATCTTCTGGTACTTTGCTGGACAAAATAGGCAACAACCCAAAATCCACATCATAACTCAGCCTTCACAGTCAATATCTCACCTGTTTGCATCTCCATCCATCCATTCAGATCTAGTTCAGTCAAACAAATATTTCCATCTTAAGTCCAAGGACCTGATGGATATTTCTTTACCTCTGCTTAGCAACTACATGTGACCTACCCTGTGATCTACAAAGGTCTGGAGGCACAGTAGGATCTGACATGGGTTGCAATGTGAAATGGAGGAGGATTTTAAGGCTCTGCACTGGTGGGGTGCAGATAGAAGATGGTAAATAAAAATGAGACCATTTTGTTCTGCATGAGTATTCAAGAACAAGTGTTATAAACATTTAGGTAATAAATAGTTCTGATTTAGGAGGAAACCAGTAGTTTATAACACATTTTAAAGATTATTTGTTTCTGTATATACATTTTTAAATTTTTTATTCATTCACACCATGTTATTTTGAGAGGTTATAAAAAACAAGAGCAATAGATTTGTGTGCATCAATTAATATACTGCAGTATACTACAGTAAATGATACATATGTATTTCTCATTACCAAAACAAATCTGGAGAAAATTTAAGGTATTTGCAGAGATTCCAATATGCAAAATTTTGAAAGAGTTTCCCCATAATATCTACACCTAGGAAGTTCCTATTACTTAACTCAGACACAAGTCCAACACACAAACTTAACAACGCTGTGGAATGGGTGGAATCTGGTGTTTAAATTTAGACTATTTTTTCATATCATCATGCCTTTACCAAGTAAGTCCTCAGCACCAGGGAAGTCACTAAGATGCCTGAAGTTCTGCTCCACACATGCTCTGAAGCCTTTTGGTCTTGACAGGGCTAAGTGCATATCTTGCACCTAATCCCATCAGGATTTGAAGACAAAGCATGCCTCCTCCCTCGAGGAGCTGCTTCTGGCAGTGCACATGTAATGCATGCTCACACAAACAGGAAGCTGTACAAAACACAGTGGCACCAGAGCACGGTGGGGAAATGCCAGCAACCCCATTTTTCAGAGTAGGTTGTGAGTCAAGCAAGTATTGAGGGAGCCATCTTCATCTCTCTGCTTTAGGGAATTCACAACCACATTTCCCATCACCATGGTGTGTAGTTTGCATAATATCAGGCATCCAAAGGACAGAGACAAGAAATAGTCTTTCTTTAGCTGCACTATTCTCCATGGCACAACTGATGGTTTAGTCTCTCTTTTCTTCTCCTTTCTCCTGTGCCAACACCAGAACAGCTTCTACCCAGACATCACTATGCTGTTACGGAGAGGGGGAAATAGAAGTTTAATCTTCCTAGTCAACTGATGAGGTCTCTAGAACCTTATATCTATAAAAAAATACCAACTTGTTTTTCAGTTTCTGATTAAAACGTTTATTTTCCACCACCCCAGTGCAGGAAAAAACAACCCCATTGAGCAGGGCAGCCATCCCTGAGAGAAATAGTTCATGCTGAGATCCATGCTGGAAAGTGATGCAAGATTTTGTTCCCAAGGCAAAAAAAGTGGAAGAGTTTTTAAGCTTCTGATATGACAGTCTGTCCCGAAGCAGTCAATGAAGAGGCTTTGAAAAAAGTCTAACTGGACTTCTCTCTTTGGATTGCATGAAGCGGTGATGGACTTTTAGAGTAGCTGTGCCCATGTGGCTGCAAACACTTGTCCTCAAAGGCACCAGAGCAGGATGCCACTTCTGTAAGGCACTGTTGGCATGAGTTAACTGCAGCTGGAGTCCCCGGGGAATGCACACATCAGACACCTATCCTTCTTGAGGACAACTCCTGCAGGCTCTGTGCAGTCATCTGCCACCCACAGATACTGCCATCCCCTCATGTGGTTCCTTACCCTCCCTAGGTTTCTTGTTTAGAGCTCACGTTGACCTTAACATCTGAAAAATTAAGTCCTTGAAGTTCAGTCTGACCTCACATACAGCCTTTGTGGAGCCAGGTCAAACTCAATACAGGTGAAGGGACCTCTGAATGTGCATCTGTGTTGCTTAGTGTGAAAGAACTCAAAGGTTAAAACCCATGCACCTATTATTTGCTGAGGCTGCACATATAGGGAGTAGAACATAAGGTCCAAAAAGCACAACTTTTGAGAGATCTGAACCAAGTGTTCCTTCTGTACATGTCAACAGAGCCTGTCATAGAAATTTATTCTAATAAATATTTTAAGAACCATGGGGCAGTGTTAAAACAGAAAACTGGAAGTCTTGCACCAGTAGTCAAACCTAGAATTCACACAGCTGATCAGTAGGGGTGGCTTTGGGGAAGTACAATTTCTGGTAAAGAAAGGAAACGTGGAAGTACAGTTAATGTGCCCAAGGCCTTAACCTCCTCCTACCCCACCCCCATACAAATAACCACATAATTTGTAATCATTCATAACAGTTGGAATTGTCTTGACTTTTAAAAGACTTTTCTCATTAGACAACCCTTTATTCCTTGTAAAGCATATTATTGATCTTAATATGCAGAAAATGCCATAGCTAGCAACTCAAAATGTCTGTGCCATTTTCGCTAAACAATGAGAATTGGTGAGGTTTGGCAAGACATTAAAATATTTAACATTATAATTTTGAGAAGGCTTTTATGTGTTTGTACTAATAGGAAAATCTTTTAACAGGAAAAATATTTTTCTCTGCCCCACTAAAAACTCCAGTGAGAGATTATTCTATCTGCATTAAACCCAATAGGAGGCTTGTTACTGACTTCAAAGTCAGTTCCAAGAGGGATTCCAGTTTGGAAAATCATGACTAGAAAAAAAATATCTCAGACTTAGTTACATGACTAGTGCCATTTAAATTACCATTTAATTACATGCCCCAACACTTCAGAGTGCCTGGGGCCAGGGCATTTGCCTTTGCCCAGAAAAGTTGCACATTGCCAGCCTGAGCATGGTGGATATGTCAACTCTTACTGCATCATGTCAGCTGAAGCATGGGAGATGCACCAGGTGCTTTAACCAGGGAAGTTACAGGCCTGTATTGCCTACCTCTAAGGGTCTACTTTTGAGACATGTTTCATTTTGGTTCTTTTTAAAAATTATTTTAATTGTCCAGATCTGTTTTCCCTATAGAAACCTGGCTTGCAGGGCTCAGTTCTGGTACCTTGACTGATTTGCTGTCTTTACAGTGTTATGTGTAGGGCACAGAGCTTGAGTGAAGTAGTACACAAGGCAGCAGGGTATTCAAAAACCAGATCATTGCTACATAGAACATTACAATACCTAAATAGGTAACTGTGAGAGGGAAGGCACATCTGGTTCAATTACTTGATTTAAGGAGTATTTGCCAGCTGGATAAATTGCTGCATTTTTGTCTGTTGTGAGCTGCCTAAGGGCTGTGGCAGAGCCCTGGCAAAATGGGCCCATCCCCACCTTAGGGCTGCAAGAGTATCTCCAGATACTCCTCGATCCAGTGAGCCTGAGCATTGCCTCAGGCTGGTGCATGCCAGCACTGCAACGTGTGTGTGAGCTCTGACTGTGTGTCTTTGCATTTAAGAAGAAGGAGTAAAATTATCTAGGCTACCTAGACAGCCTAAAAGAAGGTTGTGATGAAAAGGAAATTGTAAATTTCATTCCTGTCTTCATCTTTCAGTACTGAGCTCATGTGAAGGTACTCTGATCCTCTGGACACTGAGCACAAAAGTAGTTCTTGCTTGCATTTTTCTTAAAAGTTCTAAGGGCAGAGCTCAGGGTCCCCTTGAGGCTTCTTGGACTTTTGTGAAATTAAGACAGGTTGGTATGCTTAACTTTAACTATGGAGGTCATCCCCAAGTTTTCAGGAGGTGGGCAACTAAATCATGAGCATCATGTTATTTGAAAACATCAGAATTGTTTCTTTCATTTGCAATCTTTCCTTTAATCCCAGAAGACAGCACCTCTTATAAATGTCATTAGGAAAAGAACAAAATGTAAAATTGGTATTCTGTAATCATATTTATTTCTATACACAACAAGCTAAAATGCTGGGATCTTTTAATAGCTTTTTCCATATTGGACTCTTTGTTTGGATGTGGTTTTCCTGATGTATCCTAGTAACATGTTTAGTTAATTTATATTGTGTGTATGTGTAGACAGATATACACATATCCATATGTATGCACACACATAGTCCTCATTAAGTAAGTGTTAAACCTCCCACAGCATAGTTGGATTTGGAGTGCAATAGGGCTGAAAACTACAAGTCTGTTCTCTTTGCAGAGGGGTACCACGGAGACTGCTCCAAGGAGGCAAGCACAGTCCCCAGTGGGGATCTGGAGCCCCCGTGCCTGTGGTGTGAAGCTTCCTCTGGTGTGTGCACCCCAGGAAGGATTAAAATCCTTATTTCTCACTGGGAGCAAAGTGCCATGCTTACAAGCTCTCCAGAGGGGGTGGGTGCATCGTCTCCCTGTCTCTCACTTGCATGTGCAGAGCCTGGAGCACTTGGCCAGTCTTTTGGTAGCAGAGGGACTGCTTGCACGTACATTGGCAGTGTGAGGACTTGATCCTTAAATTGTTAAAGTATCTCAGCTGTTGCAAGACAAACTCCAAATGCAGGAATATTTGGCAGATGATGAAGAAAAGAGAGATTCCACATATTGCTCTGTAAAACACAAATATAACCTACTTATCTGGTGTTAGAAGATTCACTCTTCAAGGATTCAATCCTGGCCATGTCTGCCTTTATTAAAACAAGTGAGCTCTGGCTCCAGGGCTACAATATACATGCTTGGAAAAGCCACACACTCCTTATTCCCTTTCTCTTCCAGGCCCACAAGTGGATTGAACAAGTTCTGCACTGTTATATTTATAGCAAAATTCCCTTCAAGGAAGATTCTGCAGACCTAGGGAGTAGGAGTTGGGACTGGGAGTGGGGAAAGGACACGAATAACTTCCTTTATAGCTGGTTTAGAAAAAGCCAGCTTCTTTCTACAGACAAGCTAAAACTTAGGGAAGATGGTCTGCAGTTAAGAAACATGCAGGAAAATTTTCACACCAAAAATGTAAAATGAGAAATTACTTTAACATATCATAACTTGCTGTAAAAATCTGATATCTGTTCCTTTCCACCTTTAAAAAAAAACACTTTATAAACTCTACTGTCTTTGATTTGTTAAGGCAACTTTATTTTTTAATTTATAAATTCTTGAGAAAGCATAATTAAATCCTTGGTGTTTTTATTATCTTGATTAGTGCTTCATTGTATAAGGATTTGGTTATTGAAACATACACTAAAACATGCACTGTAGAATGGATTGTGACTTATTCAATACATAGAAAAAATGGAAAATTGCAAAAATGATATTTAATATTTGTTTTATTTAACTTAATAAAAAACTCACTTGGCTTCACATCTTTGCTTTATTTTCTTACTTACTGTGTGTATATTTAAAGAAAAATGTCTGTGTCTGTTGCATATCATCTATCTAACACTAGAAAGTGATGCTGTTATTAATAAGTTACTGAGAAAAATAAACCAGTTTGCACTTTGATTTCTATCACTCCTGGTGA
Organism: Dendrocincla fuliginosa; assembly: GCA_035047845.1. Taxonomy (NCBI): domain Eukaryota; kingdom Metazoa; phylum Chordata; class Aves; order Passeriformes; family Dendrocolaptidae; genus Dendrocincla; species Dendrocincla fuliginosa. Next base: position 36,646,195 of record JAWWMO010000138.1, on the reverse strand, counting down.
GTGATTCTTCTAGAATAAACATAGCTCTAACACATGTAAACAACACAGGAAATTAGTAACAAAATTCTTTGGATTTCTTTCAGATACCACATATTTTATGTAAATATATGCAGCCTTCAATTTCAATGATTTTCCAGTAAGTAATAAATTTGCTCAATAAGCATTCCCTTAAACTAAACATTTATTACTTTATAAGTGTTATTTCAACTAAATCAAGTGGATGTTCTTGGTAAATTAACGCAACAGATCTGTTCAACTATAGAAACAGGGTTGCTTCTTGTGAGTTTGGAAAACTCTGAGTTTCTATTTTAACTTCAAGGGAAAAGGATGCAGTATAATATGTTGATTTTTAATGTGAAAAATGTTGATAACATTTTTAAAAAAAATTAATCTACCTTTCCCTCATAAGTTCTGTGGTAAAACATGGGAAAAATCCCATCAGTTGGAAAAAGTTATATATCTGGTCCATGAATCTTGGATTAGTAGTTTTGTACAGAACCAGGTTGCACAGTTTTTTCACTGCCAGCTGTGATTACTCATTATTTTCCTGGAGGGATGACCAGGGTACCTTTATTGAAAACAAAGCTCTTTTAAGTGTACAATTTTAAGTACATATGGACAAAAATATTTTACATATTTTACATTTTCTGTGTTAACATAAGCTATAAACCATATTAAGTTAATAACCCATATTAAGTAACATTTTGTTCTCATGACTGTCATGACATGTGTTTCAATACTAAAAACATTGGTCTTTCTGGGGACTTTGCATGCTTAGAAAACCCACTCCCAAGTGTTTGGGTGCACAGCTCATGATGCAAAAAAGCCCTACCCCAACATAAAGGTCTGGTGTGGGACAAGAAGCACCTTCATTGTCCTTCCATACTTGAGAAACTAGGAGCAGACTCCTTGGGGGCTCAACCAAGGGGGCCATAGGAACCAGCCGCTTCTTAACCCGAACTTCTCGCTCTGGGGCTGGATGTGGAGAAGTCCACTGTGCCACCGCTGTGCACCCTCTGCTCACAAAGGGACTTGTCTGATGCCAGCAATTTTTCCACACTAGAGCCAGAAGGAGGTGGGCAGTGGCATGGCACAGGCACTTCTGCCTTTCAAGGGTCACTAACACGCAAAGGGGCTGCTGGCTCTGAGGCCTGTGGGAGAGATTTCCTTGCTCTGTCCACGTCAGATATCAGCACACAACCCAGTGTTTAACATGAGTGCTAGGCTTCTCCATCTTATCTCTTAAGAGATATCTGTGCCTCAGCACAGGCTACCCTTGGAGGACAGTGAATCACTACATTTCTTGAGTGCTAACTCACAATCAGCAGCACTTTATGGGGATTGCATTGGCCTGGAGTCTGCATGAGGTTACATTAACTCTGATCACAGGAATCAAGTGCTAAAATCTATTAACTCAAATACAACAGGTTTTAGTTTCCTTCGGTTGTGTTTGGTTGAATTGGATTTGCTTCAGACATGACTCATTGCCACTTCCTGCATCTTCATGATGATTCCAGCAAGAACCTCAGCCGTAGAGCATGGCTTGCCCCCATTTCAAACATAGGACAAATTCTCAGGTACATTTTTCATACCGAGTATTGATTTCACTTAAACATGGCAGGCCAGAGGGTATGCAGTAGACATTCCTGGTTCTCTCAGTAGACTAAAAAGATAATTACAAAGAAAATGAAAAAAAAAAAAAAAGGGGGGAGGGGGAGGGGTGGGAGGGTGGTGGAACAGACAGGGAGGGAAATGGAAAAAACCAAACCCTCTGATACATAAAGGAAGAACTCAAACTCTGAATGCTCACAGGAAGCCAAATTCTCCAGGCACAAGAAAAGTGACATTATCCAAATGAAACCTTAACACTGCAAGGAAATGTGATGAAGAGTAGGGCTGGTATTTTCAGTGAGGCAATAGACAATACAGTCAAATTGTGAACATGTTTTAGGGATTAAATATATCTGAGTAGCACTAGAAGAAAGAAGCAGCAGATGTAACTGCTAACAACAAAAGAAGGGTTTTCTGGCCAAAGTTCAAGATTTCCTTGCATCCAAGCCCATTGTTGCAAATGAATCTGGACACAGTAAATAATTTGTAGTGACTCGTAGATCCAACTTCTTTTTTGTTGTTATTCATGAACTAGCTACCATTTACCAACATGCTGACTTTTATAAATGGGTTCCTTGAGAACCATTCAGCAAATACGTCACCCAGATGTATTCCTATCTAGGCAGTGTCACTGTTTCATTTAACTGAGCCACTGCTGTGGCTGTGAATGGGCAATGACTGTAAAGCACTGATGACTGAAGATGGACAAAAAGATCTGAGCCCTGATCAGTAGATTTCCAAAAGCAGAGAGCCACGAACTCTCATGAAGCTGATGTTCAAGCTTTAAAGGGGTCCCAGGCATCATGCTCCACATAAGCCCCTCTTGATGAAGGAGGGGAGGTACTAGATGGGGAAGACACTTGGTGGAGCAATGGTCTGGGGAAAAAAGGCTCGTCAGGATGATCCAAAACTGATTTCAGTTTCTTGGTGTCTGTATTAAGAGCTCTCTGGATATCTTAGCAGCAGGTATTAAACAAGCTATTAAAAACTGGGCTGTATAATTAAGAAACTCTGCCAGGTCAAGACAGCCACTAAAACAGTGCTAAAAAAGTGACCTCAACTTCCACACATAGTTGAGAACATCCTGAACATACAAGAAGAGTGTTCAGCCAAAATTAAACCAGAAATAAGAACTACCTTGACAACTCTCTTACTTTTACTGGTCACCTGAGATATATCAACAGTGTTTTCAACGTTACTAATTTAAAACCCCTGTCTGTGTGCTGTGAAGACCTGAAGGGTTAAGGAAGACCTGAGAACCATTGTATTCAGTGCCCACACATACTTCACAGATCTCCACAGCAAATGATACAGTTTCACAACTTAAAACTAGTTAAAAGTTAGGCAAGCAACTGCAGATGACTGTTCCTTGCTGCCTGAAACAAGGGGATCTCTGTCTCCTGTTATTCAGTGTTCCTGAAGGACAGAAAGGGCTACCGTGTTGTCCCAGTGGGAGATGAAGAAATAAGCATCTTCTGACAATCATTATTTTTAAGATACTGGAAGCAGCAGATCTTCTAGATCTGGGAGCTATGGGGTGGTAAGAAAGTAGAATTTCTCTGCTTCCCAAGATCATTTTCCATGCTGATGCCATGCTGATCCAAGCAAAGCCTGTCCTGTGCCAGGTGTCACTCTGGAAGCCTGGCCGCACAGTGCTGTGCCAGCCCTAAGAGATCACGACCATGGGCACCTGGTTCTGCCAACCTGTGGGTACTGGTCCATGGCACTAGGTAACCACTTTGTTCTCTCCTGCCTGCTGTAAGCCACTGTGTCGCCTCAGACTGAGCCCAGACCACAAGCCCAAGCTCTCGTCATCTTTACCCTGGGGATAGCAGTAGATTAAATAATTTAAAAGTAAGATTATTTGTTCTATTTGTTATTCAGAGTGAAAGTCCCACTTTGGCACACAATACTTTTATTTTTGTAAGATCCTGTTCTGACAAACAAATAAGGACCAGATAAAGTAACTTTATATATAGATTTGCACCATTCTTTTTAAAGTCTTAAAGTCTACATTCAAGCATTGCTATTAAAGATCCAGGATGTTAACCACTTTTAATATCTTATTACAAAAGCTTTTCTACTTGCTTTTAACAAAAGGAAAATCTGGTTTAATATAAGAGACCTGAAAAATTGCCAACTATAAAAGAACATCACTCTCTCTTTTCATTTTTTTTTAATTATTTGAAATGCTTTTGAATTCCCAACATAGCTATTGAGATCCAAGTTTATGATCTAAGAGTAAAGATATGTTCATTTAATTAAAGTAGCTTTTACATTTTTTAAAAAAGTTACTTTTGAAACATTCATATTGCTGTTTATGAGCTTTGGGAGGACAAGAGGCTCTGGGGATTGCTAATGACATACACATAGCCATGTGTTACTCTCACCTCCGCTGTTTCCCTGAGACTGATTCTTCACTGCTTGTGCCATGTGCAAAGTAATAATGATCTGTGTCTCTTTTATGGAGCTTTTCGATCTTTGATTACAAAGTACTTAATGTTTATGTTGCAGATGGGAAAGACAGGCACAGAGGATGAGCTGAATTGTCCCATGGGTTCAAACTACAGACTAGTGGCAAACGTTGTCCTTGAACAACACCCTCCCAGGTGACCTGTGCTGGGTGTAAAATTCTAAATTCTACCACCTGAAATTTCTGACTCCTTCACAACCCACTGTTACTGCAAATAATGGAGAAAAACATTCACTGATTTCAGTGATTTATACTGCATTGAAAAGAAAGTTAGCCTGGTCATCATGATTTAAAAAGAGCAGTAAGAGATCATCATGAACTAGTATTTAATATGAGATCAATTTGACAGTTTCATTCCAGCTTCAAATAGACATGTGCCTCCAGAGCAATGCTCTGGTCACTCTGGGAACTGTATAAATGCAGTCAGAGCATGCCAGCTAGGCATTCAGCTCTATCAGCACCAAGTGCTCTACTGTGGAATTCCATTTTATACCTACTACATTGTCAGAGTAACTGGAAAGCTGAATAAAAAAAATCCAAAGTTGCACAACAAGAAGAAATTCATACAAAGGGATCTCTGGCTCTCACCAGTCAAATGGTGAAACAGTTTGGTTTTCTTCTCTTCCTCAAAAGTTAAACCATGCTGACCTCCCTCAGAGTCACAGATGCACTTACGAGGTCTAGCTCCGTGCCTAATTGCCAAAACACTGTCTATGATGAAGCCTATTTTTAAATAACTTCCCTTCCATCTTTGAAATCAAAGCGAGAGTATGTGATGTAAAGAACAGCCTAGGTCCAGATAAAGCTTTAAAACTTAGACAGAGGAAGTAAAGCACAAGTAAAGAAGAGAAGGATGGTCTAGCAGCCAAGATTATGTTCATATATTCCCCAGTTTTAAGGGAAGAGGAGTTTTTCAGAGTGTCAATCCTGCACATACTGTGGGTTGCTAAATTTCATCCCATCAGGCCTGCATTGAACTCAGACTGACTGTGGCATAATTGGTATTAGTCCCCACTTCATTTTGTCATAGTCACAGTGAAAAACTAGCCAAATCTTCACCACATTGAAAGAAAACTTTCTGTTATGGGGGTAGAAATACAGTGAAAGTAAACAAAAAAAGTTTTAATTGGAACCAGCTTTTGATTGGAACATGAGAAGCATGTCAGGGTCAAAGCTGGAGGATCAAAGATTGTGTCTATAGTGTCTTGTTCATTTGCCAGAGGCTTGAGCCAGCCTTGCTAGTGACCCACATGGTGCTGTGACTGCTGGAGCAAACGTGCCTTCCCCACCCATGCAGAGAGACCACCTCACCTTGCCCATGCGAGCAGCACAGATAAACATGAGTGCAGACCCCAGATGCAGGGGGACCAATGTGCAGGCTGTGGGCAGAGCGTACATAGCCAGAGGCATGGAGCTGCCTTTTCTCCTTGTGCCTGAACTTCATTGCCATGCCCAGAAAGTGTCACTCCTCCAAAAAGGCTGGGTTTGTACCTTTTTTTATTGTGGCGTGCTCCAAATGTCACATCTTTGAATGGCAGGAGTTCTCTTTATGCTTCCATGCTGTGGTAACACACACTGCCGGGGAGAAAAATCAAAATCAGGGCAGAAGCCTTCCTAAGCCCATCATTCCTCTCTGGGATTGGTACCATTGCAACAGTTTGCAGGGAAAAAGCAGGGAAGGTATCAGACGGAGACTAAACAGCAGCAGGACATTGCAATGTAAGACACCTCTTGACTGTAAACAGATTTGCTTTCTCTCTTCAGGCTCTAGTTCTATTTTAAATACAGCACCTGATGAAAGCCTGGTGTGCAGATGGGACTGCCGTGGTGCTCACAGTGTGCAGCCATCTCAATCTGGCAAGCAGCTGTTTCAGTTTCTTTTTGCCAAGCAGCCAATTCAAGATAATTTTTATTTTTCTCTACCTTTTTCTGCTCCCTCTGTACTCAGCCTTACCCTCTGCAGTGTAAATTGGAAGAGCAGATGTATAATCTGGGAAATTTTCCACATCCATCTTTTAAATAGGAAGGTGGATAAGCTAACTCAGCTCTTTAAGGCCCCAGTTCGGAAAAAGCACTTTAAGCACATGCTTAAGTCTTGTTGATTTAGGAAAGGCAAAAAAGGCTTGTGATTTCATAGGTCTTAAACACATGCTTATGTGTCCTTTCTGAAGAGCAATATGCACCTGAACAGTGGCCTGATTATGCCAGTGCAGAAGGCACAAAAATAAGTGTTCTCTGTAAAGTACACAAGACAAGTAATGTCCCAGTTTAACTCTTTACAATGGTCACAGTTTCATTGATTTTTGAGGTCAAAGAAATGTGCTGACTCCAGAGTTAGTACTGGAGTGTTCAAAGCAAAAAACCAAGTATTTAAATCCTGGTGATCCCCAAATCCTTCAAACTTTTCCTCTGCCAATAATCACCTGCAGTCCTTATCTCTCAATAAAAATGCTGACAGCATTACCTGAACAGGCCCATTCAGATTTTAGGAAGGAGCAAATGAAAATAGCTAAGGATTTCTCACTAATGATGGTTTCCACCAGATGCTGAGATGCAATGTTTTCCTCAGATACTGCAATACTACAGAGAAATGTGGTACAGCACAGGTAATTTTGCTGGTCGCTCAAGTGGACCTGGAAATGGGCAGCAAACTAGTGGGGGCCCCTCCCTGGGAAGGCCCTGGGAGTGAGCTGTGTGTGATGCAATGGTTGTCCTCTCCCACACGTATTTTTGCATGTTGTTTTTTCTCCTGCCCAGCACCTCTATACAGCCTTCCCTTCTCCTTGCCCCTAACCCACCCACCAGCAAACCCCATTGGTATTGTTCCTCTGCAATAACAGAAGCCTGTTGGCTCATGATTGCTACTGAGAGGTTGCTGTGAAGGTCTCTGACTTTCACTTGTTTCATATTGTCTTTCAGGAAGATCTGAGAAGAGCAGAGTGCCAAGGCTCACCTCCACAGTCTTGATGCACTGAAGTCAGGTATCAACAGACACAAGTCAAACCAAGGAAGGAAGATGAAATTTGGCTGGAGAAATTCATGTGGAGACAGTTTTCCTTTGTCTCTTTTCCCTAATCATAGCTTGTAGCAGATTATTAGAGATCAGCTTTCATTGCAGCTGCCTGTACTGTACTTGACATATGCAGAAAGAATTTGGTCCCCAAGCATGAAGTCAGGCACTCTCGCCTAGCTCTGATTTCTCTTAAGTAATTTTAATTAAACAAGGAAAGAAAAAAGTGAATTGACAGTTATGAATATTGAAGTGGAAATGGGCTATGAATAAAATAAGAACTAATTAAACAGTGAGGGTAAGACCATGTTGATTTTTTTTTTTGTCAGACTTTTAAATGAAATACACATGCATTAAGAATAAGGAAGGATCTGCTACACACACTTTCCTTCTGAGTACAACACATGACAGATGTTAGTCACATCACTTAATGCACTACTGCATTAAGCTTCAGACACCAGTGGACAGTGCAGGATAGGAACCTGTATGAAAGAGCATAGGAAACGATGCTGGAGAAGGATGTTTTACCTTCTGTTATGGATGTACTTGCACATGTATACACTGAACCTGGGGCACAGCAAGTGCCATAAAGCCAAATCATTCCCAAATGCTAAGGTGCTTCAGCCTGTTCTAATAAAAACCTCTGTATTTCCCTAGCATGTTACTACTGGAGATGTGCAAATAACAATAGCAATATATTGCACTGCAACAAAAATGAAATCACTGGCAAGGGACCATCTCACAGACCACCTGCAGATTATATATCATTTCTTTTCAGAAAAGCTGGAGCAGAGGGGAAAGAGGATTATTTTATTCCATAGAAACTGATGGCAGCAAGCTAAAAAATATACAGGTAATATTCATTCCTCACTCTAAAATAGAGCAGCAAGGGCCAACTACAGCAAATTAAAAGGTTATGATGAAGGCTTTCCTGGAAGAGAATCTCCACAGATGCCTTACTGCTGGTTTTGAAGCAAGGAACAGCAGGAGGACTGAAAGAAATGACCCATACAGTAGCTGACCAAGTAGCCTCTGTTCCCCCTTACCCAGCACTGTGAATCCCATCCTTTGAGTAGCACTCATAGACTCCCATTCACATGGAAACGGGTGGCTGAGCTTCCCCCAAATATTATTAACTGGCTGCCCTATTCCAAGCTTGAGACTGACTTCAGGCTTCCAAGGTTCTGCAAAACATCCCTTCAATTCCCTCACCCACGCTTGCTGTTTGTCCACAAAATGTCACTGAGCTAGAAGGTCTGGTAACACCCAAATAAGCCATATTTTTCCAATTGTCTTATGGAGCTGATTGTGTGATGTGGTTGCTGTGGAGACTGTCAGAGACACAGCAGTATATCTGAGAATGAATCGCTTCATACATTCCTTGCTTCTTACACATTTCCCTAAATAAGTGCCAGGGACAGAGAAGGCAAAAGTAGGTGGACTTTTGACCTGAGCTACCATGAGGAGAGCAGTGGGCTACACCTGATCCTTGGGAGATCAGGTCTCTTTGAGCCTGTGCCTCAGTCTCCTTCCCCTACCCTTTGCTTAGATAGACTCAAATCCAAGTACAAACCTTTGAAGGCCCATCTGAGCAAAAAATATCTTTTTCTTCAAAATGGAAGGGCTATATTTTCATGGAGCTCACTTGTGCACAGAAAGTCTCACTTATGAATCTATGACTTGAAGTGAAAATATGCTTTTTTTGTGAATAAACGGCCTACTAACAGTGTTAACACACTGACATCATTCTGCAAACATTTTCACGTAATTCAGTCTCTGACAAGCTTTGTTTCTACTTGAGTCAAATTACTTGGAAAAACCACGCTCTTCCCATTAAAGAATCATTTTCTTTTTAAGCAGTTTCCAATGCACTCCACCCCACCAACTTTCAGTTGGAGATGGCTCACTTTACTTGGCCAAGCCCAGTGGCCAGAGCCCAGGCATTTCTCAGTGCTAGGTCAGGTGGGAGCCAGGCAGATGCACTCAGTTCAAATATTAATCAAGGTTACAGTTGCTTAAGTACTTTCAACTCTGACCACAGTCTTCAGCCAACAGAGGCTAGAAAGCACTGCACTTTGATGAAGAAGTAATTTGTGGAGAGTAACAGAGCTGCACTTTTAATTCCTACATTTACCCAGAGTTTTAAAGTCCGATGAGTCTTGCACAAAGGTCATTTGAATAAGTAAAAGCATTCCAAGTACTGAGTAAGATCCAGCTTCACTGATACACTCTGGATGCTTTGTATATTCTAACAGCACAAACTCAGTTAATAGATGCCATTTTGTAACACAAATAAACAGAGTCGAACAATTTTGCCTACAGAAAAACATCACAAATGTAAGTGGACTACCAGTAGAGGCTTGGTAAGTGGTTTGAAGATGAAGAGTGAAGCTAATTTGTTGTCATGTGTATTATCCATTGAAAGCTCTTTTTTCTGTCTGTGGGCTGGACTCCACATTAGGCTGCATAATGAAGCTACAAGAACAAATCAGCTTATTTCTGTATATGTCCACTTCAGAGCTGAAAATTAAGATCAATTCTCATTTTGATTGTTCAAATTTTGGAAAGGCAACCTAAAAAACCCACATTCAAAAAAAATTCTGACCAAGAAATCTGTCCTTGTACATTATCTTTTTCATAGGAAAAAATGCCAACAACTTGGCTTCGAGAATTTTGGCTTGAATACTTTTAGTGTAGCTAATGACCTTACTGTCACTTCCTCTATGAAATTTGAGCTCTGACACCTTTGTACTTGATTCACTTCCTAAATTATGCTAAAGTGTCTTGTAAGTGAAAAGACAAAATTCAAGCATGTTACACATGTAAATGTGTAAAATTTACACATGTAAATTTTCAAAAAGCTATAAATGTGGATGCTTCAGTCTCACTAATAAGATATATTTTGCTCCTATAAGTTATTTGCTTCTATTAGCTGTTATTATCCGATTGCTTTTTTTTTTTAACTCCAGTGTAGTGTCTTTTGCCAGCTTTTAACATTTATTTATTTTTATTACCTTTCTAGAAAGCATGTGACTTTGTTACCCCCATCTACAGATGAGGAAAACACAGCACAGATATTGTGAAGGGGTCATGCACTGGACTGATGGCAAGGCGGGGAGAGTACCTACAGCTTCACAGGGTCAGTACAGTGCTTCAACATAAACTGAGCAAAGCTGGTATGCCCAATATTTTTATAGGCTTGATGACTGTGAATGGAGCTGAGATCCCTTATAATGTCATTTCTGTATCCTATACATCCTGCGAAATGTGGAAGAAAAATCAGCTCAATATGGACATCTTCAAGCAAGAAAAATTGCACTGTAGTAAGAGCTGTATACAATTCAATAAATTGATTTTCTTTCTTTCTTTCTTTCTCTTTCTTTCTTTCTTTCTTTCTTTCTTTCTTTCTTTCTTTCTTTCTTTCTTTCTT
>JAWWMO010000138.1:36601080-36635571 GCA_035047845.1 Dendrocincla fuliginosa | reverse complement strand
CCCGCTTTTCTCCATTTCTTTCTACATGTTATTTTTGTTTGCATCCCTACTGGTATATAATTCTAAATATCCTCTTGGGAAATAAGTATGCACTTTCTCTTTTTCCTTTTATGTTACCAGTGTTTACAAGTGAGAACATTCATGTGCTCCTCTATATGGGAAAATATTATTCTAAGGTTTTTTTCATTAAATACTATACTAAAACTTGTTTTATTTCACCAAAAATTTTCTGTGCATATGGTTGCAATGGTTGCTGCATAGACACGTAGAATAGACACTTTGTGTCCCACTTGATGTAAAACTAGAAGTCACACAGAAGGGATGAAAGGCATAGATACTGCATAGAAGCACAGGGGAAAGAACCAGAAACATTCCTTTTTTATTTGTTACAAAAAAACCCACAAGATAATATTTTCAATTTGGGGGGTTGTATAAGGGCAGGCAGGCAGGAATAGAAGAAAGGGAGGTGGGAGAGAAGAAGGGAGTAAGGTGGGAAGGGAAGAAAGAGGGAAGGAGGGAATACTTAAAAGTTGGCCCCTGATTCTGATCAAAGGACTGGCTTCCTAGGTTCCGCAGCAGAGATCTAAGGAGGCCTGAGGAATGTGAATTTGCTGTGGTGTTAAATGGCTTCCAGAACTGACCCTTGTCTAGTAGCTCCAAGCATGGGCAGAGCAGTGTGCAACTCTCTGCGCACATCTTTGGAAACAGGCCCTAAGAAGTCTATTTTTGAAATTAAAAGCTTAGGGAAAAGTACCTTTGGGCTATTTAGCCAACTTACCATTGATGGGCATTTGGTCTTGCATTTTCAGTCTATAGTCAGCCATGCACTGAATAATCACATTGCTTTATAGACAATCATGGCACTTTGCCATCACACATTGGAAAGTCTTCAGCTAAAACAGTCTTATTCAGTCTGAACAACTGTTCCAGGATTAAACTCCCCTAGGATTCCATTCTCCTCAGTGTCATCATAAGAATTCATGTTCACCATAGCAAGTCAGGAAAAAAAATCATATATATATACATATATATGGCAACCAATTACGGGTTCTTCTAAACCTCCTTGGGTGCAAATCTGTGTGATCCATTTGTATGGCTACTTTTGAAAGAAATTAATCACTCCTTAAAAGTGGTCATTTCTTTCAAATAGCTCTAAAGGTTCTTTAAAGGGGTAAGGCAGATTTAGAAATTTGCATTATAGATGTCTATAACTGAATCACAATCTTAGCATATGCAGAAAAGGTTGTGCTGTTAGTATCCTTTCTCAGCCAGCTGAGATGTCAGTGTCTTGGCTCTTTAAGCTTACCCTGAGCACACTTATCATCCATTGAGTTCAGCTCAGAAACTGTCGGGAGTGCTTGCAGTTGCTTGCTTTTTTCCTAATGTCCCACTCAGAGCACTCAGTTTGGAACTGGATGATACAGTGTCTGGTCCACCCTCAGCCTGACAGGGTCCACCCTCTCACAAGGATCCCCAAAATGCCAGGCTGATGGGACATTCTCACCCACCTCTCAGCTGAAACTCAGCCGTTCTGCAGTTAGGGACACAAAACTCCTTCCCCAAATATCAGGAGTGTGCCGGCACCATCAATAGTGGCAACTAAGAGGAAAGTTAGGTATCTATTATTGAAAAATAAATCCATATACACTGTCACATGGGGAAGGTATAAATTTCCAGTCTTCCTCAACCAACACATAGACTGAAAAATTAAGTTCCAATTTGCTTTTTCTCCCCACTCCTAGGGCCTGGCTGCCCTAACCTTTCTCTGGCTTGAGCGCCTTGCCCACAGGCAAAACTGGGCATTGAGGCACACAGCAGCAGCACTAACTGAGATGGCTCTTCCTTGCCTGCCCGAGCTCCCATGAAAGATGAGCCCCAAGGCAGGGTGAGAACCAGTGGCTAAAGTGGGAGTCCTAGCCTCGGCTGTTATCTAAGCCAAAAGCAAACAAACAGAAATAATCCCTTTGGCATGTACTTTCATGTGCTGCTGAGTTGCCAGACACCCCTACAGGCTTTGAACCCTGAAGAGGCAGCACAGCTCCAGCAGCCACAGCCTGCCCTTGGCAGCAGCCCTGCAGGGCCACACTTGCCAATCACAGTGCAAGTACCCCGTCCAACCCCAGAAATATTTGCTTAGCTCAGTACCCTGCCAACTTTTACTTCCAGAGCCAGCTCCATCTTCCAGTGGTGACATGTGCAGCACTTTTTCTGCTCTCACCTGACACACTCTTTCTTATCTGCTGTTGTATCAAAAAACATGGTCTTGGTCCTAAGCAAAACTTCCTGGCAATGCTCACAGGCAGGCTCGTGCATTTGTGCCACAGGCATTTCCTCACCTACATCACTGAAGATCACTTCAGAGGTCCCCTGGAGTGTATCAGGCTCAGGTGGTTCACTCCTAGTGCTGGTACACCCCAAATTCACTCAGTTCAGTTAGCCCCACATTATGCCGTGCTCAGGAGTCTGTGTCTTGCCTGAATTTGCCCTCAGTAGGCAGCAGATCTTCCTTGGTGGTTAAAGCCATCTCTTCACCTCTCTCCTACAACCCTTCCACTATTTTAAAAAGAAGCAGAAATCCTTTCTCAGCAAAGAGCCCCAAAAAGGTGTGCAACATGATATGGTCCCATGTGAGAAGGATTTCCTGCCTGACATCTGAACATTGCCTAAGAATTATTTAGCCTATTTTCCCGTCTAGCATGAAAAGTGAAGTTTTCCATTTGTTACTACTTACAAACAAGTATCATGAGTAATTTGGCAAATAACTCCAGGCTGAATACCTCTGCTGGAATCTTTCTTTAAAGACTACATCATTTTGGACTAGTTGTTGGAGAAGGAGAAACAACCTCTTTGACAACAGATAGAAATAAGCTCCTAGTTCTCATTAAGGAATTAAGTCAATTTCTTCTATACCTGTGTCATGATTTAACCCTGGCTGGCAACTAAGCTCTACATAGCCACTCACCCATTTGCCCCTGGTGAAATGGGGAAGGCAATCAGAAGGGTAAGAGTGAAAAACCCTGTGGGCTGAGATAAATGCAGTTAAATAAATATAGCAAAAGCTGTATGGACAAGCAAGGCCAAACAAGAAAATCATTCACCACTTCCCATAGTCAGGCAGGTGTTCAGCCATCCTCAGGAGAGCAGGGCTCCATCATGCATAACAGTGACTTGGAAAAACAAATGCCATCACTCTGAATGTCCACCCGCTTCCTCCTTCTTTCGTCAGCTTTATATGCTGAGACACCATATGGTATGGAATATCTCTGTGGTCAGTTGGGGTCAGCTGTCCTGGCTGTGTCCCCTCCCAAGTCCTTGTGCAGCCCTGCTGGGGAGTGAGGAGCAGAAAAGACCTTGACTCTATGCAAGAACTGCTCAGCAATTACTAAAACATCCCTGTGTTATCAACTCTCTTTCCAGGAAAAATCCAAAGTATAGCCCTATACTGGCTACTATGAAGAAAATTAACTCTATCCTGGCTAAAACCAGCACAACTCACAGTCCCAAATTTGGTTATATACATGGATGACATTTTGCCCCCACAGATCACAGAGAGCAGTAGGAATTCCAGTTGCCAAAGTCAAAGGGTTGAGAATTAATCCATGGTGAAAATTATGTTTTCCCAGGGGAACTCTAAATTATCAGTGGTGTAAAGCAAGCCTGAGATTTCTCTTTGAACAGAGAAGTTCCTGAAAATAATTCTCTTCATTTTCCTTTAACTAAGTATATAATAAAGAATACAGGACTAGCAGTCTGGTCCCATGATACTGAATAAATTACTACCCACTGGATCATAAATCAAGTGTTTGCATAATTCAGCTATTTACAAATCAAGCCTCACTCCAAAAACTGTTTTTTCCCAATGCAGTCATTGTAGTTAAGCGAATACTTGGAAAACACACAAGATCCCATCTATTTATCAGTTTCTTTTTTAATTTTCAAACAGCTGTTCATATCTGTAGTAAAAAGGAAGATGCAAAATGTTCTTGGAATGTATTCAAAACATGAAAATTATCATAATAGCAGTGGGAACAACACAAAACCTCATGGAGGGGGTCCAGCTTTCTTTACACTGGTTCTCAGGACAGAGATGCCATTGAAACAGAGCCTCACAGGAGAACATTTGGATAGTGTAAAACCAGAGCACCTTTTCCTGGCCAAGGGATATCTGTACATGAAGCAGCCAATACATCTGGTGTTTTGTGCCCACCTCTGTCCTCACCTCCAAAAAACAGTCCTGTAAATTTTCCTCCATTTCTGGGAGGGCACTAGTAACATATGCTGCTTCCTTCAAGTGCTAGTTTAATTAAGTGATTTGCTGCTAGGAAAAAGTCTGTGCTCAGGGACTTCTATTATTCCTGAGGAAAGCTGAGCCAGTGTTTACTCCAAAGCCAGAATCAACCTGAAGTCCCCTAAATGTAGCCATCAACGTGGAGGGGGTGATTCTGTAGAGTTTCTATCTTTCCTTACATTCAGCAGAGGAGTTTCACTCTGCTCAGGTAAACACTTATGGGCCAGAGTCTGCCCGAGGTTATGGCAAGACAACACCTACAACATGGAGCAGGCATCTTATTCTGCATGTCATGAGGAAGTCTGGTTCAATGGTCCAAGCCTGATGCTGCTGCAACTGAAGTGGAGCAAAACTGGACACAGTAAATCCAGATGCAATCCCTCTACTCAGCCCTGGTGAGGCTGCACCTGGAGTGCTGTGTCCCATTCTAGGCTCCACGGTATGAGACATTGGAGCAGATTCAGCAGAGGATGATAAAGACCACTAAGGGACTGGAGCATCTCTCTTATGAGGAAAGGCTGAGGGAGCTGGGCCTGTTCAGACTGGAGAAGAAATGACTGAGAGTGGACCTCATCAATGTCTTTAAGTATCTCATGGGAGGGTGTCAAGAGGATGGAGCCAGGCTCTTCTCAGTGGTACTAAGCAGTAGGACATGAGGAAATGGGCAGAAACTGATTCACAGGAAATTCTACCTGAACATGAGGAAGGATTTCTTTACTGTGCAGGTGACTGAGCACTGGAACAGATTTTGTGTTCAAAGAGTTTGTGGAGTCTCCCTCACTGGAGATATTCAAGAACTGTCTGGACACAGTCCTGTGCCATATGCTCTAGGATGACCCTGCTTAAATAAGGAGGTTGGACCAAGTGACTAATTGTCATCCCTTACAACCTTACTCATTCTGTGATTCTGGGAATGCCATGTCCTAGTTCCTCCACTCCACTCCAACCTGAGGCAAGTGGATGTACAACCCTAGCCAGAGGACTGGAGTACGCAGCTTTTCCACTCCTGTAAATGGCAGTGTAAGGATGAAAGCAAAGAGCCAGCCTGCTTGGAAGCCATGCCTCTGACCTCATTCCAAACAGATATATATATATATAACCGTAATATTGTACTTAGAAATATATTTGACTTTTGGTGGTCATTTTTAGATGCAATAAACTAATGAGAGTCAGGAAAGCTGGAATCAGCCACAGTTTTCATTTCCAAGATAAACACCTTGAAATACATTATGAACAAAATAAAACAGACTAAGTTACTAGTAAGGTTTCCAAGAGTAGGTGGTTTGTTTTGAAGTTCCATAATATTTTAAAATTTGTTTTAGTGCCAGCCTGTGAAGCAAAAATATTCCAAGAGATAACATAAAGGTAAATACTCAAAGGAAGAATAAACCCATTATTCATCTATTTCAAGACATTTGGCCACAATGAAGTAAGCGGGATGGAGAATGGAAAGTTGTTGACGTGTCCGGAAGATGGAGATTATATTGTGGAATGTAGCACAGAATTTAGCACTATCTGTAAAAAAAAAAAGAAAAAAGTTTGCTGGGTTGTAGGAGGAGGAACCAGTAACCTGGAAGAGAGAGGAAGCTCCACAGTCACAGCAATGTCATCCTGGGTTAACCCATCCAGATTAACCAGTGTACAACAATGCATTTGAACAGGAGACACAAGATATTTCCTTGTCACACTTGCAAACCTCTTTCCTTCTCCTCTGTAACACCCATAACACCCACAGTGAAAAAACACCTGCAACTATAAGATACTAGAGGATGAGAATATTCTTGATTTTTTTAATTCAATTAATCAGCACGTAATCATTAAATAGAACTTCCACAGCGGTCTAGGAATTGACCCACAACTCACAGTAACATCACTGATGTGTTCCAACCTAACTCAGGTAGGAAAAGAACTGCAAGGCTAAGGTTCAAAATGAAACACATGAGCAGGTTACAGAAGTCCCACTGAGAAACATTCAACATCACAAGGCTCCTGGGAAAAGAGTAGCTACTGGTACTTGAATAATACAGCTACTATTTGCAATTCTGACATCTATGAATTTTTTTTCTTTTTTTTTTTAATTTTAATTTAAGAATAAGGAATTAATCTGCTTAACCAGGAATTTAAATCTGGGATTGCTGGATTATTGATTTATATTTTATAAGATGTCACAGAAATAAAGGGAAAGGAATGTCTAGTTTTTTGGAGTTTAACAAACGCAAAAACATAGAAAAGGGAAAGTTCAAATTTTGTTGAATGGCTGTATCTTGGTTTTCCTAATTTATAGATATAGATACAAAAATTCAGTTAATTACATATATTTATCTATAGCTAAGACAACACATTTTATAGCAACATCTAAGAAAGGAGTTATGTTATATTCATTAAACTTCTCTTTAACTTAGCTGTTATCAAAGGCCATGTTCAATATTTGTGTCAGTCCTGCATGAACATCTCCCTGCAAAACACACTCTTCCCCTCTAGCTCACATGTATGGTATTCAAGACAATAAACTGAAAAAAAGAACTAATAAAATTTGTCCAAATCTGATTTTGCTGTTCAGCCAGATTGCCAAAGGAATCCCTCAGATCCACAGATCCTGCAGGGAATACCTGGGGGAAAACCTAAAGAAGGGTTCAAGAAGGAGTATGAAGTTCTGACATTTACACTGAAATGAGTCTGTGCAAACTTTTCTGATGATAAGGAATCTCAGGCTCTGGCCAGGTGTAATGAAAGTGAGCCTGTGCTGTCAGGAAGCAGAGTGTTCCAGTGCAGGTATATAGCAACCCATGAGGTGCACTGCACCCCTGATCCCAACACTGCAGCTCTCCACAGACTTTCATTCCCCAAAATGTAGTTCAAGAAGGCCATTTTCTGTTGTGCCCTGATGGTGATCAGGCACATTTATCTAAAAACACTGAGCACCAGTATTAAAGAGAGTCTTATTTTTTTAATTATTTTTTTATTTAACTTTAACACAGCGTTGATAAACAAAATTGTTATGTTAACACAACGTTTGACTGCTATCCAAGTCTTGAGGTTGTAACTCGTCACCTGTGTCTCAGGACTGTGCAGTGGATCAAGCTCCAATCCATCCAGTTTTCTATGGCTTTGAGGCTATAGTGCTGGATCCTGGAGGCAGTATCATAGGTAGCAGATGATGCTTTCAGCAGGAAAATGGTGCTTTTGTGCCTAAGTCATCTTACCATTCTGGGAAGCAGGTCTAAAAGTCTTGTTTTACAGACATTGCTGAAAGGACTGCAGTAGGAGAAGGAAAAAGAGAATTTTCAGAGGTTGCTCTTCTGGAGCTCAGAATGCGCATGAAAGGGTCCAAATGTGGCACTTAAGAATTAGAATAAACCCTCTGCCCTCCAGTGCCCTGAATGGATCAAATGGGCACCTAAATTAGTTATCAGAAGTATTGCAATAGCAATATTAATGTTAAATGATCAGTCAAAGTTCATTTCCAAGAGTGTTTTTTGAGATGGATGACTTTCTGACTTCTATAGTGCATTGTGATATAAATCCCAATACCTAGCTGAGTTATTGCTGATTTACACCTGCGTAACAGAGCAGATCTTGGTCTGGATATAGCCTGACAAGCAGTAATCACATCCTTCTGCTCCCAAACCACAGGCCTCATCACTTGAGCTAAAGGAAAATTTTCATTCGTTTTGATTAATGTATGGATCTTGTTCAGGGCTAATTTAGACCATGCAAAGCTGAGAAGGTTTTAACCTGACCTTTCAAGCACACCTGGGGGAGGCCTCTTGGAGGGGAGTCATTTAGTTTATCTGTAGTTATCATAATTCCAATTTTGCGGAAATTTTGTGTCTTGTACAGAAAGAAAACTTGTACAGAAAATAAGAATCTTAAAAATGAGGTTATGGAGGTATTTGTCCTAGAAATTGTCCAGCAATTCCAGTTCCCTGTTTGAATAGCAGTGTCAGAATTTTTTATTTTTATTATTAATTTTATTTTACGATGCTTAGTTTATATCTGGCATGCACTTGAGTTTTAGTAAGCAGAGAATTATGTTTCAAAGCTGAACTGCAAATTTATCTCCATTTCTCATCAATCTTTGGTAAACTCAAATTTGTACTTCAGGCTCACTAAAAAATCCTGAACCCAGGTGGGGTTTTGCCTGGTCTTATGTTTCATTATAAAAACACTGCACACCTACACTCAGAAGTACTTGGTGAATCAGCCTTTAGAGGGTAAGGTTTTTTAATAAGGGTCAAGGAAGTAAGGTTCTGCTCATCACGGATGACAACTGCACTGGTTTCTTTTCTTTTTTACAATACTTATCTAAAATAAATAAATTAAGACTATCAATTTATTGTAAAAAAATACAACTTTTTACTAGTTCTAACATCTGAGGACATAGTGTTTTCTAAGCTGATACTTCGCTTACAGGTTTTCAACCATCGTTTTCTAGACCACATACCCAGCTGACAGGCAGGATTTGAACGGCTGCCTCCACTGACCTGTGTCTGGCATCTTTGGGTGGGCATGGCATTGTCTCTGCAGCACCAACTGCATTTTCCAAATTCTCTCAAGGTCAGGATCTTGCTATTTACCTCTGGCACCCTCAGACTCTTCCTAATAAAAATTGCCAGAAATCTGCTCTAAAATAAGTTAGAACATTAACACCCTCCTGAGTCATGAATTGATTTTTCTCACTTCTGCACAAGAAATAACTTTTCTCCTTTTGTGTTGGTTTGCATAAAAAATCTGATGATGGTGGTGTTACTTTACTATTATTGTTGTTGTTATCATGATTATGATTACTACTACTACCACCACCACCAAATAAGGAATTTTCAAAATATTGTATGATTTTAAGGCATGTATTTTCTTTAATTAATCCAACTAATTCAGATTGGTGAAAGGTATTGAAATCAAAGCTGAGTATTTGACAAGCTTTGGAATCCCAGTCTAAAGTGTCTTCCTCTTCAGTACCAGCAAGACAGCCTTTCTCGTTCACAGTTAGAAGCAAGTTAGAGCAACAAAATCTGCCTTTGCATTTCAAACACAGAGAAAAGTATTCAGACTATATTGCTGAAGAAGCAGAACTATCTATGAAGAGTAAGGTTTCATCCTGTGCCTTATATGCCATTTTATAAGGTTGTTCACAAGGGAAATGAAAAAGAAAAATACTTTTTAAGCTTTCTTATCCCTGTTAATATGCATTTTCACTGATACAAAAGCGGAATATATCACTGGCAAAGGGAATAACATTGACATTTATCTTCTAAGACTGAAGGAGAATGGTATCTAGTTCTTCTCTGAATGATTTTCCTTAAGAATAGTTACCCAAGACTGAACTCTCTTGCAGGATTTTGTAGTGTTTTCTGGGCTGTGGTATAGCTATACTCCATCCATATCACAGGCCAGTCCATAGAATACCAAAAATATAGTTCTAACGAAGGGCATTATTTAATTAACAAGAAGTTATCTGTATGCCATTACCACCAGTGCTGTAAACCTGACCAGAAACCGAAACCTTAGTCCTATTCAGGTTTAAAGGGGCTTTCTGGGACTTGTTTTCTGACTGGTTCCTGAGACTGTTGTACATAACTTTTACTCATAAAGAGTAAGATATGGAGCATCTGCACCATTGGCCTAGTAATAATTTTGCTTAAAAAAACCCAAAACCAAAACCAAACAACCTATGTTTGCAAAACTTCTAAAGATTGTATCATCAAACATTTCAATGGGGCTCTAGTTGCAGCTTTTGGTAAACTGGTTATTTTTCAGTCCATTGTGGTGGGCCTGCGTAGCAATGAAGTAATGCAAAGAGGACACTTCCAACAATTCCCTCTATATTTTAACATTAAAATTAGATAATTGTGGACAATGTCAAGATAAAAATGTATTAATTACAAAAGAAAGCATTGGATGAAGTGTCTTATATTATGATAGTCCAACTAAAAAGTAGAGGATTTAGGAACAGAAGACCAATCTATCAAGGCAATTCTTATATATTCTGTTACTTACTATCTACTTCCTTCCCCTATCTCTTTAAGCAAAAATCTCTTCTACTCTCCAAAGCACGATGTGTGATTCAAAAAACCCCCAAACTCTTACTGCAATGGAGAAGTGGCAGTTAAAAAAACAGTATAGACCAGATTTGTGGTTTGTACCACAGTAGTGGGAATGATAAAAGGGACCAAGAAATCCTATATAAATTAGATGGCTCGAGTGATCTATCCAGCATACTGCCCAACAGATCATAAACATGCAACCCAGTTATCACAGTGCACACAACCTGTATCCAATGTGAGTACATGGGCCTTCTTACCTCTCCGCATTGAGGTCTCGGGTTCTGCAAGACAAGAAGACAATAATGTTCAACGCGTTCTTCACTCAGATCACTGATAATACTTTCTGCTTTAACTCTATGAGTTGTAGCATAGTAGCCCAGCTTCTTTAAAGCAGAAGACTCAAGGTGCTCCATTTCTGCTCCATGGTGGTCTGAGCTCCTTTACACTCATATCTTTGGTAAGACAGCTGAGTCGTTCCACAATCACTTCACAGATAGCAACAAGTTGCCACTTCAGAGGACAAGGAATAAAAAGAGAAATGTGACAGATATTTCAATTACATCAGCTATTGTCAGCACTGATTCTGAATAAAAAGTAAATCTATGCTTCACAGCCCTTCACAACAAGACAACAGAGATTTCATGACTTCCTGAAAACAACTCATTCTCCATGTTGTGTCTATGCAGAGCACACAGAAATTTTGTGACAGTGGTGAATGAAAGAACTGAATCATCATGAATAAACAATGTTGCACCGACCTTCTGAAGTCCTTCCAGCTCCTAAAGCTTCCAATATGAAAAAGTTCCATCATTTTATAGAGGATTAAGACAAAATTACATTCAATTTAATTCTAAATTTCTTTTAGACCATTTACCAAAGAAAAATATTTGAAACTTGTGTGTCTGACATTAGTCTTTGGCTCAGGTTTGTTTGGCCATTGTTATTGATTTCCAGGTCAGACAGATGAAATCTGGTTTGAGGGAAGAAAAGAGGAGACAAAGCACAGCAAAAATCCTGACAGGCATAAATTTTGCTTTTTAGAATGTCTGTGCTTGCAATCAGCAGCCTAAAAAGTTCTGCTATGATCATCAAGACATGATGTCTATCAATCAGTCTTTAAACACTGTCCATTAGGTTCTCTTGTTGAGGATGTAACTGAATCTATAATTCCCTGAAGGCTGTTTTCAGTCCACTTTATAGCCAAAGGAGAAATAAGGGAAGTTCTCTTGCTTTCCAATATGTGAAGTTACATGGATCAAAGATATTAGTATCATGGCCTAAAATGTTATTTTTTAGAGCTACAATAGAAACTATCCTGCTTCTTTTTTTTCCCCCATAGAACAGTTTGAGACATAAATCAAGTCACATAGTATTGATTGCAGAATATATTTGCAGATGTCACCCCTTAGTATACAGACTCGATTCCTAAGTGTTTTATTCTTACACATTCTGTAGGGTGTATGTGAAATGCATTATATTATTCTCTGAGTTTAGATTTTTTCCAGACGACAGGCATTACTTTTATGATGCCCTGAATGGAATGACAGAGTAAACTGCCCTGATTTATACTCCATTACAACCAGTGATACTCTGTCATGACTGCTGCTCTTTCTCATTACACAATGTCGTGCACTCCCTTACCTAGCAATGAAATAAGTTGCAGCATTCCCAAATACCAGCAACACAAGTCAATTCCTATCACATGCCTTGCTCATTCACCCTGGGAACTTTTCCGTTTTAGACCTCAGTCTACAGTTCCTCTTGTGGATGATTTCCATTCCGTTGCCTTATCTGGGGTATACATGGTATGTCATTCTTCATTTTAGATGTACTGTTTGGATACAAGCACCAAAATAATAAATCATGGAGCTAGGTTATTTTTAGGCCACATTTCCGAATCAACAGTGAGACTTTTTCTGAAGAACCTGCACAAGGAACTTATTGTGTGCATACACAAATAAATGACACAATTCAATGGTTTAATACTATCTGCCAAGTTAAACTACTGCAGAGCAGCTGTGTACATTTAAAGTGATCCCTGGCACTTCTGAAGAGTTCATAAATCAGCAGCAACATACTTTCTTCCAATTAAGAGAGTTAAAGGAAAAAAATCAGAAATTAATGTGTCTAGGACATAAATGACATCTCTATACACTTGTAAATGTGAATCTGAAAAAAAAAAAAAAGAAAAAAAAGCAATGCTCTTTACATCTTTACTTTACTTGGATTATAATAATGTTTAAATGCCCGTTTTTGAAAGTGTTTCAGTTGTTGTCGGACACATTGTTTTAAGGAGGCTTGCTTGAAGCCAGCCAGTGATATTAAACCCAATTTACTGAAGAAATGAACAACAGTCATCAGCCAAGCCACAGAAGTACCTCACCAATGCATCAAACTATGGTTCCTTCCAATAAAAGTAACATGAGATATACACCCCATATCACAAATCATCTTTTAGAACTCTGAAAGCAATCACTAAAATACTAATTGCTCTAAAAAATCACGTTGTGTAGTTCCACTGCCTAAACATTCCTGACAATCTGCTAGTATCATTTGAGCATCCAAAGGAGGTCAACAAATATGGTGAAGGGCCTTGAGCGGAAGCCATATGAGGAGTGGTTGAGGTCACTTCGTCTCTTCAGCCCAGAGAAGAGGAGACTGAGGGGAAACCTCATTGCAGTTACAGCTTCGCTGTGAGGGGATGAGGTGGGGCAGGCACTGATCTCTTCTCTGTCTTGACCAGTGACAGAACATGAGAGAATGGCCTGAAGTTGTGTCAGGGGACATTTAGGTTGGATATTAGAAAAGGTTCTTCACCCAGAGGGTGGTTGGGCACTGGAACAGGCTCCCCAGGGAAGTGGTCACAGCACCAAGTCTGACAGTCTTCAAGAAGTGTTTGGACAATGCCCCCAGGCACACAGTGTGACAGCTGGGGATGGTCCTGTGCAGGGCCAGGAGTTAGACTCAATGATCCTTGTGGGTACCTTTCAACCCAGCATGTTTTGTGATTACATGAACAGCAACCACCAGACTATTTCTCAGTGACTCTATGCTCTTGGCTGTCGCGCTGTGCTATAGCAAACAATGTAGAAATGCATAGGAGATAACAAGCTTCACTGAGTCTTTATCATCTATGGCAGACTCTTCTGTTTGCACTTCTTCTCCTTTGCAACTTCTTGCCCTCCTCACTATGTTCCTGCATCTTTTCACAATAGTTACACTCTTGCTGTAGCTGGATTTTCATCCCAATCATATTTGATGTAGTTTGTTTGTCTCTGGGACTACATGCATTAAAAATGTATGTTTAGTTTAGACCTTAAAGAAAGCAGAAAGAAGAATAAGTGCATTAATAAAAATACTTAAAAATTTAAAGAAATCCTACCTAAAACAACAGTGTTGTGCAGGAACCAACAACCATCTGACCAAATAATCTCTCTTCCCTCTCTAGAAGATTTTTCAGCTGTATTCCAGAAAACTCTATTCAGTACAACATTGCTTCCTCCCTTTCTACACTGAATGGTGTCTGCAATCAGTTTCCCACTGCTCTAATGCTGCAGGACACACAGCTCTTGCACACATGCAATCTGAAAAACATGTAGGTTGGAAGGGACCTCAGGCAGCCACCCAGAGCATCCCCCTGCCCAAAAGAGGTTGTTAGAGCAGGCAGTCAACACCTTGTCCATCCAGGTTTACAAGATGTCCAAAGATAGGGCTTGTACAACCTGCTCCAGGGTCTGATGACTCCATATACTGAGTTGGAATTTCCCTTTTTCCAGCCTGTGTCTGTTACCTCTTGTCCTCCTGCTGTGCACATCTGAGAAGACAACTCCATCTTCTCTACACTGTCCTGTTTGGAAGCGATTCCCAGCAGTGTGCAGCAGAGAAATGAATGTCATTATTACTGCTTATTTACTCAAAAACTAGTATTTCCATTTAAATATTTCCTAGGATCCATAATTGGTCGACTCCACGCTCCAGAGAAGGGATATACCCTTTCACTCTGTGCTCTGGCAGAATGAAGGAATAATATATGCTTAATTGCCAGTGTGCCTGGAGCATGCTTGAATCTGCTTCCTGTTAACTAGACCATCATTGCACATTTGAAACACAGAATCTATGTTAAAACATGTCCTCTTGTTTTAAGCTTATAGTAATGCAGACCATTTTTGTGGTAAACCAAAAGTGGAATGGATAAGATTTGGTGGACAGGGAGACAAGTTTCAGTCAATGCTGCTGCATATTGTCATAATGAGTCATAACATTATTTAGCTGTAACTCTTAAACTAGTGCATCAAAATTCCAGCCTAGTATGATGTTACTTTAATTAGAAATAAAAGTCTGGCTTTAATACAGATTTGTAAAATGTTTCACAAAGATGCTGTATCACTTGATTCTTTCATGGCATTATTTCCTGTGCCAGCTGTCTCTGGTGACAACTATATGTTTGACAATTCAGATGAGGAGACTTTAGGCCTGAAAAACTCTAGGAACTGAACAAGTAGACATTTCCAACTAAAAGTACAATCCCACTGGAAAGCTGACAACCATTCAGGCCTGCTACAATACACTCTGCAGGTTCTTCACAGCTCACGTTCATTTGACACCAAAGACAAAGAATTCCCATTCTTCAGGTGAAAGTTGATCTATATACACAAAGTATGGACTCTATGTGGACACACTTCAACGCATGAATCAGGTGAATTACACCCACCAGCTGGAAACATGTCAGTACACCAAGGGGCTGAGACGGGTCCCACAGGGCTTCTGTGGGGAGGATGCTGCACATTGAAAGAAATGTTTTTCATGACTAAGGCTCTCCTGCATCACTATACTCCTTGTTAGTCTCTGCAGCAGCAGTCAGTCAGAGGATTTGCCTCTTCCATAGTTATGGGGAAAGACCAGTCATTGCTGACTCTATAATTGATATGAAACAGAAAGGCAGGTCAAGACACAGCAAGAAAAGCAGAGTTCAGGTGATACACTGCTGCTTAAGTTCAAAACTCTGATTCTGCAACCTTTATTCAGCTGAGCCCTGTAGCATCAAGCTCAACTGGCTTCCTGCTCTTTTTAATTTTAACAATTCCCTGGTAGCACGTCTGCCAGGATTGCAGGACAGCCCATCTTACTGGTTACCCAGACAGAGAAACTAGCATCCAGAGAAACTAGTGCCTGGAGAAGATGTTGCAGGAGGCCCACAAAAACACAACCTACCCTGTTGCCGGGCTTCAATTCCTCACAAGTAACAGTGAAAACTGCCAAGATGGTGCTCTTCAGTGCTTTCAGTTACCCACCAGAAGACTGCTCTTTCACATCTTGGGTAGAAAAGACACTCTTTACCCTTCTTGTTGGAGATGCCTCTTGAAATACCTGTGGATGCCATGCAGGGAGGGGCCTCCCCTGTAACCATGCAGAAGGGACCAGATTTAACATACCATTTAACATGGTGCTCTGTACCTGCCACAGAGCAGGGTAGTTCTGTGTAATTTTGATTTCAGTGGCTTCTCACCTGCACAACCCAGTTTTCTCAGTGCACAGCCTGGGAAGATGGAGAGCATGGCATTTGTTTCAGAGAGCAGGCACCTAAAATCCCACCAGCCACGTCCTCTTCTGGCCCTAGCATTAGGAATCAAATCCCCTCTTGTGAACACCCTCACCCCTCAACAATTTAATATGATAAAATGTGTCATACTTTCAAGTAACTGAGCAGGAAATTGAAGACTTTCCATTTAGGAAAGTTAAGGAATTGTTATTAGTAAATGCAAGTAATGGTGCAGACTTTAAATTTCTCAGGAAGTCTGTGTTTATTTTAGGGAAGATAGTAGAACCGCCCTGTTCTCTAGATTTTCATGCCCTGATGAAGTAATATTTTGCAAATGTTGTTTACAGTTTCTGTCTTACAAAGCCATATTATGTATATATGTATGTGTATTTATATAAATATCTTCTTAAACTACGCATTCTATAAGGAATCCAAACAACATGTGAAAAGCTAAAAATGCTTTTGCAGAATATATATCTTACTTTGCCTCTAAGTATCTGACAGAGATAAGAGATTTATATGATTATTTTTATGATTATTTTTTGCTTTACTGTCACATCCAGCAGGTTTAAAAGACAAAGTTTCCGTTAAAGCACCAAATATGCAGACTCCCACCTAAAGAGTACTATGATAAACACAAAATGCTTTCAAAAGATCACAGTTTGCCCACTTTGAAAAAAAAATGTACTTCATAGCTGTAGAGTATGTGACTGGATGGAAAGAAAATTCCATCAAATACTTTATCAGCTGGCTGCCACTCTGTGTATGTGAGCCAATAAAAATGGAGAATTTTATTGAGAAGCAATAATTTCCTCTATATCAACTCTTGCAAGCACCATTACATCAAATCTCAAGTGTCCTCACAGAAACAAAACACCCTTTTAAATGTTTTTCCAAGATATGATGCAGCCATTCCATCTATCATTTTGACCCCAATATTTTAACCAAACAAGCTCATATTGAGTCAGCAGTGGTCTGAACTGCAGATAATATAGCCATGCAAAATGACTATAGGCTTGGTAAGACACTATATAATTTGTTTATTTGTTTGTTTTTAATTTTGGCAGATCAAAATAGTGAGCTATCTTGGATGTGATGTAACACAGCTCTAAAAGGCAATGGCAGGAAGACCACAATTCTATTGAACAGCTCTTGTTACACAGGGAAGGGATATGAAAAGCCTTTTCAACACAGGAAGCCATAGTCACTCGCTTGACCAGAAGCAACATTTCAAACCAAATTAAACAGAAGTCAGGTGACTAGAAGAGCACCTGCATATTCCCAAGACCATTAAGCTTCTGGTCTCTGGGACCTGACCATGTAAACCAAAATGGAAGTGAAATAATTGTTGATGACCTTGGAAGGCATTAAAGCTCTACCTCTACCATTTATGTCTTTTCTACAAAGCTTTGTTGATATGCTGAATTTAAATAATCTCCCATTTTGTAGTTGGCTGAGATGGATAACAGGCCACCTCTTTGACTTCCCTCTCAGCCTGGCTACAATAAATAAATCCATGCTTTGTTAATATTTTTTTTGTTCATACAAAATTACACTAACTGTGCAGTCACTCAAAACCCAAAGGAACCTATTACAATATGTCAAAACAATCATTCTCTTGCCATCAGTGTCAACCTATCTCACTACCTTTTGGTCAATGGTTTAGTTACAACTGAAGACAAGCCAAGAGATAAAAATTAGGAATAACAATGCCCAAATGTATTTCAGCCTCAGATAAAACCAGGCATAATAGTAGCACACAGAGGAAACTCCTTCCCCTCCAGTGTCTGGTGGTACAGAGGCTCTATTAGATCTCAGAGGACCTGAAATAAATGCATATCCTGACATGGAGGCAGTGTTTGGGCTTGAAAATAACGAGGTGGGAAAAGTGCTGTGTTTTCTGGATGTCCTAGTTCTAGCTCTGAAACCCTAGTTCAGGAGTTCAATGGAGGACAAAGTCTGTGCTGACTGTAGCTGACTGAACCCATTGAAACCATGAAATGACCCATCGGTGCCATGCAGTTGTCGAATTGTCTCACCTGAAAAGCCTTATTCAGCTCTCATTGTTGTTCTGCCTCCAAACTGCGCACCAGGAAACAGCCCCAAACCCTGACCGAGTTGCAGAACTACATGTCAGTGCTCAAAGAGGTGAGGCAGTAGGAAGGCACACTACATCCTAACAGGAGTGCAGTTAGAAAACACTGTCTAGGCTCAAGCATTTGCACTTGTTTTGAGTAACCTTCTTAACCCTCAGTCAGTACTCTTTCTTGAAAGCTCATAGAGGCAAGGACACAACCTTTTTATATTTGTGGCCAAATCTCCATGAAAAAAAACCCCTCAGAACCTGGAAAATATGCAGCAGGCAAATATGTCCTTCTTTGCCTTTTGATCAAAAGCTTTAATTCCAGCTCAATCAAGCACCAATAAGTGAACAGTGATCATATCAGGAGAAAAAAACCCACAGCTGTAGACAGCAGTAGGAATAGTCTTGCTGTATCATCTCATTTAATGATCCTCTACTTTTGCACTTGATATTTATCTCCTTGAAGCTGAGTCCCATCTACCAGTGTTACATCTTCCTTTCTTCCTCTATAAGACTCAATGTACATGACAGCATTCATCAGTCACAGCAGCTTTCTCCAATTTATGAGAGATAGAAAAACTGGTTTTATTACAAGCAAATAAACTGAACAAGGGTTACTAACCAGGGGTTTATTTTCTTGGTTTTGTTTATTACTAACCTATAGGTGTTTCGCAGAAGTTGTAAGGCATCCAGTCCAATTTGGAATGGGTGCCATGAATTAAGCATTCGGAAATAGGGCAATCACATATTAACTAGAAATATAGCTGGAACAGCCTCAGCCATGTGGCCAGCCATGCGGGCAGATTGGGGATGCCATGTTGCCCGAAACTCTGCCCCTGGTATGGGGGGGGGACATAGCAGAACCAATCCGAGGAAAGAGAATGCCCCCCTGGTTACATAAGTGGGGTGGGACCTTGAAAGCCTTCAAAAGCGGGATTTTTGACTCGGAAGGGGTGCTTCTGGGGATCCTGTGTGACCTGGGCACCCAACACATGTGATAATGAAATTTTCCTGTTTGTCATATTTCTTCTGTTTCACAGATATTTGCTGTTTTTCTAAATTTAATAAAAGAGATTTTTCTCACAAATTTGTCGGGAGCTGGCATCCCTGTATAACATAAAATGAAATAAATCATACAGTGGTCCCAAAATTAAGATCCCAGCAGTGAATACTTAGTTTTCTCAAGGGTACCTAGCCTGACACTGGGGACAGGCAAATGGAGCCCTATCACTGAAACCCTGATGGGTCTTTACAGCAAAGTTCCCCAGTCCATCCCAGAGGTGATTTCAAGAACGCTGGCTCTGGTTTGAGTTGACTTTGAGCCTCTCTTTCATGGTGAAATAGGTTGCCAGGAGCACTGGGAGCCACAGCTTTGTCTCTGCACCTGCAGTGCCAGTGGCAGGATGGGGCAAGCAGCAGGAGTAAGGTGATCCGCCATCGCCTTCTGCCTGACAAGAGAGAGAGGAAGAGGAGAAGATGTTCCAAATGCTGGGTTTGGGTGTTGCTTTCTCCCTTCTTCAGTAAACTGAGCCAGATTTAAACACACAGTGTTCTGAAAAAAAGAATTAAAAGAAAAGAAAGAATGACAGTAGTTTCTGTAGAAAAATGTTGAAATTAAATATTGTGGCTTTTCAAATTTTTCCCTCATGTTCCTGACTGAAAATGTTGCTGAGAATTTAACCTTAAGTCCCAGATATTTTTCAGTCAATCCAAATCTTCATTTCAAGGAGTAGATACCTAATATATGTGAGTACAAGGCAGCTGACCATTTTTCCCAACAGAATACTGGAGCTCTCATATGTCACTGAGAGCTTACAGCATAACAAATTTCTTTTTGTTTTAAGCAATTTCCTTTAGTGCTCAGTGAATTACCCTGTCACACATTCAACAACTTTTTTTCATATTGTTACAAGCAATTCTGCTGGATGAAATTAATGTAGTAAAGTGTACTCTCAGTTTTTATTAAGCTCTCTTGGCTGAGGAAAGATCAATATTTAATCGAAGATGGGGGAGGGAATGCAGGCAGAAAGGTTTCTCTTTTCTGTCTTGTATCTTAAAAAAAAAAATTAAATAAGTTAAAATATCTAGTTTCATGAATGACAGACCAATTCAGCTGACTGGCCAGATTCTGCTGAGTACCAGTTGCAGTTACAAAAATCTCAGGCGTCTTATGCTTTGACGTTAACAGAGCTGGCACAGGCAGTACTATAAAAAGAAGCAAACAACCAGAAAGAAATGTAAAGACCACGAATACCATTTAATGACTGACTTTGGAGATGCCTATGTGAGCAAAGTAATTAAAACGCAGGCAGTGAGGAGAACAGGAAGAAAACCGAGAAGCATAATTAATTAAAAATATTACGATGTTTCTCTCTGCTAATTCTGTAATTTTCACAACACAGCAGAAGCTAGAATTAGCGTCTTGTACCTTCAGGATGCTGATCTCTGCAGGATATTGACACCTACCCAATAAAGTATGTATAATAGATGAATAAAAGAAACAATTGTTTCAGTTTCAGCATGATGGTGTGATGGTGAACTTTGATGGCATCCTAGTAAAACACATAACATTTATTGCCATGATAAACTGCTCTTGAGGGAGTGATTTCCCTGCCCTCCCAGCTGGAGCTGTCGTACTGCAATGACAGAGTGGGTAAGGAAAGGACGGAACAATAGAGAAGTCAAGGAGCTGGAGCCTGACCTTAACAGAGTGGGTGGTATTTGCTGCAGTCCAGAAAAGCAAATAACTCACTCAAAGGTGATAGATTTTACTGGGGAGTGGAAATAACAAAGCTGAGAAATAAAGTGAAGCAAACATGGTATGAAAGCATATTAAAGGAGGGATTTTATTTGTCAGTAGAGTCAGCTATTAAGGAGAGAGAGGGAGAGAGAGAGAAGAAAAAGCAAAAGAGGGATGAGAGAAGAAAGAGGGATAGATAGAAAAAAAAAGAAGTTTTTAAAAAAGGGAGGAAAAAAGAATAAAAAAAAAGAAAAAAGCAAGCCTCACAACTGCAAGGTGTTCTTGATTAAATGCATCACTCAGTAACATGTCCAAAAACACACCAGCCCTCTTCATGGAACACCTTGCCTGACAGCAAGGGTGTAATTGAGTAGTTGGTACTAGAAAATTTGTTTCTGTTTTCCCTTTTTGAGACTAGGGACTGCAGGAACCAACATCCTTTCAAGGAGCAACATCCTCGTTGGTCACTATCTCAGTCAAGAATACGCAGAAGAAAATCTCAGCTTTCCAAAGCAGAGGGAACTTTTTTTTAAAACTTTGTGTGTGTGCATGCACATGTATAGAGCAACTATCTGACTTTTGTAACCATCCTTGCTTATTGCCCTCTTTTCCTGAAAATGAGAAATGTCACACTTCTACTCACTGATCTAAAAAATTAGGAGTTGCTGTGGTACAGTGACTTTAATCGAGCTGCAATTGCTGTGTGCAGACAAAACATGACATA
This sequence comes from Dendrocincla fuliginosa, assembly GCA_035047845.1. Taxonomy (NCBI): domain Eukaryota; kingdom Metazoa; phylum Chordata; class Aves; order Passeriformes; family Dendrocolaptidae; genus Dendrocincla; species Dendrocincla fuliginosa. The sequence goes on along the minus strand of JAWWMO010000138.1, from coordinate 36,614,153 downwards.
GGTTGCAATATGTACATTGGGAACTTGATAAGGGTCAATCGGAAATAAATCAGTGACATGACTGATTATAGACAGGTATTGTTCAATGATATTTTATTTGCTTAGTAAAACATCACAGATCAGTAGGAAAAAGTAATCTGACTGAAAGGAGACATAGAAGCTATAATAAGCTATAGATATGCACATAGAATGGAAGAAAAGAAAAAAGTATCAATGTAGTCAAGTTACAAGTTTGTGTGTCTCATAGCTGATTTAAAAAGGAAGGTAAAGAAACTGATGAAGTATCCATTGTCTATTCTGTGGAGTCCTTTTTCTAAAATGCATGTAATAAAAGAATCATTCGCTCAGTCTGAGGAACTTTTATGGTTCCTGTTCATATTGAATTAAAGTGCTTGAAAACAGAAAGGTATTTAATTTTACAATGTACTTTTGAGAAGCAGATGTCTCTTTTGCCACCATATTACAGAAGGGAAAATGATACAGAAATATTCCACGTCAGTGTCAGATGGGATATATATAGTGATAGAACAAGATGAATCTGGAAATTTCTGGGCATGACTGTGATTTGCTGGTCATTCTTTCTCCAAGAATGATGGCAACTGCCTCTTTGAATCCATAGCATAAAGAGAACAGCATTATTGGGTTTGTTACTATTATTATTATTATTATTATTACTAATTCTCTTACTATTACTATACAAAGCTGTTGCTGAAGACTACAAATATCCCAATGGCTCTAGACTAGCAGACTGGAAAGAGCTTTAGAAGCAGTGTTACACACTATGACTGGCAAATTGTCATCATCTTCGGACTATTTGTTACTTGGGATGATGAAAACTGGGAGTTATGCTGATGGTCACTGAAGGGGTCACTAGGTTAGATGTTTTTAAGCATGTTGAGGAATTTTAACTTCTTTCTGTTCTATATAAAATAGTAGGACAGAAGAATTGCTCCTTAAGTCACACTAATTAATTATAAATTAATTACAGCTCTGCTGTATAACAATGCCATTTTTATTATTTTTTTTTTAAAGCAGTGTCTCTCAAAAAGCTCTGTGGAAACCAGCAGCTCTCTCATTCTATGTCCTGCTTCACTTCTCTTCTTCCTTTGCTGGCTCCAAGGCATGGAGGCAGACTTCAGCCACGAGGAAGTCTAGAGCAGGCTGTAGCACCCCCACCACCAGACTCTGCCACTGTTATCATTCCCAGGGGTGGTCTCCCCTTTCCCACCACTAGACATGGTCCAAATTCCTTGTCTTCAAAGGAGGGAGGGTTGTTGTTTGGAACTGGAGGGGACAGAGCATTTGGCGAAGCCCTGTGGAAGTCAAGGTAAGCACACCTGAGAGGTGCTGCTCCCCAGGATGCCCAGAGGCTCGTGGCAAAACTGCTCCTCACACCCTTATCTCCATCCTCCCTTTCCCCTGCCTGTCAGCTTTGAGAATCCTGCCTCTCAGAGTATAGTCATCTCCTTTTTTGTTGCAATTACCCTGCAGGTCAGCAGCAGGCTTCTTGTCCTCCATCCAAAAACATAGCATGATATAAACAACCTCTTCAGGAGAAGGAAAAACAGGAGAGACAATTACAGAAGCACACAGACATAGATGGGATGTTCAGCCCTGCACATCTAAGAGGAGCATAATTTCCAGTTGCACTAAGACAGCATCTTCTTTACATCTCTAGATTATATTAATGCATCTTGCATTGCGGAGGCTGTGCTAGCAAGCTGTTCATTCACTTGTGTTAACTGTAGACACCCACCAGCCACAGAGCTCCTGTAAGATTTCTTCCCCTTTGATCCCAACCCCAAATGGGGTACACAGTATAGCTCAGTAAACCCCATCACTCAAATTGGCACTTTTTCTCTCCAGTGCAGATAATTTTATTCTTTTTTTCCTACTGTACTTTAACAATGTATGTACTTACATATTTATCAGAGTAGTTTCTATTAGTGAATACCTTAAGTATTACAACTCCTGCAGAGCTGATAATTTGCAAGAAAAATTATACCAAAAGCATCCCATGGAATACTTTAAAACCAATTTACAAATTGGTCTTTGTCTTTGTGCACACACAGAGACTGTGAACAAGCCAATTGTATGAATCAAGCTTTTCTAATCTTTTCATATGCACTGGAACCAAATGTGCACCCAATCTGAGCTGCACTGCATAGCTGTGACTGCTTAGATAAGTCATATAATACCATCTTCTCCAGCAAGAAACACTTCCCTTTGGAAGAGAGACATAAATCTCCCCAGAGTGTGACTATCAAACCTTTGGGCTGCAGGATCATGTGAATGCTTGCTGAAAGCAGACATTAAGTAAAGAGCTTGCATTTAGAAACGGCATGGATTGTGGAGGCATTTCCTTCTCTCCTCTCCTCTTGCTCAGCTTGCTCCAGGTATCCTTCAGCCTTGGACACACTGGCTGTCTCAGGAACCTCATCCCCTGTGATCAGGGCTTGCAAAGTTTTTCTGGGCTGCTGGTCCCTCAGCAGGACCCCCTGGAGCAGAAGGTCCCGCAGGTGAGGTTTCAAAAAGACACAGCCCCTTTTTCCCAGGCACCGAATAACCCGATTTGCAGGGGAAGGTTCAGCATGGTGGGGTAGATTTCCTTTTCTAGTGAAGGCACCAGGAAGGAAGATGTGGAAGCTGTATGCATTTCTCTGTCAGAACCACTACACTGCAGCCAGTTTACTTTTAATATTATTTGTGTGCACATGTTCAATATGTCCTTGCAAGTACCACAGCAAGACTGTGAGAGAAGGTATGTATAAAAGAAAATATGTAAAATAAGTAATTCTTCATAATTCAATATGACATCCCTCCTTTAATTTAAACCTAATCAGGGAATAAGAAACTAAAAACAGCTGTAAGCATTCACATTACATCTCTCCTGGGAAACGTACATAAAGTTAGGATTTGTTTTCACCCAATGGAAATTTTGCGATTTCACACAGCCACTCTTTTTGTTTAAGCTGCTTCTTTATTACATTTTCCATAACAGAATTTACAATCTCCACAAAATAAAAAGCAATTCCACTGCATTTTCTTTGCTCTACCTTCTCCTGCTTAAAACATGAAAAGCTTAAACACTTAAGTGTTTCTAGTAATCTGGCTATCTCAGCCATAAATTCAACAGTCAGGAAAGCTTTCTTTTTTTCTTTTTTATATTGATAAGGTGTACCTGGAAACTGTGCATGGCCCGGTATGATACGCATGTTTCTTTTTTTTTTTTTTACAATCCATATGGTAAATAAGCTTTTAGTAAACCACATCCAAAGGCATTTTAAAGCTCTCTTCTCCCACATATATAAATCCTGGCCAGCAGTGCAGAACTAAAATGCTGTGAATGGTGAGCTCAGAAGCGAACACTTCCAGAGATTAAAATGTTCCATCGAGCATTCCAGTACAGAGATGCTGCCGGAGAGCACAAGGGAATGTGAACACTTACAGCACAAAAGGACACGGCCCCCAGACCGCAGCCGTTCAACAATACCTCAGCTGTGAGAGGGAGCAGGCAGGGACCCAACTGCAGCGTGAGACAAGCAGAAGCCTGTATCCTCTGCATCCAGCAGGAAGTGAATAATCCGATTACGGCCCTCAGTCTCTCTGAAAGTTGGTCACTAATGGAAGTTTTAAGAAAAATGCTCTGCTGTTGAAGCTCACTCAAATAAAGTGCACAGTATTTGGGAACAGCGGTGCCTTATAAGTGCAAAGTTAATGCAACGGCCTCTTAATCTGTACTTAATAATCTTCTGGCAGAGTGAAAGGTTGACCCAAGGCAAAGTTTAATGATCAAGGCTGGCAATTAGAGCTATTGGTAACAATTAGTTTTTCTGCAAATGTGCTTTCCATGGTGGGAAGTGCAACTATTAAATTTCCAGACATTTTTAACTACATTTTAAAAAATGTGACATTATCATCTATAAATACTGCACAAGACCATTATCTGAAGTTAAACCCAGGAGTAGTGGCAAGATCACGTATAAAAAGCCAAGAGATGCAGTTGTGACATTTGGCTATGATCACAGCCATGAATGTTTTCTTCTTCATGTACAGGAGGCATTTAAGGTAAAAACACTGTAAATTTTCCCCCCACAACAAGAGATTTTGAACATCCTTGTAGAGGAAGAAAATCACAATGCTACAAATTGGCATCACCTCTTGACAGCCCTTTGACAACAGTGGTACTGCTGAGGTTTATCAGAGGATGGACACAGGTCTTGCCAGACCAATCCCCCCAAAGTAAGTACCTGCTTGAGTTGAAACAAGTAGTTTCAGCACAACTATTCACACAAACAGGGCAGGAGCATAACTTCCAATGCCTTTGGTCCTACCAAAATTGTTCTCCCCCCAGGTAAGGACAATTTTGCAGCCACTGACTTTCAGGAGTCCATGAAGCATGGCTGGATGCTCCTCTCAGTGCCTTCAGAGGCACTGGCCATTCAGGGTTGCAGCCAGATTATACCTAGGCTTTCTGCTTCCAATGCACTCAGGGGAGAGAGGGGTGAAGATGTCCCTCACACTTGGTAGGGTTAACAGCAGTGCCACAAGCAACTCACCATCCCTCTGTGTGATGGTGATGAAATCCTCCTGGAAGTCACTGGAGCAGCATCATGTACCTCTTATTATACACCTGTAATGGTAATGTTGGAACTAAACTGTTGACATGCTTTACATTAGGACAAAAATGTGCTTGTTGGTTGGAGTATGACAAAGTTCTGGGAAGAAGTAAGAATGAGGCAGTAGAAGGAAAACAAGAGAAAGAAGCCAGCTAAGAAAGGTCTGGTTTTGTCCTGCTTTTAACAATTGCTCAACCAGTATTGTAGGTTTTAAACATATACATCATAAAACTGGTGAATTTTTCTTCTGCACTTTTGGAATTGTCTTTTGTCTTTTCTCTAAATTTTTTTATAATTTTTATTTCCCACCCAGCAATTACATGTTTAATTCCAAAGGAAAATGAAAAGGAAAGTGCGAAATATGAAAAGTAAGAACTCTAAAGCATATTTTACCAGAACCATTAATATGTCCCTCAGGTATACAGAGGAGTAAATTTGGACTTGAGACAAGAATTCATAGCCTACTAAAATGCATATTATCATGTCTTAAAGATGTGGTCTTTAAAAATTATACTTCCAGCTAGCAAAGACAAAAGCATTTAACAAATGCAGAAACTACAAATGAATTTCATATATGGTAGTGTATATTCTGAAAAATACTTCTGATCTGTATAATCAAAATAAATTATTATTAATTTGGAACCTATCTAGGTTCCAGAATTGTTTATTAAGAGAAATATATACAAGTGTGCATATACATATATATACATACATTTCGTAAGATAACCATAATCCTGTGTACAATACACAGACACTTATAAGAATTTTTCCATCACTATTGAGAAACCAAGATAGCTTTTCTCAAAAATCCTAATATCCGTGTACCCCATATAGTTCAAATCAGGACAAGTCAAATCAAATATGATTCAAGAACAAATACAGGTACATGCAATTCTTAAAACTACTTTTATCTATTATTCTGATGTTCTCTCCTCTGTGGGTGGTTGTTTTGTCTGTTTATGTTTTCTCTTTTTGCCTCCTTTTTTTTTTTTTTTTTTTTTTAAGCCTGGAAACTGCCACAGAAAAGTCTGGCAGCTATAACCTTCAGCTAACTACTAGCAAATGCTAACATGCTGTAAAGTGGAACATTTATACAAGATCCATCTGGCGCATACAAGTAGGAATCCAAGATTTAAAGCCATTACATTGTGCATGTGCATTTACACCTTCACCAAAGTTGGCAAAAAGAGTAGATTTTACCCCACGACTCCAGTAGTAAAAGGAGTGGTGTGAAACATGTGCTGACCTACACTCCTCCATCCAATTGTAGTTATTATATACTGCTCTTTGGCATGTTACATCCTAGGCTTCATGCCAGGAGTAAATTAGTTCAGTCCTGAACTTGTCTATCAGAAATTAAATAGTACAAGAGTGAAACACGCCTATAAAGGGTCAGAGCAGCTGAGCATTTTCTTTTGATCAGTCTTACAGCTTTAAAAGGGCAGTCCACCGGGTCTGTTAAACCTAGCAATATTCCCATCAAAAGGATGTCTCAGTTGACTCTTTTTGCCATAACCAAACAGTAAGGAGGGGAAAATGGCTTAGAACTTTTTGCTATCCTTCATGAAGCTTATGAAGCCACATGCCTAACATTTTAGGATTTTTCCGCTCGGTAAGTTCCCATCCCCTCAGGCAGAGTAGACCTGGGTTTGTCAGTAAAATTTCGCTTTATTTTTATGTAGGACATATATAAAGGAAATATGCAGAAATAAAACACGGTGTACAGGAATTAATGACAAACATAGCCACCATTATGCTAAAAAAGAGGGGGGAAGGTTGAAAGAACATTTACATTAGTAAAGTAAATGTAAAGTACATTTACATTACCAGCGAAATTCAGGTTTCTGTTGGAAGCAAGCCCCGATGCTTAAGGCATTCACTCATGCCCTCTGCCGTCTGTCCCGGCGAATTCCAGCACAGATTCACCGTCTTTCTCGCACGGAAGCACTCGCTCACGAAGCTGTCTAGGCTAAGTGAGATTCCTTGTTCCGTGCGCATTTGCCCCCCTGCCAGTCGCACTGAGCTGTAGCCCCTGCTTACCGCATCACGGCATGACGTGTGCCTCTACTCCAAAACCACTAGCAAGTCATTTCAAGCACAGGTCCCTCCTCAGACTGGTCATTTAAACACCAGGTGGCACCAAATAACAAGTTTCAATAGTGAGGCTTGTTTTGTTGGGTTTTTTTTTGTTCGAAGTCGGTGAAAAGGCCCCACAGAACTGTGTAATAATGGAAAAAAAACCCAAAATATGCAAACCGACACCCCTCCCCCCCAACCAACCAACCAAGCAAAAACAAATCAAACCAGAAATCAACCAAACAACAGCAACAACAAAAATCCCAACAAACTTCAGAATTCATCTGGGGTGAGTTCTCCAAGAGCAATGCCTCCATCGAAATGGAGATGGTGAGAGATGCCGGGGCAGACAGACACCCCAGATGAACACCCTGGGACCTGACAGCAGTAACTATCTCAGCTGCTCACAGCCAGCATGTATTCCTCCTAATTAACTGCTAAAAAGTCACCAGATTTCCGAGTGGGGCTCTTCTTGCCACCAACATTGGCTAACACCGCTCAGTGAGAACATAGCATGTCAATGAAAGCAAGGGCAGTACTTTGGGGAAGAGAAATCATGCTTTTGGAGCATGTAATTGCAGATGAGACATTCTGGACAACCAACGTACATGATTTCTAGCCTCACACTTAGGCCTGACAGCTCACTCTCTTTGCAACAGCCCAATTGACAAATTTTACATGCTGGGCACAAAACTGGGTCATGTGTTCCTGCACTGGGATAGGGTAGAAAGGGTGGTGCTTTCTCCCCTGCAGAATATTGTTCAGAAGATCAGTGGCACAAGAGGATGAACTAACTGGTTTGCTTTTATCATAGAATCATAGAATATCTTGAGTTGGCAAGAACTCACAAGGATCATCAAGTCCAGCTCCTGGCCCTGCACAGAACCACCCCAAGAGTCACACCATGTGCCTGAAAGCATTGTCCAAATGCTTCTTGAACTCAGACAGGCTTGGTGCTGTGACCACTATCCTGGGGAGTCTGTTCCAGTGCCCAACCACCCTCTGAGTGAAGAACCTTATCCTAATACCCAACCTAAACTTCCCCAACACAGCTTCATGCTGTTACCTCAGCTCCTGGCACTGGTCACCAGAAAGAAGAGATTGGTGTCTGCCCCTCCACTTCCCTTCGTGAGGAAGTTGTAGACTTGTTTTTCAATATTTTCATGATCAATTATAATTTTAGAAGCACTGTAACTGTAGCTGGTGTGAAGGCTTTTCACGTAACCATAAAATTATTAAAAGGTACTTTTGGAAGCCACAGACTGCATTACTCCTGCTCAAAGGAGGGCTAACTGGACCAGGTAGTTCAGTGTCTTTCGCTATGAAGTTTTAGAAGCCCATAAGGTGAAAATCCCAAAGTATTTCTGGCCAATGCGTTCCAGTTCTCAGAAAGCCAGAATTTCTCTTACTGCAACTTGCCATGCACTTATTAATACACACTCCCAAGAAGAGCTTCACTCTATCCTTTCATTGCTCCTTCCCATCTCTGAGGGGTCCCTCCAAAGCCTTCTCCTCCTCTTCCAGCTGAACAAACTCAATCTCTTGTCACACATCATGTCTCCATTCCCTAAACTACCCTGGCTGCTCTCCACTGGCCTTTCTCCAGTTTGCAGCCTCCTCTTTGAGGAGGTGGTACCTGTGGTACCCAAATCCAGGTGTACTACCCCAGATGCAGCCTCTTGAGCACTAGGAGGGGAATCATCTCTTGCTCCCACAGCTCAGTAGATGTCAGCTGTTCAACAGCACTAGAGTGCAGTACTGGCTCATGCCTACCATAGTGTGCCAGCACACATGTGGCCTCTGCCATGAAGCTGCCCAGGGCTGGTCCACTCCCCGCCTGTGCAGGTGCACGGTGTTACTCCACAGGGCTGTGCATTCATCTTTACTGAACTTACTGAGGTTGGCACTATCCCATTCCTCCAGCCTGTGAAGGTCCCACTGAACAGCTGTTGAGGACTCCAGTGGATCAATCAAGCCCCCAGAATATGTTTCTTGTTAAACAAAGTCAGAAAAAATTGGATTAGGAAAAGCATTTAACAACGAGTACAAATACACCATTACCTGTCAGGTAGCCATGACTGCCTATATTTATCACAGTGAAGTTACTTCAAATTTAAATTGATATAATCAATAAAGTTATTCTGATTGGACTTTGTGTGTGTGCACATGAAAAGCACAGTTAAAGACCACCATGTAAGCAGTTGAGAAGTCACAGTACTGCCACAGGTGATTTTCCAAACTGAGGGAAAGGAAAACCTGGTTACATAAGGTTAAAAGTTATCTTAATTATTGTCTTTTACAGGCCACAGGTGTTCAATCCAATGCCAATTATTTAATTACATTTCCTTTGTGGGATGCAAAGGGGAGTGATCAGAATTTAAATATTCACATCTTCCAAAAGACAGAGGCTGTTCTTAAACTCATAAGCAGAAACTTAACCCTGAAGCTTCCTCAGGTTTTGATGGTAAAAGTTCAAGCTGTTGTTAGCGACTGTCCAGCAGATGAAGCACGGATATCCCAGCCAGAGGGTCTCTGTGGCTACCAGCTGTTGCACGCTATGCATCCCCAGCATCTTGGGGCAGAACAGCAGGGAGGGCTGAGCAGTGGGAGGCAGGATATAAGAAGCCAGATTATCTACAAAAATATGGATATTTGTACTATACGCATATACCTTATGGCCATTATGCTTAGGAAACTAACCCTATAGACAGGTTCACAATTATCACAATGTACATTCTCCAGGCAATGGCAGGTTTGGGGGTGTGATTAGCACCATCAGAACAAGTTAAAAACCAGCACAAAGTCACACATAAGCCACCTGTCTGATCAGCTAAAAACACTGTATACAAGTCAGGCTTTTACTAATAAAAAATAGTTTTAAAGGAGAATTAAGTCAAAGAGCCTGTTTTAAAAAAAATATCAGTAAGGAAAATCAGTTCTGCATTTTGATACTTACCAATGCATTTTGAAAGTGAAGTTGTCCAAAGCTGATTATATAAACCTCATTCACTGCCTTCTCACATAATAATGAGGTACAATTTCTATGCAATGTGTTTCATGTGATGTACAATTTAAATTGGAGATAGAGACTGCGCATATCAGAATCTCTGCAAGCTAGATGTCTCCAGACCTTCAACTAGGCCATGAACTTTAAAAAATGTTTTCTATTTTAATGAGCAATCAGGCAGGAGCTTTGAATGAAATTTTGTGTTCTTAAAAGGCAGCACTGGCATCCTTCCTAAACTCAATAGCATTAGGGGTGTTCCACCTCTCCACCACTGAGGAGACAAAGTGCACTGCTGTAACTTCCTTCCTTTAAGCAGACATTCAGGAAGGATGGAAGGAGTGATGCAATGCTGCAAACTTCGGACTTAATATCTAAGTGTCAGGATCAATGTTTAGGTTGATGATAATGGGTATAAAAAAAATTGAACACCAGCTGCAGTAAATGATAACTTATTTTTTCTTCTGTGGCAGTTGTATTGTTCTCTGCTGGTCATTAATATCTAAACCAAGTCATTATTTATGTTATACTTTTACTTTTGACAGGGTGAAAAAAGTTCAAAGAATCTATTTTCCTTATGAGCCCAATCTCCCATTTACCTACTTTAAAACTGCCTGGCTCACCAACAAACAAATTCTGCTCTTCCTCCATCCACACATAGTTCCATAAAATAAGCAAATATTCCTTTCATGAGTAAGAGGTTGCAAGATTGGACACCAATCATACAATACGGAGAACTGAGGATCAGATTACTCAGGTAAAAGATCAAGGGCATATTCCAACAAAGCTTGAATGAGAGTTCAATCAAATCATATAAAGACCTTTTCTGAGAGAACTACACACATGAACAACATGACAAGATCAGGTTCTTGCATGTTATGTGAACTTAGATACTTCCAAAGTTTTAACTCCCATAACAATAATACAGTGCTTGCCTCCTAGAATTATATTCTACAGAATTCTGTTATAACTTCTCATTTTTCTTTGCAACCAAACCCCATTAAATTTCAAAAGAAACTGATGCCTAATAACTCATGCATTAAACTAGCAGGTGGCATAACTAAAGAAAAGCTTCTAAAAAGTCAGTGCTTCTTTTTGCCACTGTTATATTGCTAGAATGAAAAATGCAAATTTAAGCAATTGCAGGTCAGAGTTAAAAAAGGACGTAATTACTTTAATCTAAAACTGTGATCTAAAACTCTATCCAAAGCATACCATTCCTCCCAATGCTCACCCTCAGGGCCCAGTTTGGCTGGTGTCCTCCAGACCAACCAAACAATATGCAAGCAGTGCCAGGGGGAATGCCACATTTCATGCAATAGCTCATCCACAGTGACCAGAGAGACTGGCCCAGGTGAAATTAGACATGCTTCAGTCTGGCTACCTAGAACTGAGATGCCTGATCCACAAGGACAGATCATCTTACGTGGGATGGAGACAAGTTATTCTCTCCTCTTTCTCTTCCATAAACAGAAAAATAACTATGCAAAACACAAAAGTTGCCAATTATCCTACACAAATTATACCCAGCTGCTTAGAGCACTCTGAAGTTGCAAAGGAATAAACTTTCTTATCTTGGTAACCACTTGGCTAACCACTGAACTGCTGTATGGTTCTGATTCTAGCTCGAGGAAAGAGAAAAGCAGATTCTTGCTTTCTTTTCAAGTGAGAGAGCTTAGGCTTCTGAGTCCAAAAAGTACTGGGCTATGAGAGTTCTGAAAAACCCCGGCATATTTCAGTGAAAAGATCTCACATGATAGATACAGCCACATACTTCATATTTTCCTAAAGTGTATGGTCTTTCTATGCCTTTTAATTTTGTGCAGGAACACCTTCTCCATTCATCAGGCAACAACATTACACTTTATGGACTAGTCTTTCTTCACAACCCTTTTTTTTTTTTTTGTTGAAAATCTCATTTCTTAGGGTAAACCATCACAGAAGAAAGTTCCTCACCATTCCAACCTGCCCCTCACATACATGTCTTGCATACTTTTAATGATGATAACAGACCAAGGGCAGAAGTTCCAGAGAGCTGGTATGGGAAAACATTATCCTTCTCATCCATTAGCAGAACCCAAGCAGAACCAAGCCTTGGGGTTTAAATTTAAGACAAATCCCACCCAGCCAGCAGACAACGCCAAAACAACCTTAAATGACATGCAACCTCTTCAAAACATAAAATGGGAAAACAAAAACCTAAAGGAATATGTGATGGCTACTAAAGTGACTTTTTTAGAAAAATCATTACCTACCTAGTGATTAGGCCAGTGATAAGTTGTGGTCACCAGAAGGCTGATTTATTCCACTTCAGAATCCACCTTTGGTATGCTGCTATGGTGTGCTGTCAACAGCATTCATACCTTCACATTTTAAATGCTTTGAGTGTGGGGCTGTTGTTGTCTGAGCTTTACACACAATAGGACAGTGATAGAAATTGAATAGCAAATAAAGATAAGGAAAATGAGCAAATCAGTTATGCTTAGGTTTATTTTTCACCTTAAATTAGGCTCATCATCAAGTAACATGACAACAGAAATGAATCCCTATCCAATAGGAGAACTTATGAAGTCATTAGTTACATAAGATCTACCATGAAGAAGGCAAGCAAAGAAAAGGGCATTACAGTAAACACTGCAGGAGTATTCAAACCATGAGAGCCTTCAAGCCTTTCAGTAAATCCAGCTTCATAGTATACAATTAACAATGAATTACATTCGAACTGGGTAGCTAAAAGCCCTCAAGAATTGGCACAGTGAGGACTAGAATTTAAGTAAGCCTTCCTATGTTTATTCAGTTGGCAAGAAAGCAAACCCAAGATATCTAATGCAAACATCTTTCAAGTATGAACTCCTCATGATGAATTTATAAATGGTAAATATTCATCACCTAGAAGTCAATTTGCTGCTTTGCATGACAGTTATTTTCAAGGACAGATTTGCAAAACTGAACCAGCTCTTCTAGTGACTGTGCTGAGATAGCTTATAATTCAGGGTATAAAAATGGTCCCTGAACTGTGTATGCTAATGTGTTGGTAGTGACAAAAGCAATCTGGCAGCATTGACTCAGAATCATACAAGTTCAACAGTTTGGAACAGCATTGGCAAGAGGGGTTAAAAGTAAGTACAACTCAATCATTTTGACTTGAGTTGTGAATCCTAGGGAAACAGTCCCTTTACAGGACAACAAAGCTAACAAAGATATGTAGGATACAGGGAACTGGTTAACCAGCTCTCTTCCTAACAAGTATGCCTCAAGAAATGCAAGGAATGCTCATGCCGCGTGCCGTAGGGGGGGCAGAGGGACACGGTCCACAGCCAAGGGGAGGTGAAAGCTGGAACTGGCTTATTCGGGAAGCATGGGACACATATAGG
>JAWWMO010000138.1:36567357-36600980 GCA_035047845.1 Dendrocincla fuliginosa | reverse complement strand
TAAAAAATAATATTGATTTATCAATTTAACCATTATATTGATTTATTTCTATTGAATATAAAGAGAGACTTGGTGTTCATCTCTCTTTAGTCATACTAATTCTTTTACGAATTTCATGTTGAGAATGCAGGTTGTTTTGACATAGAACTTTTTACCTGTTATCTCCATCAATCTTTATGCCAAAGTCAAGTGCAGGATCAGTAAAAATATTACTGGTAATAATAACAGGAAAAAATAAAACAAAAATAGAAAACATTTTTAAGCATCAAAAACATCCATTTAGAATTTGGACAGCACCTTTGTTTGTGCTTATCTCAGCTATTCCATTCATTCTGAAACTTAGTATAATTACACTCATTTTCCTTGGAGTTTTTGTGCTACTGGATGAAAGTACAGTTGCACAAAGATTATACTTGTTGACATGTGAAAATAGAATAATCCTAGGCCAAGAACAAAGGAAAGAATTATTTTTATTATATATATACATATGGATAAATACAGAAACCTGTAGCATGCAATAAATGGGGCCATGATTTGAGCAAGAACCTAGTCTGAACTTTAAACTACTGTTCCTCCTGCCATAAAACATTCAATCAGTGAAATATTTCTTGATACTCATCTGGTATTTTGCCACATTTTGCTAGACTTTTTAATTGCTCTCCTATTTTATGTCAAATAAAGAGAAGGCTTATGCATTTGTATGAAAGACATTTTAAAAAGAAAAAAGTTTATTGCAAAGATTTTATCAGTAGTAGAATGGCAAAGACTGGTCTTGAGTAAGAAAACATCTAGTTTAGCTAAATCACTAGTTTCTGGAGTAATGGGATCACGCTTGTCTCCTTAAAATATACAACTTTTTTAATAAGATTGATATTCCTTAAAAGTGTTCCAGTCATTCATTCACTTAAAAGGAGTTTTTTAGTTTGTTTTTTTTTTTGGTTTGGTTTGGTGTTTTTTTGGGGGGAGGGAGCGGAAGCCAGGAGAGGGAAATGTTTCATTTTTTAATTTATTTCAGTAACAATCTACAAGAAAAGCGAGCAACTGAATGATAATAATTAACAAATGCCAGCCTACATTAGCAATTACCTTTGGATAAATTAATCAAAAATATTAACATTTTCAGTTTATTTTATTATTGAAAATAGTTAATTCTTTAAAATTTACTGCTGAATTAATCACTAAGATATAATTAGCTTGGGGGGATCACTGTATTTTTTTTTCTTGATTTCTCTATTACATAAGCACATTATCACATGAAAGGATGAGCACAATAAAGATTCATTACTAATATTTTTGTTGTTACTATTTCTTGCATATACATATCAATTCCCAAAACTGTAATGGATCAGTTTATGAAGGAAAATTAAAAATCTATATTTGTCCAAAAAAAAAAAAAAATTATGATTTGGGTGACTGAAATTCTGCTTTTCAGGTTATACTGAGGAACAGTTTTACCATTAATACTATGTGAAGAAAAAACTAACTTTTACAGAAAACTCAGTTACCACCTCGTATCTCAGTAAATAGAAATACAGTTTTGAAGATAAACTAATGGAACTGCTGTTTTCTTTTCTCTCTCTCTCTCTCTCTCTCTCTTCTCCTTCATGATTTTTTATGAATAAAACTTGATAACTGGGATTTTATTACGGGAAAACCATTGTGAATTGCATGTCTTTTCTGATAGAAGGTTACTTCACCAGCCTAAGCCCAATACCTCATAGTTTATAATCTAGGGCCATTTAGGTGAAGGGACATAAATTGATGTGACTGTATACATTCCTAAAAGTATTTTATATAAACTCTTCAGTGAATCAGCCTTTAAAAAAAAAAACAAACAAAAAAAAAAACACAAAAAAACCCAATTAATTGGTCAAGAGCATTTGGACAAGATTTTAAAATAGTAGTACTAAAAATTGTTACAAATATTTGAACATTTGAAATTTAATAAGTTTAAAATAGTAATGGATGATCACGTAAAACAGATTAAAACTGCAACTTGATATTATTCTTTTTTTTTTTTTAAAGAAGTCTTTTATAACAGCATAGGAACATCTGTAAGATCACAATAAGGGCATTTCAAACTTTTAACAAGTAAGGGTCATATATTCAAGAGCAAACTTGTGTCTTCTAATTCCCAAATGGAGGGACATTTTAAATTCCATCCCATCAACAATTACAAATCTAGTGTTAGCACCCATAAGGGAAAAGCTAACATTTCAATATGCTCAGTGTAATTAGGCAAAATTGCCTTTTACTGCAATTCATAGAGAGAAATTGTTCCCACAAATACAGACAATAGTTTGCCAGACTGCTTGGTATAACTATCATTGTTAATTTGTTGATATTAAGAGACATATGGACTGTACTGCTGAGAGAAGTCAGATGAACTTATAGAAGGGATCTGGGGCATATTTAAGGATATTAAAAGGGCAAAATATTGCAAGTAAATTCTGCAATAAAAAATTATTCAGTTATAACTTTATTCTTTGTT
Organism: Dendrocincla fuliginosa; assembly: GCA_035047845.1. NCBI lineage: Eukaryota > Metazoa > Chordata > Aves > Passeriformes > Dendrocolaptidae > Dendrocincla > Dendrocincla fuliginosa. The sequence continues at coordinate 36,598,489 of JAWWMO010000138.1, read as the reverse complement.
CTCCCACAATACATATTTTATCTTTATTAGGTAGTTATATATGTAGAAAAATATAAACTATAGATCACCTTGGGAGCAATGCACCAAAACTTGATTCATTAAAAAATAGACAATAATGGTTTTTCAGCTGATTTTTATGTGTGAGCCAGACTGCAGAAACTGAATGCAATTCCAAAAAATGACATTTCACTGATGTGAGAGAGTGTGTTTTGTTTTCCACCAAGCAAGTAATTGTATTCTCAATTTAAAGATGAGTATTTGAGAAAAGTAGAATTTAATCTTAGTTGCTTATGTGTAATTATATATATATATATATGGAATGCTTTCTAAATACAAGTGAGCAGGGCAAGTTAATTTCTCTTCTAAATATTTATCTCAGAAAACATTTTGTCCATCCTGTCTTAGTAGTGTTCTGAAGAATCTGTAAATGCATGATGAAATATAGTGCTACAGCCAAAAGAACTCATAACATCTAATTCAGATTCTCACTGAAATTAATTAGAAGATGGCCCTACAATATCACCTGGAAAACATGCTTCGAAACAAGACTATATTTGATAGAATTAAATGTTTATAGTGGTTATTCCTAAGGGATTTTTTGCTAAAAAACCCCAGAACTCAGTCACGATAGACAGAATTTTCAATGTTTTTGAGAAGATGTTTCAGCATTCCAAGCATTATGCTTACCGTGTTAGGAAAACTAAGTATGTTATATTTTAACTCAAAGAAACTCTCAGTTCTGGCCTGGAACCTTCATGGGTAACTTAGAGACCAAGAATATGTAATTTGCATTAAAATTATTTTTTTTTTTTTTTACTTAAAAATTTTGGACTGTCAAATGATATCCTAACCATTGCATTCATTTTGTTTCCCCTGCCATATAGATTTAATATAAATGCTAAACTGCAGGGATTGCATAGACTGACCATTTCTTATGTTTCTATTCAATTTCTTTTAAATGTGTATTGCAAACAATACCATGAAAAAAAACAAACAGCCAAAAAAGGAAAAATCCCAAACCAAAAAAAGAACCAAATAAACCCCAAATAAATAAACACAAACTGACCTAACAAAAAACAAAAAGAAACAACTCCCCCTACAAAATAAAGAAATAAAAAACCCAAAGAAAACCCATGTCACCAAAAAAAAAAAAAAAAAAAAAAAAGTGCCATTGGAAAAAAAAAAGGATTAGGAACTAAGTGAAAATTTGTTGCAGTATACTACTCAGAAAATAGATTTTTACAATTAATAAGTAGCACATCTAAAACTTTAATTACAGCTTTCCCTCAGTAAGCTAAGGATGTTAAAATAAAACTCCTGGAAAATGCTCCAAAAGACTTGTAAAGAAGCACTTAGGTCAAATTATTCTAAAATATTGTACCTCCTACAAGTCACTTTTAATTGAAAAAAAAATGAGTCCTAAAAACCTTATAAAGATTTATAGTCAAATTCTACTAATATAAAATATCTTTTAAAGTATTTTTGAGTAACAGCTGAAGAACAGCTGGAAGAAAAGCTCAGCCATCAGTTTAATCAAAACTAATTTAAATTTGATTTTCAAAAATTTGAACATTTAATCTTTTTATTTTATTTGTCAAAATTGAAGCCAATAGTTTTACTCTATACGTCTCTGTATTTTTTTGCACTTCCTGTTAAAGTCTGACACTGAAAAATGAAAAGGAAAACTTATCAAAAATACTCAATTAAAACCAATACCATTTTATAATTGAAAATAAAAAATGGTAACTGATGCAATTTTTAAGGAATATAGGATTCATGACCATTGAACATTCTTTCTAATTTAACTATTGATAGGAAAAAAAAATATTCTTGAATATGACACATGATATTCTAGGAAGCATATGTACCACCTCATTTAACTTAAGAAATTTTAATTTGATGCAACTTTTTTATCTGAAGATACGTCAGAGCTGTAATTTTTAATATATATCAATAATATCTTTTCTTCTCTCCAGCCAATATTTTTGTCCTGCTTAAGTGATCAAGGTTTGAGTTTTACAAATATTACCTTGTGGTGTATGCCTCAAAGTTCTGACAGTAACCATACCCTTGCTATTTCACCAAAATATTCTGTTTCATGAATTCTTATTTTAATTTTGATGTCACATTGCTCTTGTATTGTTTCTCATCTTTTACATAGTGAATAGTAGCAACCCTTATCAGGAGGAGAGATTTCAAAACCTTTCCTTTCCCCTTCTCCCTGAAAGTACACTCTTTCTGATAGATTGAAGTGACTGGGTTTGTGAATATAAAAATAAGTGGTCATTATTGGTTATGAGTGAATAAACAAGTGAATAACAAGTGAGTCATGAAGCACTCTCCATTCCCACTATTTTTATATCCAAAATGCAAGGAAGAAATGAGGTATGGCATAAAAAAAGTATGATGCAGTCATTATTCCCATTTTAGAACTATGGCTCAGAGCTATTCATGGGATCTAAAAGAATAAATATGCTAGTGAGTGGTAAAATTCCATGACTCTGGGACTTGAACATTCAAAACAGACCTTGACCTGATCTTTTTCCATTCCTGCTAACTTTTCTGGCCAATTCCGTGGTGCAATAGTCACTGTTGGTCAGAGACCTTTATGAAAATGTAATACTGATGCATCTACTGATGCTCTGTGTATCAGCATCTTTACCGGTATGGATACCAGTTATTATGTGGCTACTGTCAGAGAACAGGCTCAGGGCACTTTTCATTTAATGGAGAAGGAATAACTTATGCAACTCTCTTCCTCTTTAGGCTTCTCCAGGCAGAATCTTAGCACTCGTTTCACTTTAAAAATGATGCAGTAGAACAGAGGAAATAGATGTAATACTTCATAGAACCATATACAGACAAAAGTTATCTTTAGCTCCACTATTTCTAATACAATTGATAATGTAATTTCCTTCCACAACACAAGATGCTTAGTAAGAGTAATGCAGTAATTCATATTCTTTTCCACTGAGATAACTCAAATATAGTGGGATTTATCTCATCTACCTTTAAATTTTTATAATGCAGACATTTACGTCTGAGTTTGTCAGCTAGACATTTTATTCCATGAATAAAAATGGACACTTCTAGAACATGCTTCATCTCCTTGTAGTATAGATATCTACAAAGGTTAGAAGAATTTTGTTTTGGAAGTAATATGTAACTCCTTGAATTACATAGAGGATCTAGCTGATGAGTTAAAATATAGGTATCTTCATAGATGAAACTAAGAAGGCTTTAAAAATAACTTTATGTTGCATAAAAATACCCTGCCAGAATCCTCACTCTTGAACTCTTGAGTCTTTGCATTTAATAAATCTCATTTTAATTTTGCTTTCTCAAAAATAAAAATGAAGACCCAGCATAGCATATTGTCTTTAGCAGAGGAATGGTAGGACAGTGTAGTAGCTTTTCAATCGTGTTGTCAATTTATAACTATTTCTGTTGCTCTAGAATGCTGAATCAGCAAAAAAAAAAAAAAAAAAGGAAATAAAGCTAATATTTACATTCTATGTGTCTATGATATCAAAGATGCTTCTATTCATCAAGATTTCAATGCACATAATAGAACATTTTTTCCCCCAATATTTTTCTTTATTATGTCATACTTGTGCAAGCAATCAAATACGCACAAATTGTTTTGTGGATACCAAAATATTTACAGTTGAGACATTTTAACTTCTTCAACAGCTGTTTTTCTCAGAGAAGACAGGAACATATTAATATTTCCACTAATTCTTTAATTTTCTTGTTAGGCTAACATTGGAGATTTTATAATATCCATTGTTAATATGTTTTCCAAGTTTTTATATGCATGTCAATTTGAAAAAGCTGGGTTTTTTTGTTTTGTTTTGTTTTGTTTTGTTTTAATTGATATGGGTTCTTTTAATCCTTTCATCTTACAATGTCTTCTTATGCTTGGATGGCACAGATGTATAAAATGTGTATGCAAAGAAAGGACCAGATATGTTCTCATGTACACATGTAAATCACTGTCTGCCAAAAAAAAAAAAAAAAAAAAAGTCCATTACTGTTCTCTGTATCCTTACATCATCTTCACCTGATTTGCCTTTCTGCTAGTGTTCATCAGAATCCTCTGATTTGTGTTAAATAGGATTGAAATGGCAGAAAAGTAGAGAGTTGGCACTTTAAATGAGAGTCAGGCCTTCTTTATCCATGTCATTGTGACAAATCTTTAGAGGAACATTATGGATACAGAAGTAGTGATTAGCCCCATTGCTATGCACTCCTGTATCTCTGTGACAGAGAGTGATCATCAGATTCCCATTATATGGGAACTTGGGAGTTAGCAGGAGCTGACCATGCCAGCTGGATGAGGCTTAGAACATGTGTTATGCTATTAAGTGATATTACAATGTACCAATAATGGATTACAAAAAAACTGTTACAGACCTTGTTACTTGGAAGTATAGAGGTGCTGTGCACATTGCACAGCCAGGGTAATGTAGTTTGCTGAAAGAAAAATTATAAATTACTCTATGGTTTAGCATGGAATTATGAAGAGGTTAAACTGGATTAAATTAAGTTACACAACAAAAATAAATGCATAAAAATTAAAATACAAACATGAGTGTTAACAACAGTATCATTTTAGAATGTTTTGGGAGATTTTTGCCTCATTTTTGCCTAAAATTTATTTTTCATTTTGGCATTGATACGGGCCCTGCAATTATCACGGTTGCACTGTGGCTGCAATTAAGACAATTCACTTAAGGACACTCCAATGTGTAATGGGCGGTATGAAAAAAAAGTCGTCATTGACAACCATAATAAAATCCTCCAGTTTAGCAGAGGAAACAGGGATTGTTCAGGGCTGAAAAAAGATTGAAAACGACTCACTGGAAATTGCTTAAAATTTATATCCACTCAAGGCTTAACAATAAGAAATGGAATCTAGGTGGGATAAATGGATTCATAAGTAAATCCATTGAGGGAACAAAGGTGAAAATAACTTGGGTCTAGAAGAGCAATTAAGGAAATCATTGTATTTGTATGTCATGTCATTTGTTGTTTGTGTGGCTGCACTCACTGTGAGATAACACAAAGCTGGATTCCTAGTCTGATACATTAGAGAAGCCCTTGCACTTATCTGCATTCAGACAGTTCTTGCATAAATTAATAGAGGAAAAAAATATTCTACAAATATGAAGTCACCACCTCTGAATCACCAAGTCTCTGAAGCACGGTTTACACCACCTTGAAAGAGAACGCTGTTAAATGCTGTCCCACATCTGCTCTGTCCTGGTGATCTTTTCTGCATTGTGTGTTGCTCATCTTCCTAGACAGAATTCTACATCTGAAAGGTCAATATAACTATTTTTATGTTTGTAAGACATGACAGAGTCTTGTCTTACAAGATAGTGGAATAAAAAAAATGGTAGAATAAATCACATTTTATATATGTTCACAAATTCAAGAGTTTAGAAGATGGATCGCTGCTCCTGGGAGAGAGCAATGTATTGTAGCCCATGAAGAATTTTATATCTTCTGTGTTTTGAACAGTTTGTACTTTGGATAAACTTATGCAATGAATAGTCATTGTGATAGTCTTGCACTTCCAGACAGTCAATGCAAATCTTCCTCCAAAAAGTTTATATTGAAAAAGCAAAGGGATTATAGAGACTTCTTTATTAACCTCATTTTGTCCTCCAAAACTGCTGTTCACTGTTTTGTTCAGTTTATCATAGCCCTGAAATTTTGGGGACTAAAAATGCAGAAAACAGTTAATATTTTAAAATGGGAAAAGGGATGTCACAGGTCACATTCAAAATATTTACCCTGTGACAATGATAACTTAAAATTTCATTTAAAATTGCACACACACACACACAGATATAAAAGAAAAACGGAAATAATAAATAAATAAAATCCTTCATTAATTACTATAACTTTCATAGAATTATATAACTCTTAAGGTTGAAAGGGACCTTAATTATCATCTAGATTCAATCTAGGGAATCTTCCACTAGGCCAGGTTACTCAAAGCCCCATCCAGCCTGACCTTGAACATTTCCAGAGAGGGGGAGTACACAACCTCTCTGGGAAACCTGTTCCAGTGCCTCATCACCTTCACAGCAGAGAACTCCTTCCTAATATTTAATTTAAACCTAAACTCCTTCAGGTTACTCTCATTCACCCTTGTCCTATAACTACATGTCCTTATAAAAAGTTCTTTTCTAACCTTCTTTTAACCATATTTTAGGTACTGGAATGCTGGTACAATGTTTTCCCAAAGCCTTCTCTTTTCCAGGCTGATTTTTGTTCTTGACGAGTATCTGAGAAGTTTCTGATGGCAGATTTTCAAACATGTATGTTTCAGAAACATTTGCTCTTTAGTTATACCTTCATTTATTCTTTAGTTATACCCTACCTTATGTAGTTGTATGAAAAGTATTTAGGCAACAGTACCGTATATGCACATTTTGTTCAGAAGGATCCTGTGAGAGACCATATCAAAAGCTGCCGCGTGCCATAGGGAGGAGAAAGGATATGGTCCTCAGCCGATGTGGGGGTGAAAGCTGGAACGCTTTATTCAAGGGAGCATGAGACTCTTATAGGGTTTGGGAGAGGGGTTTGGGAACTGGGAGGAGTTGGGGCGGGACACGGCAAATATGGGGAATGAGGGAAGGGAAGGAGAGGAGGGGGGAGTACAATTATGGGAAAAAGGGGGAGTGGCTAGCTTTACATCGTGATGCTGGGTTAGCATCACCAGCCAGCCAATGGAAAAATAGGGAATAAACAACCAATGAGGGATAAGTTACCGGGTAGCCCTGGCCAATGGGGGTAAAACACAGAAATACAGGAGAAGTAACTATCTGTCTAATACAATAAGTCACTATCTATGCTATAGAGAACCTTTTAAAACGTAAACTTCTGAGGTTTGAGGTAGTTGTCCATTTCTGGTGTTGATTACTTGATAGCTAGCTCTATCCACTCGTGAAACTGTCCATCCTGATTGTTTTGGCAGTCCTTGAAGCAGGGTTCCCTGACATGCTCACGCTTAGATTGTCACCCTACCAGACAGAAAGGTTTCTCTGCAATTGTGTCTGAACTCCTAAAATAGAAACCATAAACAAAAAAAACCTCACAAAATATTGATCATCTAATGGGAACTCTGTAGCAAATGTACATCATACAGGCATTTAATCTTTTATGCTATGATATATAAACAAAAGTCCAGATGAAACGGTTTCTATAATTTATTCCCATAGAGGTATCTTGCAAATATGGTGATGAAATTTTTTAAGAAGTGAGGCAATATGCTCTAGGATGATCCTGCTTGAGCAGGGAGGTTGGACCAGTGACCCACTGTGGTCCCTTCCAGCCTTACCCATTCTGTGAGTCTGTAAAAGTCCTGATTAATTTGGTGGTGACAGGCACAGAGCAACATACAGAAAATATTAATTTTATATAAACATTTACTTAAATACACACAGCATTCTCAGGTCAAATTATTTTTTTATTTTGGGTATACCTTATGCTTAACAAGTCCCTTGGATGCTAAGGGCAACAGTAAACTGCTTCATTGCTTTTGCTTTATGTAAAAATTTTCTTTTTCTTGGGCCACTTACTGTGAAAACATGTTGAACTCTACTAGGTCTATATTCAAGAGTTGCATAATATTTACCTAACACTCAACTGTCAGGTCTTGCTAATACAATCAGTGCTCTGTGCAAAGATTCTAAAGTAATAATTCAGGTTTAGATGCTCTGAACATGAAGCTTTTAAGTCTCCATTGAAGCAGGGACAGTGTGGAAAGTATTTTCAACAATGCTTTGGATTAAGCTCTCAGTCACTCCAATGACCAAAGAAGACTGCATAAAAAGAAGCTGAGGACCTAAATACACACATATATTATATATTGCATAAGAGATACCTTGGAAAGATGTATATTCTTTTCAAACTTTGAAAAATAGAGGTCTACTGAAAGATGGCATGTAAAATTTAAATGTAAAGTTAAAAGCTTTGCAAACTGTTTACAATGATAACAAGAAACATGCAACAATGAAGTAGTCACCTAAGCACCCTTGAAGGAGCTACCTAAATTGTCCCTCAGAGAAATCAAAATATACTCTTTATTGACTTGAGGATCACCCAAAAAGGCGTATTAAGACACAATTTTATTACTTGTTTTCCAAGTTAATTACAGTCCATAAATATTGAGGAAATAAAATAGTATCAGAAATAATACACTTGACTGTCGTGACCCAGGAAAACAACATGAAAAGTATTCACCGCAAGTTGTATACCTCAGCAAGAGGATAATTGTCATTCCTGCTCAGCTTTTCTTCAGCAATAAAGATTTATTAGCTGAATTTCATTTTTCCACAAATAACATTCCTTCATAGATTTTTCTGAGTTATGATGATAGTAAACCACAACGTTAAGCGATCTTTAAATGGTCTTTAGTAGTGAAAGCTGATTAAAAATGAGCTGCACTGACATATGTTACAAATAAGCCCATGTTATTTGTCTCTGGTGAGTGTCAAGTCTAATATCGTTCAAAAAAAAGGTTTCAGCTGTGATTTGTAGCTTTGTTACTCAAAAGTCTAGGGAACAGTCTCCCTCAGTGTCAGTTATGACTGCAATCTGTATCTTGCACACACATGATACTGATGTTTTGACTTACTGTTTTGAGTCCAGAATAAAAGTCTGGATTTAAAAGTGATTTCAGTAAAACTCCTCTTCATTCATTACATTAAAGAAGCCCAGACAGTACTTAGCCTAGGGCCTACAGCATACCTAAGACAGCCTTTCCAGTAGTAAGGCATGCTGTCTCACTTTGCATGGAGAAGTCCCTAGGCTGTGGAGGTGTTCCTCTTTCCATCTTCTAATAGAGCCATGTCTGCCTAAGACCCAAAGATCTATCTTTTATAGATATGTTTCAGAGGGCTGTGGAGTGCCATATCTGCCAGCAGCAGAAACATTTGGGTGAAACACCTAAATGCCTTGTGTGGGGCTTCATTTGGGGTGCACACATAGGTGTAAAGAACAAGTCTCCAAAGTCATCATCCCACGAGATACAAAATAGCACAAACACCATTAGCTCTGTTAACATACGTGCATTTGCTACCCATTTGGTATTATCCCTAAAGCTAGTAGCATTTGCTATCAGCAGCTGTAGACTCATAAAGACCTGGAAAAGATAGCTGCAGTTGTGCTCAGGAGCTACAGCCCTTTACAGGTACAAAACCTTTGTAAATTAATTTGATGTTACCAAGGAACCATGTAATAGAAACTGAAGGTAATAGTTCCTTTGATGAAAGAATCTAGATAGACAACTTTGCAAAAACAAGCTGAATACTTAAGAACCACAACCATTACTCTATGTTAGTTATTAGAAAAACAATCCTCTCCCTTTCAATAAATATCTAAAATTACGTCATTATTACCTATGAACAAATGAAGAGGTTCTCAAGAGTCTCAAAGGCAAAAGACTTTTCAGCTTTTTATGCTCAAAACTATTTCTGGCAGGTAAAGCAGGTGGAAGAATAGTGCTGTGAGATGAACTATGACTAAGTGATAAAGCTGATTCAGCTTCTATCACAGCACTTGCAGTTTCCAGAAACTTTTTGGCAAAAATCCCTCATCAGAGGCTCTTAAGGAAACGAAATTGTCTACTCATACCTAACATTCAGAAACAAATGGTTGCATGCAGTCACTTGCCACAACACAGAGAGGTTGCTTTTCTCACAGGGCATCTGGGCTGTTACCTGAGAAAGAGTGATAGGGACCAACAGGGAGTCTGCAAACAAAAGATTTGCTTTATAAAACCACAACCACATGAACTCACTCAAGTCGGTGCACTCAGTACAGATGATTACAGATCAGGAGGCTGAGCTGCACTGCTAATTGATTTTCATTTGAGCATGGGGCTGAAATCACAGACTAGCTGAGATTGAAAGGCACCTCTGGAGACCATGTAGCCCAACTTTCCTGCTCAAGCAGGGTCAGCTACAGCAGTTGCCTTGGCCTGTATTCAGCTGAAGATCTAAGATCTTCACAGTCTCTGCAGGCACTGTTTTACCTTTCTCACAGATAAAAAGCTTCTTTAGATTTTGAAGTGGGATGCCCTATGTTCAGGCTGGTATCCATTGCCTCTTGTCCTGCTACTGGGCACCACTGTGAAGAGTCTGGCTCCATCTTCTTTACCAAACCCCCACCATCTATTTTTAGAGAGAAATCCTTGGCTTCCCTTCTCCAGAAGGAAGAGTTCAGCTCTCCCAGACTCTTCATATAATAGATGCTCCAGTCCCTTAATCACCTTTGTGATCCACATCCCTTTCATGCTAGGTCACCCAGACCTGGACCCAGCATTCTAGGTGTGTCTCACCCACGAAGAGGGGAAGGATCACCTCCACCAACTTGCTGACAACAGTCCTCCTCATGCAAGCCAGCATACTGTAGGACTTTTTCTTCTGCAGGAGTTCACCAACTTGGTGCCATCCAGGACCGTCACGTCCTACTTTCCAAAGCTGCATTCCAACCAGTCAATCACCAGCCTATCATAATGCATGGGGGTCATTCTTCCCCATGTACAGGACTTTGCACTTGCTTTTGTTGAACATTATGGTGTTCCTGACAGTCTATTTCTCCAGGCCCTTTACATGGTAGCCTAACCATTAAGTGCATGGTCTCCTCTTTTTGCTCCTGACTCTTTTGCCAGCTTCCTGATGTAATCACTTCCTCACTCAGTTGTGGGTTGTCATTTCCCTCCCCTGTTGTTCCTTTTTAAAGCTCTCCTCCCTAAGTTGGCCAGTCTGTTGGCAAAGATGCTCACACAGTCACACTTGATAACTTTCAGGTCTCTGCTGGCTGTATTGCTGGTGCCCACACAGATGAGCAGCAGGGTTGAAATTCTGAAGGCTGGACAAGCCTTTACAGTTTCACTGCAACACCCCAGAGCTGAGCGCCCAGCAAGCAGCCTTCTGTAGGGTCCCAGCTACACTGGGACAGGCAAAAGGAAATGATGTGGTCAAGGACTTCAAAATTCAGTGCAGTAGTTTTCAGTTGTGGTGATTAAGGAAAACTAAGTTAAACCTTATAATTAAGTTTAAAGTTTTGGGGTTTTTCATTTTTGTTTTCTTTAACTGCAGAGAAACTAGCACAGGTGATAGAAGCAAAGGTATCTCTTGGTTTTCTATCTCTGACACCAACCAATTTCAGCAGCTACTGAATGTTCCACACCCTCAAGGCCAGGTGACTTTAAGTATCAATAGCTAATTCCTAGCAAAACAGTAAAAAACCCCACACCTAAACAGAACCCAGTAACATCTTGAATCACCAATCAGAACAGGCATGGATTTCTAGGAATCAGATAAGCAGTATATGTGATGGCTGAAACATTTTCTCAATTTAGAACAATTTTTCCATAATACATTCAAACTCATTTGCCAGCTTGAGACACCAAACTTTACACATACACACTTACAACATTGACTCATTTGGCCTGTCTGGAACTGATAGTTCATTACATCAGCAGGTTCTGTATATACTGCATTCTCCCTGCCTTCATAAGAAAAAGACAGCAACAGCCTGAGCATGCCAACAGACCATTTTCTGCAGCCTGCAGAAAAAGTTGTGAAAACTGACAGTAAAACTGGAAAGCTGAAAATCAGAGAGAGAGGAAACAGAGCGGCTCTGGGACTCCACTGAGAATGGCCACTGGAAATAAAGCAGCACCCAACAAGAAAGGCAAGAGACAAGAAACGCTGGATGAACAAGAACTACTGTACAGAACAAACAATGAACAGTGTTCCAGAAAACTCAGATGAACCTCCCAGGCTAATGTAAGTACAAGGTATAAAACAAATTCTCAGATACAAAAATTGCAAAGGTAATTGTGTTTAACAGCTCAGATATTTTCTAAAAAAAAAAAAAAAAAAATCAAGTGAACAAAAGACACAAAATTAAAATTACACAAAGTAAAAGTATAAAAACTGTTTTCAAATACTTTTTCTGACTGAAATTGCAAATTTTGAGCAATGGAAAACATGACATGACAGTATGAGATATACTTTTTTTATCCTTATGTATATTTGCAAAACAAATGCATAAGATTTTCATCTTTGCTTAAAAATCGGTTGTGCTGATGTCTGATTCTAAGGCACCCTACCCACTGTGATCCTGTAACAAATGACAACAGCAGTTGATACTTTAGCTGCACTGGCAGTGTCATCACTACTGGCATTAAGTCTCCAAGGTCTTTACACAATCCCTAGAATACTTACCTTCCTTTATAAACTTCAAGTACAAGTTTTAGACTGCATCGTCCTCCAAAATCAGGCTCCTTATAGATCTCCTCATATACACTCTACATATTAATGATCCATCTGACTCATAGGTAAATTGATATCTTTTAAGACGATTTAATGTGAGTGGAGATGCATCAGTATTTCTCACTGTCAGCCTGCAAAGAGCTGCATGTTGATATCAAGGATACAAAAAAGATGCAAGCTGTTTTTTCTTACAGCAAAAAGCTAAACCTGTGTGGTTCATGTTAAAAATGCAAAGCACATTTAGAGTGCACTGAGTACTTAAAAAAAAAGATTAAAAAGATCGTTTTCTCAGGGCATGTTACACAAATTTAGTCTAGAGTAATGCTATATGTCAGAAACAGCAATGTTTTTGCAGCTGAATTTCAATGCTGCCTTGTCATTCTTCTGCCTCACCCTATCAGGGGCCATTCTCCTTTGAAAACTTCTTTTCTCCTATGGATTGCTGCTGCTACCTTGTCACACCCCCTCCTGCCTCCATCTGCTGCTGCCTCTTCATGGGCCATCACTTTTTGCTAGCTCCAGCCTGGGGAAGGAAATAAAAAGCCAAAGAAGCTCTACTTTGCACCTTACCTCTAATATTGCCACACCTCTTCAGAAAAAAAACAGGGATATGTGTACATCTGAAATAGTGTCTCTAAATAAAAGGAGTAAAACACAATTCAGGACTACTGTCTCTATGCAGATGAAGGAGGGTGAAAAAGCAAGACTTCCTTATGGTTCTTCTGCAGCTCCCAGACGCCATGGTAGGGAACAAAAAAGCCTCTGCTATTTCCAATAACCCTCTGTCACAGCTGGCATCCTGCCAGCATGTGCCAGACACCAGCTGCTGAGCCCACTGGGGACGTGGTGCTGGAGCAAAAAGGCAGAAGGGAACCAAAAATAAAGAAAGGGCTATCAGGGCTGGAGACAAGGAGGGAGACAGTCAGTATAGAAACATGTTCAGGGCAATGGGTCGGGGCAAAGTGAAGAAAGGAGAAGGAAGGTAAGATCTGGAAGTATTGCTTTCTTCCATTCCAGGCTCCCCAGTCCCTCAATGCATTTCCTATAAAATCCCTCACTTTTAACACCTCAAATAGTTGTTCCTACAGCAGCCTTCTACCTCTTCTTGAGTTGCATTTCCCTGATGAAATTCCCCAAAACCTTTGCTTCCTCCAAATCATAGTTTGCTTCTTAGTCTCTACTCTGAAGTGGCACCACAAGGGAGAAAATTTCCTCTTGCTCCTGAACGTTTTCAGTGATTGAAAACATCATACATGGAACTATGGAGGGAGCAGAAAAAAAAAAAATCACCAGCAAAACACCAACTTTGTTAGAACTGTCTTTTCTCAAAATGCAGCAGGACGTTTCCTGCAGAAAACTATGCCTCACACACTTCACTTTATATACAAAACTATCAGTTCACTGGACTGCTGTCCAAACAGGGCTCTCAAAACGTGTTCTGGAAACACAGATACTCCCTGGAAAACACAAGAGAACTTAAGCAGACAGCAAGGGGACAATCCTAATACACCTTCTGGTAAAAACTTCAAATTATTCATGCCAAAATTTATTTGCAATTAACTAAAAAGGCATTCAACAGAGCATCAGCACAATATGCTCTCATTCCCTCCTCCCAAGTTTTATCCCTGTTTATATATAGCCAGTCCCCTGGTGATGTACATCTACACCAGGCTCACAGCCTCCTCCCACAGCAGAATGCTGCCCTGGAACACTGTGTACTCCCAAAGGCATTACGATAATCTGATTTAAGGCATGGCCCACTGTGGCCAGGATCTGCACCAGAAAAGAATTTATGTAAAAAAGCAGATGCAGCACCAGGCATTTTGTCACCCTGAAAAGGCAAGGCTGTCCTGTTCTGACAGCTGCTGCCTGCAGCTAGCTCTTCCCTCTCCTTTTAAGATGCTACATATATAACAGCAATGGCAAAAAACATCCTTCCCAATGTTTCTAACCTGAATTAGAGGCAGAGGGATAACCATGTATCCTGCTCTCTGCCATCCTAGCTGTCCAACTCCATCACAGAGAGGGGGAACACTCTGCTGGTTGGGACCATCTCCAGTAGGTAGGCTCAGTTTCAAAAGGTTTGCTTCTAAACATCTGTGCTGTTTGCCTGATCTTTGCTGAGGCAGCAGAAGATGAATATGCACTTCTTACAGAGGCCTTAACTCACTTTTGGCATACAATAAATCAAACTGAACAAGCACTAAGACATCAAATTGCAAACTGAGCCAGTTGAGCAGAGGCAATCCTCACAAAGAGCAAGCAGAGGTACTCCTAACAAACCTCTGTACTGGAAGCAGCCCAACAGAGAGAGAAAACCAAACTCTTACAACACAACATCAGAATCAAAACAATACATACAAGAAAATAAAAGAATTACAGCTCAACAATCATACTTCTCTATTCCCATCACAAAATAGATCCAGGATGTCTATAACAGAAAGAGGGTCAAATTGCCATAGAAATATGAGGACACATGCTTCACCCTCAAGACTATTTTCTCATTACTATGTAATACTTTACTTCCATTGAAGAACCTTGTTATGTGCTTTTATGGTACCAGATCATTTGATTAGCTGTATTAGCCTAAAATAACTTCCTCTGAAATACTGTTCAATGTAATGCTTTAGCTCTTGATTAAACACTTGTTCAGTAAAGAACTCAATGCATGACTATCTGGGCATGTATAACTGTATAACTGAGTATGCTGTACTAGAAGATTGGTTAAAATAATTAAAGGGGGTTTTAACCTGTCAGTTCCAGAAAACTGAAAGAATCACAAAGTCAAGAATTAAAGCACTGCACGAGGTTGTTGCAAGTCTGCTCTTCTCCACCAAATGCAAAATAAGGTGTCTGTCCAGAAACCACGTTCTTCTGGCTGTGCAACCCCAGAAGCCTGCTCATACTTCATAAGCAAGACACAGTTATCCCACAGGATATTTCCTCTTCTCCTGTTCTGATGTTATGTTTTGCTCTTTGAGGAGACACCTTCACATCAGGTCCTGGATGAACTGTTTCCTGCTAGAAGGAATATATTAATTTTTTTGCCCCTAGAGGAGGCTGGCAGTGACTGAAAAGTGGCTCTTGAAGCCCATCCTCTGACCTCTTGCTGGAGAACAGCTCGTCAGTCACAGGCAGAAGTCAGAAGAAACAAAGGGCTGTTTGTACAGTATCTCCCATCAGCCCTCCCTCTCTCTTCTCATCCTCGCTAGCTCTAGCTCTCTCTGGGTACATCTAAAAAGATACAGCTGCCAAGAAAGTGAAAGGGAGTGAAGCAGAAGAAAAAGGTATGTTTTGCTCCTGAAATTATCCTTGTGCACTTGTTCTGCTGCTGCTAGTTACAGAGTACAGAATTAGAAATATATATGGGAACATGCAGAAGATTTGGGAGAAGCTGCTATATTGTAGACAAGAGGTGCTATTTAAGACAGATAGATGGCTATGATCCAGCTCGAAATAATTCTTTTACTATCTTGCTTTTTTCAAAGTTGGATGCTACATATTAACATCTGAAGTCATTAAATGTACTATATTGCCTTCCAGTGCTCAATATTATTGCAAATTTCGTGAATATGGAGAGAAGTGTGTTCACAATGAATTACTGTCTTAAAGAAAACTAAATGGGGTTTAATGAGAACTCAGTTTCTGGAAAGAATCATGGTATTGATGATAATTACAAAGCAGTAATTCACTGAATTCATCCTCAGTGGAATAGCTACTGTCCTTACAGTGCACCAACAGTTCAAACAAAATAGATTTGAAAGATTTTTTTAATGGAAAAAAAATTTTCACAATATTATCAGTTATGCAGCTTTTATGTAATGATTTCTTCAGAATGCACTAACAAACCTAACTATTACACACTGATACACCTAAATATTAAATACTTAGCTCAGCATTTTACAGGGGTTTTTTGAAAGGGAAAATTGACAAACAAATAAACAATAGAATACATTTTATTTTTAATAAATATTTTTAGCTCTTGAACTCAAATTTAATGCATATTTGCTTCTTAAGTGCAACTTGTTAACCTGGCACATGCCACTGGACAGACTGGAAAAGATCATACACCAAAAGTATACCAATTAATGTATTTCTTGTTTTCAGCATTAGGCAACTAGAGAAACAGTCTGCTTAAGGGTATAAGAAGGGTATATTTAATGAAGGGTACATTTAATTTTTCATAGACCAACCTGTAAGTATTTATCTTTTCCAAAACATGGAAGATCCCTAGAGGTGCCAAAATACACATTTTGTGCCATTTCTGTTTTCCTTATTTCTAACATCTGAGCTCCTGCTGATACTGTATGACCTTTAAAGGGCATCACTTCTCATGAACTGTTACCGTTTTCTTGGACAAGGAGGCCAAACTTGAGGTTTTCTCTTCAGTCTTTTCTGACTACCTCTGCATCTAGAAGATCCAAAACCTAAATGGTGCCAAATTGCCCAGCAGGATAATTCAAACACTGTCAGCTGAACAAGCAGGGACAGCACTGATTCCTGATTCACCATGCATATTCCCAAAATAACCCTTTTCCTTTACAGAAAGCTCCAAACTATATCAAAGCACTTGTATTCCCAGCTACATTTGGTCTCAAACTTTACTTACATAATGTCAAAGTAACCAAAATAATTAACTGAAAAGGATTTACGAAAAATTAACTACTTGCATTTTTTTTCAGATGGCTTTACTTCTGCTAGAATCTGAAATTATTGCTATTTATAAAATAGCAAAATATAAGAGGATGCTTGCTGGCAATGAATCTTTGAGCCACCTTAGTGATTGGTTTTATTCACCACATTTTCCTGACTAGTTTTATGAGAAGACTGTCTTCTGTGGTATGCAAAAGCAGATATGGCTTTGAAACTCATTTTGAAACAAATATGCACATATTAGTTCTGTTCTTTATCTAGGCAATCAGTGACACTCCAACATCTGTGCAACTGTATTCAGGCAAAGAAGTTGCAGCAGTTTTGTCAGACAAGGATGCTCTATCTGAAAGGTCTGCTGAGTTTACCAGCATCAATCCTGTGCAGGGAGCTGATGAAACACTTCAGGTCCTTGGCAATCTTTCATCTGAAAATAGGGAGCGTTCTCTCACAGGAAAGACGTAGCCTTTTGAGGAAAGGTCTTTCGACTAAAAGCTTCCATGTGGTTCTGATCTGCAAAAAATCCCCCCAAAAAACAAACAAACAAAAACCAAATGAAGTATTTCAGCAGAAATAAAATTATAGTAAATATTTTTTTTTCTGAATAACAGTGCTGAACATTGGTAAAGTGCATAACTGACCTGTCAGAGAAGCTGTCTATCCATAACTCCCCAGTATGTTGACTTTGCTAATACTGATTTTGGCACCCACCTATACGAACCCTCTTGATGATGCACTACAGCAATATTCTGTTATATTCGAAGGCAAGTAGTGAGTTACAGAATCACTGTGAACTGTAGGTCATGATTTTTGAATCCAGCAACTTAACAGTAAAGAAACTGCCCATTCTCAGGAGAGTGAATTCCTACAAATTTTGAGGAGACAGGCAGCTGGCAACACATTCAAATGAGCATTCCATCTGAACTCCAGGTAGGGAAAGATCACATGAATTACTAGAAATAATTGAAAAAAAAAGTACACAAGAGCAAGATATCATGAATGCCTTATAGTTAGGGAAAGAACTTAGGAAATAATCCAGTAACAGGAAACACAGGCATAAACTCCCTGCTTCTTAAATTTCTCTTACAGGGAAATATTCTTCCATTAAATACTTAAATAATTGAGCTCAACTATTTGAACATAAGATGAAATTGTACTACCTGATATTGGCAATTATTTAGGTATAGTATAAATCAATTTTTTCTCTTTAAGCATTAGATTTCTCTGAGCAAAACCCTTGTAACTGCAGCATTTATACTCCTACAAAATAAAACCATTAATATAATACAGATTCTTCACTCAAGTCTAAAAACAACATAAGGCAAAGTTAGAACAATGTTTACTTTATTTGAGAAGTAGTCTAAAACTAATAAAGACAGTATGTTATTAAATACTGCACTCTAAGGTAATTAAAAAATAGATCCCCAAGGCTCCATTACTAGTAGTTTATAGGAGTCTTCTACTCAAAAGTTCCCATACAAGTTCATGGAAACTAAAGGGAATTATTCCATGAATGTTATTTCTACAACAAAAGTTAAAAAAATACACAAGAGCTTATTTTTACTTCAGCCATGTTCTTCAATATATTGGCCACTTTTTAATATTTTATTTTGCCACTGATGTTCAAACCCAAGTTTAAATATAAAGACTGATGTTCAAAAAAAAGGTTCAAATATGAAAAAAAAAAATAACCAAAGAGCACTGAGGTGTCATATTTTATCCCTAATACGAATCTATATTCTCAGATTTTCTTATAGTCTCTGGCATGTTATTCATCAGCTGAAGAAATGGAAGACAAGCGAGACAGCTATAGTGACAAGATAACTACACAAGAAAAATTACTACAAAACACTGTAAATTTATATATTTAAAGGTTTACTGTTTGTTTTTCAAGGGGGATCTCCAGTTTTTCACAAAATAACCCATAGGGGACTCTGTTAATTGACTTCTGTAGCTGGCATGCCTCATTTTTTTTCTTAACCAGATAATAGCCCTGCCATCTTAATTTGGCCTTTGATAGTCTTTGATCAGACATTGCCTTATGGCTTGAGTAAACCACAAGCATTCTAACCTGCACCCCCACAAGTAAGACTAAGGCTGGCCCGTAATGCCATTATGTCAGGGGATCAACTCTGAAGTGCCAACAGGATGAAGGATGGCAAAGTCTTCCTTGAGGCTAACACAAGTACAGTGAGGAGCACAAAGGGAGAGTGTAGGCAGAGCTGGTCATTGCTTTAGGTTAGTTTTCAGAGCAGAATTCCTATTCATATTCCGCAAGATATCAGATCCCTTTTGTTCAAGCATGAGGAAAGGTAAAACACCCACTCTCCTAATGCCAATAAAGTCTAGGTTGAAATGCTTAAAATGCTAATTTAAAAGTGAATGTAAGTTCAAAGATCTTATCCAAAGCTTTGCAGCATGGTCAAACTCTGCAAAGCAGCACAGAACAGCAGAGCTAGTGTTAAGAAAACGATGGAAAGCCTAGTCACCAGCAGGAGAGTTTTTCAAGGGATAATTTATTCCATCTTTTAAAAAGCCAATCAAACCATAATGACCTCCAGTAGCAAGACTCAACTATGCAGTCTGCAGTACTGAAAAAAAACCCCAACAATAAAAATAAAGAAAATTCTCCATTACGCTGTATCATACCCAAGCCTGGAATCCGGGACAGCAGCACTTGGCAGCGCTGCAGAGAGCTTCAGCTTTCTCAGCTGTTTAACGCCTCAGTTTCTCAAGCAGCCCACGACACAGGATTCAATCAGCAAACAGTTTTTCCACAACATTGCTGGGGAAGGATACTATTAATTTGATGTGAGTGACTCCTGTTTTGACAGGGAAAATGGCCAGGAAGGCAAGGACACACACCCAGACATTTTCCCCTGGTTTGGCAGCAATCAATACAATCACTTACACCACTGAGAAAATGCAGCCAGCTCAAAGCAATTTTCTCAAGGTGAGAGGCCAAAGAAACAACAAAATTGCCAGCATCAGAAGCCTCAATTCCTGATGAAAGGATTTCCAAGGTTGTACAGAAAGTAATGAATATCAATTCTGCTGCAATATTATTTACCTCCTAGGAGAAAACACTCTACAAAACTCAGGCTCAAACCTCCAAAACTTCACAGGGAAGAAAAGAAAAATGCAAGTAAGAAAGCAAATTGGGGAAACAGGTTTGTTCAGCTGCCATACCTGTGTCACATACCTCATTTCTCTTTAGCACTCTGCTGCGGAAAGCTGCAAAAATGAAGATGTTCTCAGTGCTGCTTCTGCTGAGCACCCTCCTGGGTACCCTCACAGTGCCTTCCCAGCGCCCTTCTTGTTACAAGAGGGTCCTCAAAGACCACAGCTGTCACAACATCCCCAAAGGCATGGAGAACCTTCGACAGATCGATGATGGTTTGCAAGATCACTTTTGGGAAGGGAAGGGCTGTGAGGTGATCTGTTACTGCAACATGAATGAATTACTCTGCTGCCCAAAGTAAGACCATACTCATTTCATGTAAACTTGTAGTTTTTCACAACTGTTCATTATATTTCTATCATTTTACAGTTTCCACAGGTGAAATAAGATATAATTTTAAAGAAATTCATCACTTCAGATGGCTTGAAACTATATTAAGATAGTACCAATTATCTGATACACTGTTGGTTTTCAGGGGCTCACACAGGACTTTCTTGACATATTATATAAACCTCCCTGTCCTATTAGTGGAGACTTCACAATTCAAATCACTCAACTTTTAACTCCTCTGTTTGATCCAAACTAACCTTACTCGTATCATCTTGCAATGAAGATGCTTTCAGGGCCATAATCAAAACAATTTGACTTCTGTTTCATGGAAGAGAACTGTATTGCTAATACACAGTGTATGAACATATGTCAGTTGAATAAATGATTCTATAAAGATAGCTGTTAAAATGCAGGAAAGCAAATGGGGAAAACAGAGGTTCACAAATACCTGTAAAGCAGAAAGAAGATTTAGCCCCAGACCATCTACACTCCCCAGTTTTGCTGGCACTGCTGACAAAGCTGAACAGTGAAGTTCTCACTGAACATGGGGGTTTTGTTGTTACACAGAAAAAACATAAATGAGTTAAAAAAATACTGCCAGTC
Organism: Dendrocincla fuliginosa; assembly: GCA_035047845.1. Taxonomy (NCBI): domain Eukaryota; kingdom Metazoa; phylum Chordata; class Aves; order Passeriformes; family Dendrocolaptidae; genus Dendrocincla; species Dendrocincla fuliginosa. The sequence goes on along the minus strand of JAWWMO010000138.1, from coordinate 36,577,423 downwards.
CATACTGGTTTTAATAAAATGTACTAAGAGGTATTATTTCATTCAGCTTTTCAGCAACATATTTTCTTTAGTAAATTGGGATTAGAAATATCAACAGTTCAAAAGTTATTAATACTTCAGGAGCACTAAAATGTGATGGCATTATATAGGCAAGCAAAAATGATTTTTGTATTTGGTCCTCTTAACACTCATTTCTCAAGTCCTCTAAAATCCAATAAAGGGCAACTTTTCAACACTCTTGTAGTGGGACCCGAGTTCAACCAAGTGGGAAAGACTTCTAAAGCTAAAAATCTCACATTCAAACTGAGAGCAGGGTTTGAATAAGTTTTTCATCTTCTACTTTCCCTAAAACCAGATATGGTGTCCTCACCCTGAAGCACACTTTGGGTTTCTAGCTTCAACCTGAGCTTTGAGCAGCCTAAAAAATGCCTAAGAAAATATCCACCAGCCTGAGCTACATAAGACCTACTTTGCATGTCTGGTCTCAGGACAAACTCCACTAAAACAATATGCGTGCACATGCCAAAGTCCTTTATTTTGATAATATACTCTATTTGGTAAGTTTATTTTCTCAAAGCTAAAATAGCAGGGGAGAGTCCTGGCAACCTGGTCAGTCAATGAAAGTTTTGTCATCACTTCTAAACCAGGCCAGTAGAGGTAGAAATGCAGTATCATCATCCAGATCTGTAGCTGCATTTGCATTGCTGGAAGGACATCCCACAAACACAGTAATCCCACATGTATCACAACAAATGCTAAAAAATATCCACAGCAGGAAATGCATGTCGTGTTAAAGCTCTGAAAAACCAATGATCTAATTATTTAAATATCTGATCATATCTTTCAGGGATATTTTCTTTGGACCAAAGATATCTTTTATGATCCCCTGCAACAGTCAGTGATCCAAGTCTGCAGGTGAAGATAACAGACATCATTCTACAATCACGTAATAACGCTTTCAAGGGGAAAAATAAAACCACCACCAACAAATAAGTTTCCTCTCTAACCACAAAAGTGCCTCATTTTAAACTGTAGAAAAATTTCCTTTCTACACCTTTATGGAATATCAGGCATGTAAGAAGTTCTTTCAAATTGCAGCTGACAGTTTCTGTAATGGTTTAAGAGAGTGCACAAGCTCTTAATGCATCCTAATATGCATCCCCCAGCAAAAAGTATAACTCTTCTTACTCAGCACAATATTCTCAACTACTTTGGATGAAGAAACTTTAAGCCCAAGCCTTCACGTCATTAGGAACATGATTCGCATAGCACCTATGGCAGTGCAGCTTCCTATTGCACTATTGCCATCATATAGTCAACACTTTTATAAGCTGAAGCTACTCAGTCCCTTGCACTTTTGCAGACAGGCTCCCACGTTCTATTTTGACATCCTAAAATACATGCACATACAAAAGGCATGTATTTTCATATTTGAAAATATTTCACTGAAATAAAAAGAAGAAAATCAAAATTGACACTAATAGTACTAAAGCACACTTAGGTCTTAATTATGTGCAACTGGTCACCTGCCTTAACTATGAAATCTGTAAAAACTTAAATTGCCTAATATTAACAATAAACATTTAAAATACTAGAACAGTAGATTTTTTTAAACAAGCCATGTTTGAAAAACAGTAGCCCAGAATTAAGCTAAAAGGCTGACTTTTTATTTTTAGGCTAGCCCTGTAAGGATATATATATAGAAGACATAGAGGTAATCATCATAATATTTAAGAGGTATCAGGACCTAGGCAATAGATACAAAAAGACATAAATTTTTGGCTGTTTTTTGTTTATACTGCAATCTGCATTGGCAGGTGTTGAGAGGCAACTGTGTGAGTTTAAGGAAAGCCACCTGAATGGGGGAGGCTTTCAGGCAGTAAACTTGGCTTGTTGCCTTACACATAAAGACTCTTGAGCTATCAAGTCAGTGGCATGGAAGGTGTACAGTACTGAAGAAACTGTTCAGTCTCCTCCACTTAAAAAGTGCACTGTTCCCTTAATAATCATACATATCAGCCCAAACTGCTACCACGTTTACCAGGCTACTTCACATGCCAGCATGAAACATCAGGATGACTGTTTTTCTTCCTGTTAGCAAACAAGGGTTGGATACTTAGTGAGGGGGTTGTGATTATACATTGCCAATAATAAATGTTTCAAGTAAATCTGTGTATACTATTTTTGCACTACTGACTGTTAAACAGTTTGTGTCACTAGGCATTTTAAGCTTCGTTTGTGCAATCATTCCTGAGTCATTTGGGCTTCCTACCAAATCATCAATTAAGAGTAAAATAAGCCCCATAAATCTGGCAACTCAGTGAAAGTATCCAAAGTCAGTGTTCTGCTAGCAAAACATATGCTATGTGCTTTTGTGTAAAGTCCTCTATAAGCTTCTAGGGTGTGTAACTTCTGTTGTTTGTGCCGTCTAGTTTCTACAAGAATCATGTTGCATATGCCTGGTATTCACAGCTTTCCAAAGCAGCAGTAGCGAAAAAAAAAAAAAATTAAGGCAAATGCAAATTTGGGTACTAAGTTGGTAGCTTTCAGTTAGCTTCCTTCCACCTCTCCTGGAAAATCCATAATCCACTGGAGCAAAATTTTGCCACTTTGCACATGCAGCAGGATAGGGTCACTTAAGTTACTACTTTAAGACTGGTTTCCCATATAAACTTCCTTTTGTTCCTCTCCCCACTCTTCTTCCATCACACAGCTTCTTCTACAGGTCCTGCCAGGCCTAGGTGAGAACACTGAATCCAGAACATGCACTCAGTGAACAAGTCTTTATCACTTGGATGTCCTATCCATGACTAGGTTCCTTGGCTGTTTAGGCGACTTGCACTTTGAAGATAAGCAAATTTGTACAAAGGATATTTAGCAAACGAATTTACAGTCCCTACAGTGAAACAGGCATGAAAACATTATCTTCAAAGGAGCACAAATTTTAGCTGTCATGAGCTAGATATCACTAACCATCTTGAACTTAGGCCAGCACTGCAGAACTGCACTGTGGAAATACATAACAGTGCAAGTGAAAAATCATACCACTGAGAGAGATACTGGGAAAGCAGCCAGTTTGAGGTGAGGGTTTATCACCATTCAGTTCTATGCAAGCGTCTCAGGTCAAAAAAAGCAAAGAGAAGCATCTCAGTTGCAAGTGATGCCAGAAAAGTAGTAATGTTCAAAAAAAAAAAAAACACAAGATTAGCATCAAGCAGATTAGACAATGGACATACTGCTTTCTCACTTTTCCCAAATTAAGAAAAAGCTTATGAACATCTGATAAGGTCAGGAGTTGTAATAAATGCTAACTGAACAAACTGAAGCTATGTCCTGCTCTGCTTTAAGATGAAAACTATTCTCCCTAAGCTTTTTCTTCAACCTATGCGTACAGCTTGAAGCAGAAAGAAATCATATTCCATACACCACACATTTAGACGGGCACAACAGTTAAAGGACAATACAAGTCATTCATAATACCATCTTCAACATCTAACTATACTAAGACACTCAATGAAAAGCATAAGTATTGCTGGATATTTTTCTCATGTTACTGTAGGTTTTGGTTTTATTGTGGGGGGGTTTGGTTCTTTTTAAACATGCCTATTAGAACATACTGTATTGGCCCCGCTCAGACTCTCATTCTCCAATTAAGTTCTTAACAGCAGTCCATGTAGATGAATGGAAAAGTCAGAGGCTAAAGGATTTCTTACTGAGTTGAAGGATTTCTCAGCACAGTAAGCTGCAGCAGTCTCTTCATCCGTACTTACAGCTTTGAAATTCAAGAGCTGCATTGTTTTCCACTTTAATATATGAGTAGGAAGGCCTCAGAGCTTGGAAGCACATATCTCAGCATTGACAAAATGAATAAACAAATCAGTAAAATCTCCATCCATTCTTGTTTCCAAAAGGGAAAAAGAAAAGTGTCATTCAGCCATTTCTGTCCAGCTAACAACTGGAACTGTCACTTAAAGCCTTTTACCTTAGGAAAAAGAACCTATTGCCAGGTCTGCTACAGCGTTTTTTTTCTTAAAGGCGTTGCATCATCAGAACTTGAAGTACATTCATAAATATATCCTTGGCACACTTTAATTGAAAAATATTTTAATATTATTACATAATTCATCAAAGCTTAACTATTAGGTACAAGTATCATAGAATATGCCGAGCTGCAAGGGACCCATCAGAATCATCGAGTCCAACTCACTAAAGTTACAGACACACCCACTTGAGCAACAATAGCAGTGATATTTATTTAACATACTTCTGCTGAGGAAATTTGTTTCATAAGAGATGGTTTTCAAACAAATCAGCAAGGTTATGAAAAATAAAACAGAGACAATTGCTTTCAGGAGAAAAAGTTACAAAGAAAACTTCTGCATATCAACAAAACCTCAGTCTTTTGATTTGCGGCCTGAGTCTCAGTTCCAACCTTTTCCACTTAATGAACCCCACTATCCATCTTTAGATCTGATTTGTTCTTGTCATTCTTCACCGAGTAGATGAAGTATGTTAAGGTGTCCTTTTCATTCACTGGAATTGTCCTAAAATGGCAGCCAATTATCTATAAAGGAAGAATGCAAGGAAATTAAATTATCACTCTTACATGCAGAAACTGAAGATTCAGAATTAAATCCACTACACTCAAGTCTGAGAGACTGATCAAGAAGTTTGCTAAAAAAGGGAAAAGTTGCCTCTCTTCAAAAGTCTTTAGTAAGTCATAAAAAAAGCAAACATGAACCATTTTATTGAGAAGTATGGACTAAATACAGCTGACTGTACCTTAATTTCCAAGATAATAAGTCCAGGAAATTTCCAGGAAAACCCCCAAAATTATCAAAACAAGCATGGGCCTATCATTACATTCACTTAGTTAAAGCTCGAATATAAAGCAGGTAATGACTACAGAATATCAAAAGTGACAGCACAGAAATGAGACTACAGCTCATCACTCAGGCTGGGGGGTAGTCTGTGTCTGCATCAAATCACACACAGGAACAACTAACACAAGAATATTCAGGAATTTTAATTGAACATTCAGTTCTTCAAAACAGAGCTATCAATGAAAATTCACCACGGTGTAACCACTAAAATATGACAACCTGCAAATAGTTCTTGAATCAATTCTGTCATTTCAAAAGTCTTGCCCTTCATCAAAATGAACACCAGCTTTGAAAGAATGTATGCAAAATACTACACCTGTCTGCATCTATTCTCTGGCTTTTTGCCAGGTTGATAGATTAAAATTAGCAAGTGAGAAACATGGACTGTTCATTTAACTACCGCAGGATATAAGAATAAATGTTTAACCTAATTAAAACTTAGGAAGCCTTCTAAACTCTACCCCCAAAAACATCCAGAGAAGTAGTTTGACAGAGTCCTTTGAATTGCACTTTGAGTCACAGCTAGAGCAGTGCCTATTCTGTGTTAGGACAGGCTACAAGGAATCACACATACTGTATACTAAGGAAGTCCTGTGGCTATGGCTCACAATGACCTACAGGTCAGTGAAATCAAGCATGCGACAGAAGCAGCTTTGTCCATGCACACCATGCAGCATAAGAATAAGCTAGTGCAATCATGAGATTGCATTGTGAGACGTGCCTAAAGCAGACCCTTAGAAACAACAGTTTTGTAGAAAAAAAACTGCTTGTGCTTTTTCAAATCAGTCCTGCTAATTCAAGAGCTAGCTGCACCTTAACCTACTTTTAAGAAAATGGAAGACGGATTTTGCATTCTTACACACAGTGGCAGCAGCACTATTCTTTTACAACTCAGCCTTGAGATCATCCATACATTTAAGAACCTTGTTTTTAATCCACAGATATTAAGGGAGAGACGAACAGTGCGCCTGCACGTAAACACAACTGAGAGTATCACAAAAGTGAAAAACAGTAGCTATACTTCCCTGTTAAGAGAAGATCACCACCTCTTCCACTTATTTACATGAACATGCTGTGACTGCATGTTTGGAGCACAAAAGAATTCCTTTAAAATTGCACTCACATGATGCAAAAAATGCTTATGTATAGCTGTACTCACACACAGCTTCAGCATTTTTAGAAATATTGGTAAGAAAAACCCTAATTTCATAAAAATCCATTTTTTCGACAGTAGATTCCAGTGGTTTTAACAGAATTAATTATCAACAGAAGCATCTTTTTTCAGATTTCTGTACTTTACACATACAGAGACATCTATGGTTGCAGTAAATAGATTTTTAAAGCAAAGTCTGAACTTTAATAGAACTTCACTGCCACCTCTGTTTCTAGCTCTTTTCAGCAGGGCATTTCAGGTGAAGCTGTGACTGAAACACAGACACAATAAACCTGAGCTTCTATGACATTCAGAGGGACACACGTGTTCCAACTTCACTGTTTCAAGTTAACATTGTTTTTAAGCAGCAAACACTCCTTTTTGAAGTTAGGAGTTCATCCTCTGGAAAGAGCTTCTATTTTTTATTTACTTGCCTCAGGAGCTGTGGCCAATGAAGGACAGTCCCTTTTGTTCTCCTTAAAATCCACATTATACAGGCACTATATGCAAGGATCAAACTGTATAGAAAACCACATGCCATAGCAAGTTGCATTTTCTATTACGGAAAAACACCCATACATACTTCAACAAGCTGTGCTTTGTTAAGTCCTGGTCTGGTCTGTAGCTTGAAGTGTCTTTTGTACCTTCGAAGTGTGTTTACTTGTAACTGATATAAATCAACCTAGAAGAGGGGGAAGGAGAGGAAAACAATCTAATGTAACTAAAAAAAATTCAGTCATTAATAGTTTGCCCCTCAAAAACAGTTTGGTATATCACAGATATGCAAGTATAAACAGTCAGCTCAGCAGATGTCATTTTGACAAAAAACAAACTCCATCCTGCACCTTCCAGCAGAAAGGAAAATAGCCCAGTTCAGTTTAAGACCATTTTACTGTTACTGAGCATGGCTCTGCCTCCTTTTAGCTGTGGACAGTATTTAGAACTCATTATTGTACTTGAACAAGTTTTGGGGTTTTTGTTTGTTCCCCAGTTCAAGCACGATAACACAAAGACCAGTAACACCTTTCATATAACATCTATGAAGATGTTGATTCAAAGGAGGTCCCTATGATGTTATTTCTGCCATACAGAAGTTACATGCAAGACACAGCACATCCACATCATGAAAGAGCACATATTAAAATCAGGAAAAAGTCTGCAGCACAAAGTTTTCTTGGCTTGAGGTGGGAAAAGAACACAGCTGCTCTTGCTCTTCAAACATATCCCTGCTACACAAGCACAATGCAAGAGTTATGTGCATAGGCATAGATGTCCAAAACTATTTTTCAGTTTGAGCCAAAGTGAGAAGTGCACATGGTCCTCTTAGGGATACAAATACACAGCCTTAATCCAGTACTCCATCAATTTTGAATCCCAAGAACTCTGATCAACAGCCACTTCTCCCAGCAACAGCTTATCCCCAATCCTCCTTGACAACCTAAGAGCTTAATCAGATGACCGAGTGGGAAAGCAAGCTAAGAAAGCAGGCTGAATGAGAAATTCTACTAGATGTATTCTCCAAACTCACTGCATTAAAGACTGATGAAGGTATTCACTTTTGCTTTAAATTCATTTAACAGCCTCACCATAGAATACTTATAACAGCAATGCTACTGCATACCTAGCAACCTGGCCAGACTTAAGGCCACCTTACGTGATAAAGGATGGGTGTTCTGAAGTTTACATGACATTACATTCCACTTCCCAAGTCAGAGTGGGGATCTCACACCTGCAGTATCATGCAGAGGACTAGCAGAAGCTTTTCACCAAGTCCCAGAAGCTACCAGTACTGCAGGAGTCTCTTCCCCCACTGCAGGAATCACTTCTAACCAATGAAGATAGTCATGACAGAGATGGAAAAATGAGGGCTTTACAAGTCTTCAGACAAAAGATACTTTTTTACCTTAGTAAATTGGATAGTAATTAAACAGAAAGGTGGTCAATGGCCAACAGGCATCTAAAGCATATGGCAATTACACGGAATGAACAGACTGCCCTTGTCCAAACAGCCAGCTGAAACTCCTCAAAAATAGTTCCCAGACAGTTTTCTTTCCTGCAGTAGTAGTGTTAAGAAAAAAGAAGCTTGTTTTCTTGTTCTGGAGACATCCATCAGTTGTGTCATGTTTTGTAATTCTGGCATAAGAGAACAAAACAGTCTTGCAGGAGAGCTGCAATTACACAGTGTCAGAGAGCTATCTGAAGTCACACAGAGCTCAAGCTTTAGACAAAACTTTCCAAGAAGCAATCCCAGATATTTAACAGACAAACAACACAGCCCAACATCAAACTACTCTCAATCCCCTAAAATCCTCTTAGTCAGAGCCTTCAGACTAGAGCCACGTGCCTTTAGGCACAGATCTTTGTACAAAGTTTCCTCACTTACATTGCAGTTATCTGCAGATGCTGACTGTAAGGGTGCAGTTAAACTAACACTTGCAGAGCAGTTGCTGAAGAATGCTTTAACAATTTCTCTCAGAAGGAATCAGGTAGGCATGACAGACTCTGCTAAAAATTAATACACTGAGGAGCACCTGCTAAGCCACACTGTAGCAGAAATAACCCAGAGCACAGGCAGGAAAAAGAGAGCCTTAGGTGCAAGACCCTCCCACTACACTACAAAAGAAAGTTGAAGGCTGTAGTTCCCTTATTTAAAATGGGTGAGGTTTCACTGGTCTGCAGTGGTGAAAACAGGCTAAAGAAATACCATCTTTCTCCGCTCCTTCATAGCTCCCCAAATGGCTCTTCCCCCCCCCCCAGTGTTTAACGTGACTAAGGCTATGCAGTAAGTGCCAAGACCCATCTGCAACGCATTTAGCACTGAAGAAACAACTGGAGGGACAGGGCAGAGAAACATTTATATCCCGAGCCCTATGTGCAATTCCCTTCAAGTTGTAGCTCCTACAGAACATAGAGTTCCCTGGTACATAGCAAAGCACCACTCTGGAGAGGAAGTACTAAGAAGGAGTAGGCTGAAAACAGCTGATTTCTGAGAACACCATCACTTAAAAATAGACTCTTGTTCATTCTACTCTGCACAATTTAGTGAGAAAACATGCCATAAAATTCAGTTAAATTGTTATATTAAGAACACTGTGAATCAAGAATCTTCCCTTTCCCACATGCCCCAGAGTAATGAAAGTTGTAAAACTTAGAAAGCAGTATCGGTGCAGACTCGATAATCACTTAACACAGCAATCAGAAAAAAAAGCCCAAGCAACTATTCAGCTACCTCTGGAGTGTCGATGTCTTGCACTGGTGAGTCGCCATCATCATCGCTGCCTTTCCTCTTTCTTCTATTTCTCACACTCTGAATTAAGTTTTTGTGGAAGTCACAAATATACAGATGTCTTGCCTACAAGAACAAAACGGCGTCTTTCAATCAAATCCATGCAGCCTATCTCCCGGACTTAAGATACAACCGCGTGTAGAGAGACAGCCTCTCAGTAACCACAGCCGCATTAACTGCGCTGAGGAAGCTTCTCCCCAGCGGCGTGTGCCGTGCTGCAGCTCGCTGTGCCCGGCCGGGCCCGCAGCTCGCCGGAACGCTGCGCTCGGCGGGCTCGGCAGTGCCAGGCTGCGGGGACACGCCAGCCCAGCACAGCCCAGCACAGCCCTGCCTCCGGCCCGCTCGCCGCAAACAAATAACAAGCTTCCAGTCCTTCTCTGGAGGGCAAAAAGACGGCTCTCGCACCCCCATCTATATCCCTCCCTCCTTGTTTTACTTCCGCTACCCGGCGTGGTCACGCAACACACTTATTTTTACTTTCTTTTTTTTACAAGTTTCCCTTTGTAGGGATCAGCTCGCTGCGGAAGATCCCGGCGCGCACCAGCCCCGCATTCCAGCCCCGCGTGCTTTAGGGGCGATGCGGGCGGGGGGCAGCGCTCCGTGGGCCGAGCCGGGGTCCCCGGGGGCGCGGGCAGCCTCGGCCGGGGCGCCGGGCGCTCCCGCGGCAGCCGCGCCCCTCAGCCCCGCTCTGCGCTGCCGCGGCACCGGGCGGAGGCGGGCAGGGGCCCGGTACGGGCGTCCCAC
>JAWWMO010000138.1:36552068-36565342 GCA_035047845.1 Dendrocincla fuliginosa | reverse complement strand
CGCCGCCTCCGGGCCGCCCCCTGCCAGCAGCTCCCGGTCCGCACTGCTCCTCGCTCTGGCGCTCTAGCCGGGGCCGGCACCGCTCCGGCGGCGGATCCCGGAGCTTCTGTCTCCTGCCCTCTTTCCCGGGCTCTTCCTTCCCTGCCTCCTCTCCTGCCCGCTCGTGCTGCCGGCCATGGCTCGGGGCGCTCCTGCCCCTGCGCCAGCGGGAGGCCGCTCCCCCAGAGCCACTGCGTCTCTCGGCCGAAAACAAACGAAGCTCCGTCCTTTGTTAGAGCGGATTTTAGAACACACGTAGTCAGGGGGTCCGTCCTGCGTTCGTGTAGTAAAGATCTCTGAAGACAAAGGCGACTTGCAGTATGAGTTTCCAGTTCTGTCATTTAAAAGGACATTTAATAAAAGTGACTTTAAGAACAGAAAAGACTGAGAATGCAGAATTATTTTCGCTCGTGATGAATCAAGACCTTGCTGTGCACGCGACCAGCTAAAATAGACACCGTGAAAATACTTGATAAAAGCAGGTATTTTTAGTTTTGGGTCTACAAAGCTACGTACGAGATGAGTTGGCATTAAACCATTTAACGATTCAGCTGTCGACAGCAGAGCGCCAAAAGCAGCAAGCTCTGACCTATCTTTCTTCAAGCACATTAAAATGACACACGGTGAAGGGAGAGGTTTTGGTTTTCTTTTGAACTGCAGCAAATACTCCTTTTAAGTCTCAGAAACGGCATGCGAGCTGAGCGTACTCAAAGCGCAATGATTCAATCACTGAAATATTTGACCGTATCACTTTGCCACGCATTTCCAGCTTGAAGAAGGAGAGGAGTTAGCAGGGAGGCTGGTGAATAATTCGAGGAGACACAGATCCTGCGTAAGCCAAAGTGCTGCATGAGCCGGGAACACGATTATAGAGTAGTTTCAGTTTGCGCTGCAGATGGCTCCTTAATCTGATTGCATAACCTGGTATTAGAGAATAAAGGTAGGTCCCACTTCACACAACTGAATGAAAGATACAGTAACTAAAGCTAAACTGAGCATAAAGTCACACACTGCAATTACCCAGAAGCACTTTTTAGTGATTAGAGAGGGGAATAGAAGAGTTGGAAAAAAATACAAAACCCTGCTTTGTTATCAGCCAAGCTGAGGACTGAGTAATGCCTAGGTTTAATGCCATGCTCTACTGCTGTGCAATCTTAGGCAGAAAAGGTTAACTCACTTTTTGAGTTTCTTGTGATTTCAAACTTTCAAAAAGTGTAAGTAATACTAGAATAAAAAAAAAAATAACAATCATAGCGGGCCTTAAAGGAGAACATAGGAAGCATGAGCTGGGAAAGGTGGGACAAGGGTGAGTTCCAGGAATTCTTCCGGGGGAATCTGGGTCATGAATAGCAATTTCTAGATTCTCAGATAATGTCTTTTGAGGTCCCTTTTTGTTTTGTTGTTGTGTTTTTTTGTTTTTCCTTTCCAGATGGATTTGACTGTATTGTGAGCATAAGATATGCCAGTCTGGGTCTGCTGCTGTGATTTGGTATGTTGCAAAGATCACCTGTGCATTTTAAATATTTCTGATCCTTTTTCTGCAGTTTGGGAGCAGTTAAAAGCCTGACTATGTTACCTAGCCATGCTTGCCAAGATCGTAATTTATAAGCATAATTTCGAGTAGAGTGGTATCATAGTTTCATGATTAGATCACGATAAAATGGTTGTGGGACTGAGAAAGATGGTTCTGCTTCCGCTTAAGCTGCTCATTTTCACCCCTGTGCCCTGCATTTCTTTGTGCCCGTAAAAACATTTCTATGGCTGCATGGCAAACTGTGTTGGGTTACAACTAGACCATCAACAAGAAAAATCACTTAGGTATAATCCTGATCTGCTTTACCACTCAGTTGCATGATGTCCCAGCACTCAAGAAGGTCCAGTAGAAGGGCAGGACCGTGTGACTGCAGAGGGATGACCACCTCGTTTGGTATGAGCGCCTGCTTACCGTAACACAGAAATCATGTCACTTTTAATCTTGCATCATATGTGGGATCAAAAAATACAAAGAGCTGCAGCTACATGGGCTTATCAGACAGTATGAAGCTTACTACTGGATGGATTTGCAAACTCACAAAGCTTGGGTCCCACAAAATAAAAGAAAATTTGTCATAGAGTATGTTGTCTAAAATTATTTTGTAACATAAGCTCTAGTAGTGGCTAGCATAAGTATTTGGATATAAATAAAGCATATATAGGGAGAGATTTTAAATTAAAATAAAACCATGCAGCACTGCAACAATATACTGATTAAACCTCAAAATTTAAATCAATTCAAAGGAAACAGCAGCTCCAAAACATCTCTGTACATGAGACATCACTAGCGCTCACAGCGGAGCTGAATAGTACAGAAGGCAGCAGTAATCTATATCCCTTTTGGGTGCCAAGAACACAGCATGGATGACTTGTAAGTAGCATGCAGTAGGAGCAGGAGCTACAGCATCTTAAGAAGTCTGCCTGAATTCACAGTTCCCAGGCTCTGAAGTCAGCAGGACTTGGTGGCCCCTCCTGGCACTGAGGCAGGCCTGGCACAGGTGGGAGCCGAGCAGCTTGTGCCTCTCTGAGATGCCATATGTCCCAGCTCCTGTTAGCTTTTGATTGATGTGTTTTGTAATTTGAGAGAGAAGAATGATAATCAGATGCATCACCTTGGATATACTGCAAGCACTTTGCAAACGTCCTATTAGTAATTAATCCTGGAAGAGAAATGTGGCTTGTAACTGTGTATACATCTCCACGTGATAAGGTTCAACTGGGGATGACTATTCCCTTCCCCAACAGGTACCATTCAGCTGAAATCTGAGTGTATATCAGCACATGTGTGTGCAGCACCAGAAATTATCCTGTTAGCAAATGGGATAATATAGAAAACTATTGATATACATTTTTCTCAGCATATATACATTTTCTTTGTTATGTATTCTAACTATTTCAGTGAAAAATAGATTCCTTTAAACACTTGAAAAATTCTGCAAATTCCACCACACACCCTGGTGGTTTTGACAAAAGAGCAACCTACTCAATAGGCATTCATGGCCTGTGATAAAGAACAGTGACCAAATCTCTCCTTCCTTATCAAGAACAAGTCCTATTCTTTTTATTTTTCCTTTTCTTTTGTCCCCCCTGATTTTTTTAATATCTGATTCTCCTTTCCAATTCCAACACCAAATAACTGTGCTACTGCCTGTTGCTTTGCTTCCAATTTATCGTCCAAGTTTGTGAAAGCATAGAGCCCAAAGCACAGGAATACTGGAACTTATCTACAAACTGTATTTTTTTTTTTTTTACTTCTTTATATGTTTTACACTAGGATAGTTAACGTATAACTTCAGATAATTAATCTTATAACAAAACTTAATCAAAGAGCCTATTGTATATGATTCAAGTAATGCAGTAAGAGAAAAAAAAATGTAACTTTAACCAAAATTATTTCCAGGTCTGAAACCAGTCTTTTTTAAGCATTCTGCCTTGTACAATGGAAACTAAAGATGTATGAAAGAGTTTACATAACACAGGTTTTTACTGAAAGACTAAAGCCATAAACATAGTCCAAAACTGCACATTGTATTTTAAGAATAATCTAGGTGTTACAAGATTTAAAATGATAAACCTGTGTATTGTAAAAGCTTTAGAGTTTTGTAATACATTTTCCTTAATGGTTTGTGCCAGTTCACTTTTGCAATAAGCCATTAGTTACAGGAAGTATCAAAGGATCTTCTGGTAGAAGGCTTCGTTCTTACATGCAGAAATACAGAAACTTACACGTTCTTTGTTGAATGCATGTGACAAATTGTTGGTGGACTTAAACAATGAATTATGAGATAGGAGAAAGCACTCAAACATGTGAAAAATGCTCACAATTACCAATAAAATTTAGAAGGGGACAAAGTCTTGGAAGCAAAACTAAACTCTTTATTTAACAAATTCAGCTGAACTGGTGTGTCCCTCTGGCCTAGGAGACAGACACAGGCCAGCAAGAAACAGAGCTTTTTATACCCTGTCCCGGCTGGGGCATCCCTGCTTCCGTTCCTATTGGCCAGTACTAGGGCTGTGGAAGCCCACAGCCTAGCCCGATCCGCCTACCTGCCCAAGACCCCCACTCCCCCCAAAAAGCCATGAAAAACAGGTTAAAACCACACCAAGTCCCAACTGCCAAAAACTCAACTATCCCCTCCTTCGTCTTCTTTTTACCCGTGCAATTCCTCTGGCTTCAGCAAAACCTCAGTTCTATTTCTAACAAATGCAACCACCACACAGAAACAGAGAAGCCAATCTCCAGCTTTGCACCGACGTTCCTCTTGGTTACTCCTTCTCCTCCTCAGAAGCTCCCATTCAGCCAAGTTAAAAGTGCACCTCTATCTGTTTCAGAGTCACTGATCACTTGTTCATCCAGGTTGCTTTGATTAACGTTTTCTTTCACATTATATGAGACTGCAGTTAGAAGGAGACCCAACTAAATAATCATTGGTGCTTTTCCAAAGTGTAATGCAGCTATCTGGAACATATAGTGGAAAAGTATCACCCCCAGAGGTTTTGTGTAATGCAATAAAAATATAATTTGAGACTGACATAGTATATGGCTTAAGAGTTATTTTTTAATCCCTTGAAATTAAACAAAAAGCTTGCTCAATTTTCTTATCCTGTAACTGTCATATCTTTTCAGTAAATTTTGTTGGTCTCTAATGCTCTCTATCAAAAGCACTGTATACTCTGTGCTACAGTCTTATATTTTGTGAACCACTGTTTTCTGCTTATAGAAATTTAGATTTGACACTGGCTTTAATCACTTGTTTTTGCTTTGTATAACACATACTACACATCTTCATGGCTTTGCCAGAAGTTCCTGCAAACACTGCTCTGTTACACCATCATGTCCTCTTCTAATATGGCTTCATTTTACAGAAAGGAAAATGGGAAAGTTCTGTAGCCCTGAAGCCTCTTCCAGTGCCCTTGTCTTTGCAGTACAGTTACAACCAGCTCTAGGTCTGATTTAGCTCTTGTTGAACTTAACAGCAGGTTTTAAGTGTCCCAGGTGAACACCTCCTCCACCCAAGCATCAGTTAGATACTTGGATTCTGTCAGTAAAAACAACAGAGTCTGACACTAATGCAGACATTTGTATAAAAGTAAAATGAGTAAAATTACATGTGAATTGGGGGTTTACATGCCTTCCTGACTTCCTGCAGAGCCAATTCTGGGTAAAAGATATAGATGGACTTATACTCCGGCAAACAATAACAATATAACAATAACAATAATAACAGTATAACAATAGTTCTGAACTGTAGTTGGTTTTTGCTGACGTTACTTGACAATAAACCCGTAACCGAGGAACACTGTGGAAAAAGGATCAGATAAAATGTTTTGCGAAGTTTCTCACAAAAAATTGCCACTAGGCAGAATGTACCGTGTTCCTATGTTCGAATAGTACCTACTGCTATCATTCACATTCAATACACAGCTGGTGATCAAAAGCATTGCTTCTTCATTAGATATTGCCACTCAACTTTAATGCTTTTAAACCTCAATTTCCTTACTTGAAAGATAACGTTAAAGAGTCTCAGTCTTTCATACTGATAGAACTTCTAGCCTTTACAGTTGCAAAGGTATGTCTGAATTTGAAGGATATATACTTCACAAAGCCATTGAACACAAAAAGAGACCCCCACCCTCCAGTTTCAACATTAAGGGTTTTAAACAGATATGGTTTTAAAGTTGGTTTTTTGTTTTGCTTTTTTTTTAAAATCCAATATTTAACTTTATAAGCACCACAAATGAGACCTAACTTTGCTATTACAGCTATCGACAGACATTAAAAATAACCTTACCTCTCCAGAAGTGACTGCTGGAGCAGGGTTTTATATCATCTTGTAAATTATGTCAGAGTTAGGAAAGTCATAGAACATTCTGAGTTGGAAGGAACTGACAAGGAGCATCGAGTCCAACTCTTAAGTGAATGGCCCATATGGGGATCAAACCCACAACCTTGGTATTATTAGCACCATGCTCTAACCAACTGAGCTAAACTCAGGGTCTAATAATATAGATATTTTACCTCTTAACTTTTATCTCTTTGTTGTGTGATTATCTGTGTGGCTAGTTAGATAATGAAAATCTGTTAGAAAATTACTATATTTAAAAAGTAATCTTTTTAACTACTGGAAAATGAGAATTGGGGTTCTATGCTTTTAATATTTGTACACATTACAATGATTTAACAATATAAATGCTAATTATCGTATAAAATGTAACAACATAAAAATCGTACAACACGATCAAGCCTATGAACTGGAGTGTATTCGTCAGGGTGGTTTCTCTCTTAGGGGTTTACTTTGAAGTTGAGAGTTTACAGGTTTATGAGTTCTTTTTTTTCTTTGTTTTCAACTTTTAAAAACTGGAAAAGACATGTTTTGGGCTGCAATTGAGTTTCTCAGTAGCTTTGAATAATGAAACCTATCTTTTACACAGAATAACTTGAGATTTCCTTGTTTATTTCTTCAAATGCAGAACTTGCCATTTCTTGATTCTTTTTCATTTGTAGTAGGCCCTTATCCCTGTCAGTACTTAGGGAGAGCTTCTACTTAACTTCACACGTGATTGCACTAAATAATGAGGATTGACCATAGCCATAGATTCCTTTTCTCCACAAGAGTTGGGGCTGTGGAATAGAAGCATTGGCTTTTGAGTGGTATTAAAGACAGACACATATTCTAATAGCATAATAGCTCTGAAACAACCTTCCCTGTTACTGTAAAATACTTTAGCAATATATAGTAGAGTATGCAAAAGATATCTAGAGAAACTATATCTAGAGATATCTAAAGAAACTACACATTCATATCAGCAGTTGTTAGAAAATCCCATGGGATCCATGACTAAAAATGAGACTGATGATTCAATCAACAATTTCAAAATTTATGCATCTTTCTAGTCTCAGATTTCCTGTGTATCCTATGGTCATTTCTATGACATGTATGACAGCACTACTTGCCAGAAGTAACAGAATAAATTACTTTACCAAGAGAACGTCTACAGCAGCAACAGCACAGGATGCACTCCACATGACCAATACTTAAGACTCATGTAAGTTTAATGAGACCCATTGAAATTAATTTAAGGGTTTCCACTACCTGGATAGAAGACCAATATATTGATGATGCTAATGAGAAAAAAAACAGCCAAAACCTGTTACCAGCCAAATCTGCTTTTCTTTGCTGGCTCTGGGAGACAGGAGGGCAAGATTCCTCCTTTCTCTTGCATCCTGTGACACACAGCCCTCTCAACTCATGCTATTATTTCTCCTTCCTAACTGATTCTAGAGCTGCATTGACATAGAAAACAGCTTTGAGTGTCAGGGTCACCCTGATTGTAAGTTTCTAGCCCTCACAACCACAGAAGGAAACAGTCCTTCAGACTGGACAAAGGTACAAACAAAACATTCTCATTTGTTCTGTAGAAATTTATCAGTATTTGTAAGTCACCATGGGTTGACAGATACTTCATTTTGGCAGCACTAAGCAGCACACAGAAGCTGGACTGTGATATAGCCTCTTTGGATCTGTTCTCTGGATGTCACACCTCCAGTGTGTCAGCCAGACACAGACCAACCCTTCGGTTCACTGTTTATAAAGGAGAAAAAAAATCCTCCAACTATGTTCACCAATTCCCAAATGACACAAGATTTTCATTGGCAATTAAATTTTATTTCTTAAAAGTAAGTTTGGTATATGTTTCAGGTAAACTACCAATGTTTACCAAGCAGGAAGAGTTTGGGGGGTAGAGACACAAGAATAGAAACTTTTTTTTTTACTAATTTAAACGGATTTCTTTGTGTAAATTACAGCTATCCACATTTTAGAACCCCTCTAAACTGCCTGTGAAACTATCCAATAGATAAACAAATGCAAGTTGCTGCTTTCTTTTTATACCTATAGAAAGGGATTAACAGTACAGCAAAATGTAAAGAAGGCTTATTACTGTCTTGAGGGGGAAATGTTACCTGAGTATTACGTTGAATGTAAATAAGAAAGCGAGTGGGAGTGAGGTCTAGGAATAGAAACATAAAAAGATAAGGAGAAAAAAAATTTAAAAGCTTGTAAACCAAATGCAAGAAAAGCTTTTGTCAAATTAAGACTTTCAAAGTTCAGTTAATTATTGTGACTAGGAACCACCACTGTTCCTAATATTATCTGCATTAGTGCCAGGAGAGATTTCTTATGTTTATTTCCTACCATATGACCACTGCAGTTTCAGCCTGTGCTTTGCAGCTGTCCTGGGTAGTGTCGCATGCAGGCTGCTTTTGTTTTAGGTATTGGGTACACAGCACAAACTCAAAACAAGCTCCTGAGCCTTCAGACTAAACCAGCCTCATATAACTAACACAGCTGCATTTGCCTACAAGCTGCTTAACTGGTTATGCAAGCTTTACAATAGCCCATATAATAAAACTCTAATGTTTAAAGGGCAAATATATTTCATTTTTATAACATACATATTATATATATTTTATACAACACCAGAAAAAACAGGGAATGTTCTAATATATTATCTTAAATGCAATTTTCAAGATATTGATAGAAATACCAGTTTTGTGAACTTTTGGACAGCAGCTATATATGTTTTTATCAAAGTACAGGGAAAATAACTGCTCATAACTCAAACACTACAGCAAAATAAGTTTTGTTTTGAATTTAGGTAAGCAGCAGCTTAGGTAGTTCTGATTTTTGCTTTTCATCCTAAAGCTTCTACCATATATCTAGTGTGAGATACTCACATGAAATAGGCCAAAAGCATTGATGTTGTCTGTAGACTTTGTAATTCACATTAAAAGGCTTTTTAAAGTAGTGACCTACTTAAATGCTTTTTGTGTCTTGAATTTTAAACTGTTTCCTGGAACAAAAAAAATTGCTGATTAAAGTTAAATTTGCTTTTTTTCAACATATTGCATTCCTATTAGTTAAGTTAGGTTAGATTGAAATTGAGAGCAGCTGTAACTCGCTTTCATTATTCATCCAGTAAACACTGACTTTTCAGGTCTATAAGAAGATATCCTTTCAGCAAGAATCAAGAGTGATAACTTTCCAAAGCAGAATTTTTACTGCCATTAAGGCTACATTAAGGCATATTTCATATGGGAATTTGGCTAGCTGATTTTCTGGGGAGAGACAGTAAGAGCTTCATTAAACTGACTGAATTACAACAGGCAGCATCACCACATAAATACATTTACACCGGCATGAAAGTTTGGTCACAGTTAAGGTCATGCAACTGTAGTTTGCAATTTCCTCAGTTGAACGGTATCTGTTGCAATGGATCCACTGATGGAAACATTAATTCAAAGAAAAGGTCTTTGTTACTTTCTTCCCTTGCTTTGTCCACACTGACATGACTATCCAGAAAAGCTGTAGAAGCTGTCCACAGAAGCCAAGAGATACAATATGATGTAAATCAGTATCACTCCCATCACAAATTTTTGTTGTCCGTAACATACTTTTCTTTAAATCCATTTCTTGGCTCTGTAACCTGGTCTCACCCATCTGGTCTTTTCTCTACCTTCTATCCAGCATTTCTATCCCCTCTGTATCTCCCCAGTTGCAGTTTGCTGAAGAGAAGCTAACAATAGCACCCCAAACTGTAATTGTGGAGCAGATTAGAAACTCAAAATTGCTCAAAGCTAGGGAGCTATAAAACTTAACAGTCATTTCATGTGCTGAATTATTCACGCAGAAGTACACTGCAAGTCCTGGAGTTCATGCTTCTTCACCACAACTGTCATCCACATGTGGCTAATAAATTAACCACACTGACCGACCAAAGTCAATACTGAACAGATCACTGCTTTAGAAGAGTAACAGTGACTGAATCTCTCAAGACAGAAGCTGTGGTTTTCTCTGAAAAGGAACAGTGTGGTGCAGTGAAAATACAGTGACAGAGTATTGTGGAACCAGGTGCACAGAGAAGCGCTTTTCCAGGTGCAAGGGTGCTGGGAAAAAGGCACAGCTTTGGGAATGAAAGGTTTCTAACATCAGCATTCTTGCGTGGGGCTTTCAGCATCAGCACTGCTGTGGAAAGCTTCCAGTATCATGTTCAAGCATAGAAAATTTTCAATACTGCCTTCCTTGTTAGAGGACAGGCAGATGTTAAAGAGCACAACTGTTTGGTTTCTTCTGTGCCCTATGTTGTATGACATGGCATGACACTCTCTGGATCTATTTAATCATACAAAGGTTTTCTTTTTCAGATAAGAGAATGCAAGGAACCTAGTTTATTAAAACATTTGATTAAATAATTTGAAAGGCAGATCTAATTTTTTTCCCCATAGCACTAATTACACTTTCTCACCCCACCAGCTTTTCCACAAGGTGCAACAGAGGAAACCTCATTGCAATTACATCCCATAATTTCAAAAGACTGTTCCAAAGGAATTTTTCCCCCTGAACTTGCTATATTACTGTTAAAAGAAGGAGTGAAAATGTTAATAAAACTTACCTAAAGCTTTTTTTTCCCTCCTCCTTCCCTCCAAGAACTGAAAGAGAATGGATTTGGAAGAGTAAAATGAGACAAATTATTCTCTGTTTCAAGTGTCAGAAAATAATTTCTGATGCTTGCAGCCATCCTGATAACTTTTCAGTGACAAAAGTGCTATTTTTAAAGCACTGTTGAGAAAACTGTTTCTTGAAAATTAGTGTAAAATGAATTGTTCCTCTAACTGCATTGATGAGGATTCAGAAGTAAAACTGATTTTGAGGGAGTTAACCTACATTTTATATGGCTGTAGCAATCCAGAAAGTACCTACAAATTTGTTTTCATGGTGTGATATGGAGACCTCTAGGTCAGCATGGCAGGCAAGGAATGGTTTTACACTACAGATACCAATGGCTGTACTATGATTCATTCAGTACACACCAGTAAGATTTTACCATATTTTACAAAACTGCTTTATTAACTAGAAAACACTTCACAAGAAATTGTCATATTCAGGTCATATACCACAAAGGAAATGAGTGACTGGCGGCTTAATTCACCAAACAAAATAGTACTTTCCATGTAACACATGAAGTAAAGGCATTTTTAAAGTCACAGAATACATTAAAATAATGTAATCCCGCTCCTTGCAAAGGGGATAGGCATTCATAGAATTCAGTACCACAGAACTGACAACATTAATTTGCTAGCAAGTGGTATGGTTCACAGTAATAATGAACCAAAACTCGAACCTGGAATATCCCCCGTGTTTATTTTAGAAGGTAAGGAAGGGCAAGCTTTGTTTGTATGTTAAACACTGTCAAAAGTAATAGCCACATACTTAAACTGATAACAGAATTCGGATAATCAGCTTGTGGAGGCTTTGACATCTGCAGAGGAAATATCTGTATCTCTGTGTTGCTCTGTCAATTTACCTCCCTGCCTTCATAGATGATTTAGACTAACTTTTCCCCATTTACAATATGACTTCTAGGGCTGCAGTTTGGGTAAGTACACAAAGCTTAAAATGAAATAGTGATAAGAGAGGCATTTAATACCATGTTAGTGAACTGTTCTGCATGAATACATCCTCATCAGAAGGACAAAGAAAAGGGCTTAAAGGACTGTACCCCATAAGTGCTTCTTATACTATATGAGAGTTCCTATACTGAACAAGTCTGGAATGGGGGGAACTCTGGAGATGACGACATTGACAGCTCTCATACCTCCAACTAGTCAATACACCTGCAACTAGTCAATACTCTCACATAACCTTAGGGATTCGTGCTGCTGTCTTTTAAAGTTTGCTGGTTTTTTTTTTTTTTTTTAACCATTGAGCTAGGTTAACGGGATTAAAGTGCTCCTGAAGGCATTGTGCCTTTGGTAAACAAAGTTATAACCAGCTTTTCACCAGTTCTATAAACTACACCTGAAAAAACAAGACTGTAAAAATACTAAGCTTACTAAGAATATTGACCTAGACTGATTGATGTTAACTAGAGAATTGGATGAAAATAACCAGACGGAAGAAAAACAAAATCAGCAAAACCCGTACCGTGCAGACTGGGGTCAAATCGCAATAAAATAAGTGACTGTATGGAAACTTCGTGTTTGTTCCTAAACCGAAAGGGCCAGATTCACTGCTGGCGGTGCACTTGAAAGCAGAGGCGTGGTTCCATTAAACCCTCAGTTGACCAAGTCTGGATCCCAGGCTTTGTACTGCTGCGGCTTGCACTTTTCATGGGGAGCACAAGCCTCAGAGAAAGCCACCACCTTCCCTTCTCGGCGTTGGTGCTTCTAGTGCGGCGTGACTGGGGGCACCCGCCCCTCACGAGCAGCCCTGGGCTCTTCCCAGCCCCTCCAGCCGGGAGGGGGAAGCAGGCGTCCCTCTCTGCGGACACGGCAGCCCTCTCTGTGCCCGGGCCCTGCTGCGGGCCAGGCCCGCACCGCCAGCGCTCCTCCCGCGGGGACCCAGCCCCGACCCCGTGTGGGACACGGCAGCCCACAGGGGCGGGTTTCGCGCAGGCACCGCAACCCAAGTTTCAGCCCAGCTCTAAAGTCGGCGGCCGCTGCCGGCCAGGCCCCACCGGAGGCAGTGACAGCGGCACTCAGGCCCCCCCGGGCCGAGAGCGGGGAGCGCCGCCGCACCGAGCGCCGCTCCGGCCCCGCGGCCGCCATCGCCGCTCCCTTTGTATTTTTAAACCACGCCGCAGCCGCCGCGCCCCGCCCAATCAGAGCGGGCGCCGCGCCCGCCGGCCAATGGTGGCCGGCCCCGCGGTTTTTTAAACCGGCCCTCCCACCAATCACCGCCCCGCGCGCCCGCCCCGCCCGCCGCCCGCCCCCCTCACCACAACCGGTTCCAACGGGTATGAGCGCACGCGACCCCCTCGCGGTCGGCCTACCCCGGGAGTAGCTCGGCCGCTGACGCCAGAGCGGCATGCAGCCAATCCCGAGCGGCCTGGGCGCCAGGGGGCGGGGCCTCGGCGAGTTTGAACGGGCGCGGCAGCCAATGGGGTGCGGCGGGGGGCGGCCCCCGGGCGCGCGGGTCGGGTTGCTGTGGCGGGCAGCGCCGCGGAAAACAAGAGGCGGCAAGTGCGCGGCCGGGGCTCCATTCGGCGGCAGCACCGCAGCCTGCACAGCCCGCGCCCCGCCCCGCTCAGCCCAGCCAGGCAAGGCCCGCGCACCGCCAGCGCGCCGGGAGGGACGGACGGAGGGAGGGAGGGACGGGGAGGGAGCGCGACGGAGGGGACGGCAGCGGCGGCCCCGGGCGCGG
>JAWWMO010000138.1:36471077-36551809 GCA_035047845.1 Dendrocincla fuliginosa | reverse complement strand
GCACACGGCCAAGGCGGGAACGGCCCGGGGCGCGGCCCCGCCTCACGCCGCCTCCACACACACCGCCTCCCGCAGGGACCCGCCGCCGACTCCGCCATGGGCAAAGGCGACCCCAACAAGCCGCGGGGCAAGATGTCCTCGTACGCCTACTTCGTGCAGACCTGCCGCGAGGAACACAAGAAGAAGCATCCGGACTCGTCCGTCAACTTCGCCGAGTTCTCGCGGAAGTGCTCGGAGCGGTGGAAGGTGAGGGGGGGGCCAGGCTGAGCCGTGCTGAGCCCTTGCCGGGCCGGCTCCCGCCCCTGCTGCGGGCTGCTGGGAAAAGATCCCTGGTGGCAGCTGCTGCTTAGGCATTAGTGGGTCAGCAGCCGCTTTATCTCTGCCAGACTCTTCTTTCTACCCCGTGTGTCCACAGACAATGTCGAGCAAGGAAAAAGGCAAGTTTGAAGAAATGGCTAAAGGAGACAAAGCTCGTTATGACAGGGAGATGAAAAATTACGTTCCTCCCAAAGGCGAGAAGAAGGGAAAGAAAAAGGACCCGAATGCTCCTAAAAGACCACCGTGAGTGTTTCTGTAAACCCCTCCTCCAAACCTGAAAAAGGTATTAGTTTTAATAGTTTTTAATACTTGACTTTAATCACTATCTCTCAATGTAGATCTGCGTTCTTCCTTTTCTGTTCTGAACACCGTCCAAAAATCAAAAATGATCATCCTGGCTTGTCTATTGGAGATACAGCAAAGAAATTAGGTGAAATGTGGTCTGAACAGTCGGCCAAAGATAAACAGCCATATGAACAGAAGGCTGCAAAACTAAAGGAGAAATATGAAAAGGTACGGTAAAAGCAATAAAATAATGGCTAAAGTTGTAGAGCTCACTAAATATGTGACTTGTGTTTTGCATCTAAAGCATACATGGCTCATGATTCTAAATGCTTACGTCAACCTTTGTTAGGTTTTAGAAGATGTGAAGAGGTGTGCTGGGGAAGGTATCTGCAACTCTTGCAGTGAACCTGAATGTGGTTTTTGCATGTCTAAAGATTTTACCAATAAGATGCTTTACTACCAGAAAACAAGTCAACCCGCTTGCTTAAATAAATACACCGTAGTACTGCAAAGCACTGTGGTCATAAAGTTCTTAAAACTGTCAGGATCATGTGTGGTCTTGCCAACAGGTTTAAGCATGAAAGTCCGAAGGTTGAAATTCCTCTTTTTTGCACATGCTGTATTTGATCTGCACAGTATAGTATTATCGAATTACTGAAGCAGTATAAATTTGTCTTCACAGTTACATTGCTAGCAACTTAACGGCATTTCTCTTGCAGGATATTGCAGCATATCGTGCCAAGAGCAAGAGTGATGCAGGAAAAAAGGGCCCAGGTAGGCCTGCAGGATCTAAGAAGAAAGCAGAGCCAGAGGAGGAGGAGGAGGAGGAGGAAGATGAGGAAGAAGAGGAGGAAGAAGATGAAGATGAAGAATAAAATGAATGTTCTGCTGTAAAGATTTATGCGCAAAATCCAATATTTTGCTAAGAATGTGAACTCAAGTGCAGCTCATGGTTAGCTTCAGTATAAAAATCTGTACAGAATTGTGTATAGGTAATGTGGTTCTTTGTAGGGAGACTTCAATTTATAATGTAAGTAGTAGCCAAGAGCTGCTACCGTTTGGTTGGAAAAAAAAAAGTTGTTGAATGTTTGCTGTTTCTTCATATTTAATGGTTTTGTTGAAATTCAGTGACTGATAGCTGGGTATTTCTTTATAGCTAAGAGAAAAAAAGGAGGTAGCTTAATAGCTGATCTTATATTTTGTAGTATTTTGTTGCATTGTATTACTTTTTTAACAGTTTTGTAATAAAATATTGTACATGATTGTTGTATTCATGATGTTTCTGAGAGGCTGGGCACTCCATCATCCTGGAGTCCTGTGCAGGGAAATGCTTTGCGGTGTTCGTGGGCTATTGCTGTTACTGCAAAACTGGCAAGTCTTTTAAGCTGGGACTCCTGGAGCTTACATAGGCGTTTAGAGTTTTTTAACCACAATTTCCTCTCCCACGTATACTACTGTTGCGATTGATGCTTTCCTTACGCTAGCATTTGCCTGTAGTACCTTCTGAGTGAAAAAAAATCTCTTAAGTGCTGAAGTTGCTGATAATTATTCCTGGTTATTTTTCTTTCCCCAGACTGCTGGAGCACAGGTCTTACAGTTTTCTTTAGGTGCAGTAGCTGAAAATGAGTGAATTTTGTAACTTTCTCTCCCAGAGCTCAGGGAGAGAGCTGGCTTTTTCTGTTGTCCATATCAGGACAGGAAAATTGGCCATATGACAGATGTGGTTAGAGGCATGTCTTCCCAGATGTTGCCTACTCCTTCCCTCTTCCTCTGGCCCCAGTATTAGTGGCTTCTCATAAAATACACAGCTTGCAGAACAGCATGAAAAATGCTAGAATGTTATCTCCACACATGCCAGTAGATTCCTGCAGAAAGAGAAGGCATTTGTAAAGAACATATGCTCCTGTTCATATGTTCCCCTTTGTGGTTGTAACATTATTGCCAGTTACAGTATTTCTTGGCTTTCACTTTTTCTTGTACTTCACTATATTTAAAAGCCTAAATCTAATACCTAACAATATTTGCAAATGGGAAGTTGGGGATCCTACAGCTAAATTAAATAACAAGTTTAATTTGTTGAGATAAACAGGAAATATTTTTTGTCAGCCTTTGAAAGCCCAACACTGAAACGTCTAGTATCTAAAAGCTTGGAGGGCAGGCTTTCAAGGTTTTTGTTTAAACTGTCTCCCTATTGCCCATCAACTTAGGAAATAAGTTTGTGTCCCATCACTGTACATGTGTAAGATAAAAAGTGTTCTCAGCACTGTGGTAAATGTCACTGTAGTAAGTCAGTGATAATGTAGCACTTTCAGAAGTGAGTCTGCACAGAAAATAACTTTGTATATTCCTGTAAGTATGGAAATAAAGTAACTCTAAAGGCAATTCAAACTTCATTATACTGAAGGAGAGATTAATCTTTTGGACCCTTAGAAACCCAGAGTTGTGTTTTCCTACCCACCATGCCCCTGAGATACTTAAGAGTAACATGAGAAGGATTAGCTGCTGTTCTACATACTGGACTTGCCAGAGTTACTTGGCACAGGTAGGATCAATGGTTCCATTTTTCAGGCTCAGATTTTGGGAAGCCACAGGTAAAAACTGGAAGTGAGAGGCAGCGGTTCTGTGCATAGTACCACCAGTGCTCAAGAACATTTTCTCTTGTAGAATTTGCAGTCCTACAGCACCTGTATCCTAATATCAAAAATTCTTCCAGCTAGAGGCAATTCCCTGTTGCAGTCTGTAGCCCAGACTGTGCTGGTCTCACTCATTGTCAGCATATCCTGTTCAGATTTCCCTTTAGAAAGGTACCATCATCTCCCTCATGCTCCCTCCCTATGCAGAACAGTGATACTTTAAGTCTTTCTGATTAGATTTAAATCTTATGCAGTGGAAGAGTAGTGTCAGAGTAAAATGACTAATTTGATTAATGGAAATGTTTTTTTACTTCTGCTCAAGTGCTTTTAAATTGAAACAAAATATAACCCTTCAGGTGTTCTAGGAGCTGAGAGGCTTATAGAATTTTAAATACTGTGTCAGAATAAGAGCATATCCTGAGATAGTTCATAATAAGAGAGCTCTTTTAATATTTTCCTCAGTGAAATAAAATGGCTTTTGCATTCTTTTTCGTTTAATCATTAACTGGCTAATTTATCTGCAGCACAAATCGGTGCAGAACTATCTAATGTTTTCACTCTCTTGTTCCACATTCTAACGATGCTCTGTGAAACACTAGCTGTGGGTTACTTTTGTTTATGATTACATTCACAAATATATATCTTGGCTACTGGAGAGACTTTTTTCAGCAAAAAGTAGGCTACTGCACTGCTGTGTAGCCTGCCCCACACTGTGACACAAGTCTCTTTGTGTACATATCATGTCAGCATGTGCTGCAGCAAGCCACAGCAAAGCTCTGCATCGGGCTGATCTGTCAACTGAGAATGATGTCATGACTAAAGATAATTAGCATTTTAAATAAATAACATTTTGTCTATTCTCTAAGGATGTTGACTATAAAGGCAAATGCAAAAGAGCACGTGAAAATGACTACTTTCAAATTAAGCTTCCATAAGTATGATACGTCAGGTTAGGGGGTTCAGATAATGACCATCTGTGAGCACTCTCTGGAAAGTGCTAGTAAATGATCAAAGCGTAATGAGAAAGTTCAGAAAAGATAAAGCCACAGAAGAAAGGCTAAATTAGTTTTTCATATCAGTGTTCATTGCAGACAAACTTATGAAATAGCTAACTGGAAACTTTTCACTGGAGGTAAACTGAGAGGTCCAACTAAAATTGAAACTAAAACGGATGCCCCACATGGTTGCAGGCATCAGGGAGAATGCTCACCTTGCACTAGAGGTCCAGCTTAAAGGCATCTCACTTAGTAAAGTAGATCAAAAGACTATGAAAAATAAGGCTGAAGTGGATAAAGACCAGGAATGAGAGAATATCAAATGTAGGAGAGCAAGTCTTTAGAAAATTCAAGTTATTTCTAAACCAATAAGCCAGAAAAAACAGCACATCGACAGGCCAGACACAGCAACATGTGCTAGGGGCGAAGAGAATCAGAGTAACTTGAGAAAACAGATGGACTAATAACAACTTTCAAATACATCTGTCGTGGTTTAAGCCCGTCTGGCAACCAAGCCCCAAGCAGCCACTCACTCACTCCCCCACATGGTGGGACGAGGATAAAGGTAAGAAAACTCATGTCTTGAACTAAAAACAGTTTGATAATTGAAATAATATAATAATAAAATATAATGAAAAGAAAAATAACAAAAAAAAGAAAAATAAACCACAAGAAAAGCAAGTGATGAACATGAAAAATAATTTCTCACTACCAACCCACCCAGTTCTCAAGCAGTAGCCCTCAGCCAGCTTTCATCCTAGTTATATGCTGAGCCATATGGTATGGTTTGGTCAGTGGGCATCAGCTGTCCCAGCTGTGTCCCCTTCCAGCTTCTTGCGCACCCCCAGCCTCCTGGCTGGCAGGGCGGCATGAGTAGTTCAAAAGTCCTTGATGCAGTGTAAACACTGCTCAGTGACAACTAAACCACCAGTGTGTTAGCAACATTATTCTCATCCAATAAAGAGAATCCAATCCAGTGCACAGCACTGTGCCATCTAATAGGGAGAAAATTAACTCTACCTCCTGCAAAACCAGGGCATCCTCAGAACGAAGAGGGCTGCCATACTGTTCCAGGGACAATAGATGCTCAAGATACAGTAACAATGACTAGAGAAGATTTCAGGAAATGAAAACTTTTTTAAGCTTGTAGAGGAGCGTCAGAAAGTTTTCATGACAAAACTTTTTAATGGAAGAGGCATGATAAAGCATCTGTCTCAAATCCAAGTGTAAAAGTCCTTGAAACAAAATGACAGGACAGATGGTATTCATTCAAGAGTTCTAAGGAAACTCAAATGCTGAAATGGCTGAACTATGAACCATACTTTATATTTTTTTTTACTTAAAACTGCCTTAGTGCTAGAGTAATGAAAGGTCACAAACATTACATTAATTTTTAGGAAGCATTCTGTGGAGATACAGTGAGATTCAAACCAATAATGCTGACATGGCAAGTTGGTAGGGGCCACAGCACATCTGAGAGCTGCTGAACAAATGGCTATATAGAACTTGTGATTTCACAAAAGGAAATCCTGTTCCACAGACCTGTAAATATTCTTCAAAGAAATCCGTGAACATGAAGGCAAAGGAGATCAGGTAGTTCTGGTCTACTTGAGTTTGGTCTGGTCTACTTGAGTTTGGTCTGGTCTACTTCTCATAAAAGAAGTAAGTCACCATTGAAGATCCTTCATGAATAAAAAGAGCTAGCAGTGAAGAACTGCAAAGCCAGCCTGCAGCCCAAAGTGACGGGATAGTAAAACCAGCAGGCGAAATATGGTATTAATACAAAGTGTATTACATGTTAATATGTGCATCCCCATCACATCTGAAGGGGAAAAGCAGGCCTAATACCCACAGGTAATGTGGGTAGACAATAAACTACATTGCATTAGTCTGGAGGAGATGCTGGAACTGTAATAGATAATTTTGTTAAGATGTAATGAACATTTGCTGGAAAAGCAAATGGCATGTTAGGCATTATCAGGTAAAAGAGTCAAGAAGTATTGCCTTACCATTTTCCTAAAGGAATAAAAAATTTCCTTTTTCTTAGATCATCTTAGAACAAAGCCCATTGACAAAGTTGGTCTTATTTTTCCAAAGCAAAACCTATGCCTGGAAAATTGTAAATATGCATGTGTGTGTCTTGATTAGAACAGCTACAGAAGTGGGAACTGACTGCAGTATACATGGGGCTTTAGAACGCCTACAACGCAAGCGAAGTTGCAAATGAGTGTGGAGAGAAAATCAGAAAAAAATTAAACAGAAGTTTTACCTTTGATTAGCCAATGATCTATTGAACTGTTTCACAACAGTGTACCACAGCCATCTGGTATATAACATATTGCTCAGTGATGGATTATTTGCTGTGGTGATGCTCTGGTGTGTCGCTGATTCCACTTCACTTGCCTTACCACCCTTAGCACATATTTATTTTTTCTGTTTGTTTTCTAATTTTGGCTTGTATTTCTTTGCACATCTTGAAATATCTAAGTCTTTTGCCAGCAACTTCTGCATTTCCAAAATTGCTGGGTCTCTTGTATAAGCATCACAACCTGCCTGCTTTTTCATGATCCCATTTGAATCCAGTGTCAAGAATCCCATAAGAGAGCCCAGATGTTGAGCCCACTGTTGCATCTGCCAATGCACACAGCTCTCCAGGGATACAGTAAGTCTCCTAACTGGGGCATATCATGAGATTCAGACTTACCTGGACAAAAAGTTGACTGCCTACACAGATTCCTCAAATTACTTAATTGTCACAGGCCAGCACCAATTAGTGAGTGAACATGTATGTTGCCCTGATAATCCTGACATCTTGAGTTCAGCTATCCCCCTTAGCCTCAGTCTTGGAGAGGCTTGTGGTGTTCCAGGGCTGAATATGAAGTTGACCACCAGAAAAGTCTTTACAGTCAGCATATTCAGTACTCCACCCATAAGCTATTCTCAGTATTTCCTGGCCCAAACATCTAATGGTTAAGTTTCTACCCATAAATCAGTTCTCCAGCAGAGCTAGAGGGTTGATGTTTTTGTGGACTAGATCACAACATTCTAAAAGGCCTTTTGAAAAAATGAGCTGTTGATGATGTTCTTGTTGGTGCTGCTCCTGTGAAACTAGCTCCTGGCTGGCTGAATCCTGCATGGACCTAAGCACAGACTACTCCTTCATGAAATAAGAACTTTAACAAGCCTTCATAATCTGCCTATGTCTCACTAATTTGTCACAGTAAAGGAGTGCACTGCAGAGCCAGCAAGCCTCTTCAGAAACCTTCAAACTCTTTGAATAAATCAGATGACACATGACCAAAGTCTGCCTAGATTCAAGTAACATTTGGACAAATTCTGGACTATTAAATAAAAAATACCATTTCTAGTCAGAAAGTTCTTGAGTTACATAATGCCAAAGGTAGGGGCAATCTTAGACAAGTATCCTTGCTTCATCCTCTCACTCTTCCCCATGCTCTTTGAGCACATGGATCCTTCTGAGTGAAACAGGCTGCTGCGCTACCAGGACTTTTGGTTTGATCTTGCATATGCTTTTACGTTCTAATATTATGTTCAGTTCTTATCCTAATTTAGAATATTTTTCAGCTGGTCCATCAGAGACAAAGGGTCCTGATATTTCCTGAGCATGGACTCCATTTTCCTCATAATCATCACATGGAAGATAATGGGATACTGTATCAGTAAAAGAAAAAAAAAATCAGGAATATTTCCTATCTTCAGCTGGGAATGGCCTGGTTCAATATTACTTTATCCTCAATATCGTTAATATCAGTAGTAACCAGACTCCAGTCTGCTACAGAGTTACAGAATTGTTTTCCTCAGTAAGACCCCACACCATCTTACCTTCACTCACAGACAGCAGGACAGACAGCTTTCCCTTCCATTGCCAGGTTGATTACCTTGGCATCTTCAGGACAGGTAAGACTTCAGTGCGTTCTTCAGTGCAATTGAAAGAGCAGCATGACTCAAAGTGCTTTCAGAGCTGGGCATGCTTTTACTCCTGGTCATCTTTTCCCAAATCTCCCCTTCTTATGAACTCACAAGAATCTTCCCGAAGGCTTATACATTCATCCACTTCTACTTTCTTTCACAGTTTCTGCTGCCTTAGAAATAAAATTATGAAAAATGCATTTGTAGCTGCCTGTGGGACAACTGTGATGGCCTTGGGGGCTCTGGCAAGAGGCTGTAGCCATCCCACAGGCTCAGGCCAGCAAAGCGTCATTGCCAGGCAGGGCTCATGGTCTCCTGTGCCTACATCATTTTCCCGAGGAAATCCTTCCACAAATTTCAAGGGCAAAGGCTGTATTTTGATTCCTATTTCAACTCTAGTGCCTTCAAGTAATTAAAAAAGCCTATTCCAAATCAGGCTTCTTCATCTGAAGACTGTGGTTTAGCAACTGTCTGAGCATGTTGCTGTCTCAGCTGACACATACTGCCACCAGCAGCTCTTTCTAGGGAAGTAAAATATCTTCTCTCCATTATTTTCCCTTTACCTGTCAGGACCCTATGGATGCTCAGCCAAAGGGCTGCTGTTGCCATCATGTGCATCTCAGGCATTAGTTTGTTTTGATTTTATTATGAGTTAGTGCTACACTGCTTCTCCCACCTTTCTGCTCCTTTCTTGTGCAGGAGACAGTATGCTTGCACAGGAAATATCATGGAATTGTTTGAACTGTCACACCACCGGAGGCAGTTCTGCTAACCCACTGAATGAACCCATTCATGAGAGCTGTGGGACCCAACCAGCCCTCAGCCTTTCTTTACCTGCACTCCATTTCAGAGAGGGCACTGGTTTTGTCCCTAAAACAATGATGTTTCTTCTCTGTGAAGCATACTAGTGAGAAAAAGGATCTAACATGAAAACATACCTTTATCTTGGTGTTTGAGAAGCTCTAACTGCTCCTTAAAGACTTTGATGCTTGTCACCTTCATTGACCTGTTGACTGAAGGAACATGTGTTTTTCATCAGCCAGTTCAGACCCATCAGACCACCAGCTATGCCACTACCTGCCTGAGAAGTCTCCATTCACACTGTTATTCAGAAAAGCCCCAGAGCACATCAATGTGGTAAAAATCCTAAGGGTTGTGCAGACAGCTTAGTTTTAGTTTTACAGGACCATATGTAATATGTAATCATACTACAGGGTAATGAAGAATACTTAATTTTTAAAAAACTTACATTTTTTTAATATTTGTTTCTCTATGTTAAGAATGGACTAGATTTTTAAGATTTTATAAAACAAAGGTTACTAACCATTACCTGAGTTACCAAGACGTATAATCCACAAACGCACTTCTTCACACTGCTAGGATCCATACCAGTGACAGGAGCTGAGAGTGCAGTGAGGGAGGCAGCTTGCAAGAATGCACACACTTGTGGCAGCAGTGTGTGAGGGAAGATGACCAGAGATTCCTCACAGTGTCAGGAGGGCCAAAGTGGTTTCAGACTTCAGAGCTCATCTCACAGTTCATGTTTTATATAACTTTTTAAGGGCGAGAGCCAAAATCACCTACTTTTTTGATAGTCTATCACTTTTTCTATCTAGATTCATTCTACATAGAGTCCTCTTATACAGTGACAGCCAAGCTACACAACTTAGTAGTCCAACACTACAGGAGTTCACGGGACGCTTGCAGGGTAGGTAAAGTCAACAACCAGAGTATCAAATGCTGGCAACCACTTCTGATGTTCCTAGAAAGTGCATATGATCCTGGAAGATAACCACTGATGCTTCTCAAGGGCTGTTCTCATAAAAGTAAGCAAGATAAGATTTCAGAACACAGCAAGACATAGTATACCCATGCCTTTTATAGCGAGGAAAACAACAAACAGAAACACTGCCAATTTGTTTTCCTCAAGTTGTTTCTTTTCACCTCTTACAATTGATGGATCCAAGCTCACCAGGAGGGAACAAACAATAAATGCTTTTACAGAAACAAAGTTTGTGTTCAGTGGTGTAGATAATTTCTTCTTCATGTTCTTAAATTCCTCTTCTTATTACTTTGCTTCCATAGATCTTGCACAATTTGATCTTCTTTAACATAAAGCTACTATACAGCGAAAATCTAACAAAGCACCTTTTATGTTTTTATAGGCAGTGGCATGTTTTGCTGTTTCTTGTGAGAAGGCTCACAGTAAGCATAAAATTTTTACACCTCTGGCATGGTGTAATACATCTCAAGCATCTTGATCTAGTTTCGGAGCAGTAAGTTGATAATTTTTGGCTTTAGGGACTGCAATTTGGAAGCAAAGGGTATGGAAGAAGCAAACAGTAGTAAAGGAGTTTGACTAGCAGTAGGAAAAGGGAATGTGTTGATTCTAGGACGCCACCAATGGGGACAGCATCTTTGGTACTGCCAAAAGTGTGCTGTAGGTTCTCGTGGTGCTAGGATCGCTGGTGATGAAGCAAGATGTCCCCTCCTTCCTATCAATCCCTGTTTTCATACATAAAAGGGTATTGCCTATATGAATGGTCTGCTGTTATACCTGCGGGGTTTTGTCAAAGGAGCCATTCGAAATTTGAATACACAAAAGTGCACTGACAGATATGGCTGGGAAGAAGGAATCCCATCTGTAAAAAAGCCTCGTAGATTTCAGCATTTAGGTTTGCTCTTAGGCCAGAACTTGTGTCTTTCATGTCCTGATATAATTGCATACTCTTCTGCTAAGGAACATTCTCAGGAAAAAACAGTCTGCTTGAAACATGTTTGTTGGCAGAAACATAAATGGACTAAGATAAAATATAGTCAAAACACTACAAATTAGTCCTGACCCTTGGTTCTACTTTAGAAATTATCCTCAAGTTAATTTTCTACAAGCATATGAAGTCTACCTAATTAGATCAGGGCAGGTGATACAAAAATCCAAATATGTCTATGTGACGGATCTCAGTGGGAATTTAATTTTTCATTTCACTGGAGAAAAATCTGAGTCCCCACAGACGCGACAAAAGGTATCTAGAAAAAAATTAAAATAAACCACTTTTAATATTTGTAAGTTTGTGACATTGAAGTTGTCTAGATTTTAAGATATGGGGTTTCTATAGAGATAATAATCCATTTTTACTCTGTAAAAATATAGTAAACAAAAAAATTCAAATATTTTATTTACTTCACCTAAAAAACAAGCAACCCATGAGTAAGATATACACAGGTTTCCCAGATTTATCCCTAATAAATTTTTTAAAGATTTATACAATTTCTACAGAAACATACAGTGTATCAAAATCTGCATAAATCAAATTTATAAAATATGTAGAAATGCATAGTGATATTATCATCAACTTACAAAGCAAGAATATGGGAATTATTTTTTTCCAAGCCGGCTATAGTAAGAAAAATTCATTACAGCAACAGCTTCTTATGATCTCATGTTTCATAAGGTTTCAGTCTCACATACAGATTCATATTCACATAGAGCATCAGCTTTCAATGAATTGCACATAATACCCATTTAAAATGCACACCCGCACAATTTATGTGCCACCATTCTTTCTCTTATGCATAGTTGTATGATTAAATTAATCTACCCAACACACATATGGAGTCAGTTTTCATACACACAAGTAACAAGTACCAGCACACAATCTTATTTTCCTTTTTTTTTTCCAGTTTCTCCCTCCTTTATTTTCTCTTTTTTTTCATAGCTCTGAAATGATAGATAAGTTTAAAGAAACTTGGAAAGATCCCAAACTAATAGATCAGTGCAGACAGCCCTCTAAAGATCAAACTCTGTCACCAAATATGATACATAACCCTTGTTAACATCAATGGAAGCTGCATGCAGTGCTATTCTAGACTTCAGGGAAGTATTTAGTTATACTTAATTGTGTGACATGTTATAGGGATAACTGTTATGAAATCAGTACACTGATGTCAACATTTAAGTCACAAAATCTGGACAAAGGAAGTGAGGATAAGTCATTTCTCCTCCACCTCTCTACTCATTCAGTGTAAATATTTATACTCCTAAGGGAGTTTGCATCAACTCCTTTCCAGAACATTTTAAGATACAACTTCTTCACATTCTACTCTGTACACTATAGCACCAGTCATTTTTTATGTTTGTAATCCCTCTGGAGAAGTTGCAAATGATGAAAAAAAGAAGAAAATTAGTACAAATAAACGTGGTTTCAAGATTTCAATTTTTTTTTTTTAATCTAAACCTGGCAATCTGGCATCCAAACTGGCGGACAGATGTCCTTGTAACAAATTATGCAGATGTGTTAAAAGCTGGATGTTTTTTCCTAATTAAAAGTTTTAGTCCACCTCTAATTTATTTCCAAGTTTTACATTATTATGCAGCCTTTTTTTTAAAATTTAAATTATTTTTAAGTAAGGCATGATTTAAACAAGCTAGTTAGTGCTTATAAATTCTTAACTGGAATTGTGAGGGTGCTTACCTCCATCAAAATGTACCACATTAGCAATAAACTCAAAACTCTTCCTTCCACTGTACAAAGCATTCAGTTGAAGTAGAGCAGTCAAACCAACAATAGAAATTTGTCTTTGTTAACACAGTAATTACATAGGGTGGTACAGTTGGTCCCTACCCCTGGTGACAGCTCAGAAAAATCCATTGTATAATTTTCAACAAATGCTTTTCTTGTGAAAGAGAGAAATGAAAGAGGCACTAAATATGTTGAAATTCATCTTCCAAAAAAGCAGCATGACTGTGAAAGAAGGCCACCCCGGCTAATAACCTGTGGCAGTGCTTAGTAAGATGTAAAATTAAATAAAAATATACAATAGGTTGATAATCACCAAGTTCTATGAAAATCTGGTTACTCCAACCTTTTCAAGTGTGTGTAAAAAAACTGCCTTCAGACCCCTGAGTGTAATCCCAAAGAAGACAATGCTTTTAACTATGTTCCTGTGAAACATAGCTAACAGCACATAAATTTACCAACATCTTAAAACAAAAAGATGTAAACATCTACAGAGTTTAAGGTAAAGCAGTTTTGTAAACATTAACTGCGGATGATAATGTTATTGTAATAATCACAGTTCCTCTATGTCCTTCATCCAAGCCAGGAGGCTCACAGCTGTACAAAGTTAATAACTGCAGCACTTTTCAGGCTATTTTCAGTCCTGTACAAATGAACGTGTCAGTAGGTAGGTTTTGTCCGTCTACACACTAAGGATGTTGTTCATTTCCCATTTTTGTGTTGCTTTACTGGAGTCACACTCTGAAATGAAAACTTGATGGAGAACTTCGGAGCGATCCAAACACTTCCCTGATGGAATGTGAGTAAATCTGTGCAGATTCTGAAAAACAAAACCATCAGGAAAACGTATTGGGGTTTTGAGCTGGGATTATTTTTGTTTGGTTTTGTTTTTTTTTTTAACATTTTCTTTACAACTGCAATATAACTATTTACAAAACCAGGTTTCAGGGTCCCAGAACAGATAAGTTCCATACTCATTTTACTATTTTTAAACCTAGAGTTTCATAGCCTTCATAGCGTTCTTTGGTTCATGTAGGTGCACTTGAGATGTCTCCTGTTTTTCTTAGGCAAGAAACTGCTGAGAAAATGAGAAAACCTGTATCTAAAATGCTTCCAACCTTTTCATTCATCCTGTAACCAAACTAAAAGATTGACTGTTTAGGTCAGCTCTATGAAGATTTCACTGGGCAGATCCTCCTATGGTTAGCTCTCACTGAAAGCAACTGCACAACACTGACATTAACCACATGGGAGAAAAAAAAAGTGCCAACTTGACTACCTGTTTGGCAGGCAGAAGGAAGAGTAGAGAGTACAAGAGTTAAGTCTGACTTCTGCAGCAACAGGAGGCTGACTAAGAAACTGCCTACCTATTGTGCCAGGCATGTTCAGGCTGACTCTTGCACATTTGGCTACTTCCACACTCCCCACATTCCCTTGCTTTAGTCTCCTGCTTGCTGACCCCCTGTGCCAGATACAGCCCTGACTCACCAACTGGTTGTGTCTAGTGTGGAGGGCAAGGGAGCAGAAGGAAGCTCATGGTACTGTGGCTGGGCTGGGGCTTGGCAGCCCTGCCCTGTATGCCTAGCTCGCCCTAACATGAGGACCCTCTCCACCAGCCCCACGCACATTTGCATGGCCAAATGTTGGTTCAGCTCAATACTTGCTCCTTCCATGTGGCCAGACATGGGAGTCCTCTATTTAGAGAGGTAAATGGATGTGTGGACAAAAGCGACAGGCATACCACTGTCAGCCTTGTTCTCGGTGCTTGCTCACGGACACTAAAGCCCTGCTACTGTTCAGTGCTCAAGCAGCACATGTTACACCCACCAAACAGGCACACAAGTGTTCACACCAGAAACAACCAGCCAACCAACCAACCAGACAAAATATCCTGGCAGCTTTCATTTATAGGAGGCCATAACATTTTTCAGCAGTTCATAAGCATTTCATTCTTTTCCAATGGTCATACCCTCTGTACTGTACACCAGAGTGTGCCAAATTCCAAGTACTTGCTTGGTTACACACCCTTGGTGGTCCTTTCACTCTCACTCTCCCTCTTTTTCCCTTCTAGAAGCCACTCAGTGTTTTGTTCTACGGTCCAGACCGTGCCCATTGGGCTTCCTTATAACTTGTGGTAATAAGCAAACAATTACACAACTTGGTACTAGTGTAGAGGAAATGGATCTTCTTGCATAAAAGAAATGCTTAGAGAGAAGTCAAATAACATGCTGGGATAAACTGGAATGGTTATGTATTATTCCAATATTAAAACCAAAGTCAGCAGGCACCAAAACACTGCTTATTGACTTTTACATTTCAGATTTAAAGAATTTTGTCTCTCTATATGGCACAAGAAAGCTGATCTGGGTGGAAATGGCATTACAGTGCCTGATATTTCCTAGCTCTATGCAAACATCAGAAAGAGTTGAATGGCTTAAAGGATAACAAAAAGATTTTGCTGCACTCAACAGTGCCGACATCTGTCAGACAAACAACATATAATCCAGATAACCAGGTGATGAATTAATAAATATGCAATATGCTAGACAGACTGAAGAAAAATTGACACAGAATAGTTTCTTAGATACAGAATGAGGTTATGTGTGGCTATATTCAGGGATAAATCACCCTCAGACTATTCAGTCCTATTTGTTTTAAGAGGCAAACAGAAACAGTACCTTCAACGTTTTCTGAAGTAACACTTACAAAACTACTAATACCATTATAACAGCACCACACCCAGAATTAACAATAGAGCATATTATTGTTATTAGAGAATGGCTAATGAACAGGAAAAAGAAATACTAAAGTAGACAAAGACAACACAAAAACACAGAGTAATATTACATTTACCTGCATCTATGCAGGCTTAAAAATATCTTGTGAAATATCTTGTGTCTTTAAACAGTTCAATTTAGACCACCCAAAATTAGACCTAATACTGACTCTAGCTGCTAAATGCACTCCAGCATTTAAGCAATCTTCTCACAGCATACATGAGATAAAGAAATTTCCTTCATAGAAAGCATGCAAGCAGACAGGGTGATGGCACTAAAAGCTTTTATAAACATTGTCACTGGTAGTGGACATGCTCTTTGCTTCCCCTGAGACAAACACCAACTCCTAACATACCTATGGCAGCACATGAGTCTCATGAGATTTTCCTTAAAGATTTTGTGACCGAAGACAGCAACTAGAACCTCTAAACAAAAGCATCTTTCCCCAGAGGAAGTTTTTCTGGTGTGCATGTATTTCTGAGAATGTACCTTTTACAATTTACTCTACTTGATTCAGTTAACCTTGTCATAAATATTTCATTTCAGATATACATAAAATAATTTTTAATAGGTGCAAAAAACTAGGATGAAAAAATCTAAAAATTTGTTTTCTTATGTGTATCTGTTGCATACCTTGAAGAATTGCCAATCCTTGTATTCATTCTGATTGCAGTGTGTAATCATAATTTTGGATCCATCTGGTCCTTTAGTTAAGCACTGATCATACTGCATGAGTTGATTAGCTTCATTGATTCGGAAAAGCTAACAGGAAAAGAAAAAGGCATTTTTTTTTAACTGTTGACTAAAGGAGTATTTTAGAAACCCTGAAAATACAATGAAACATCTACATTCAAAACATTCTCTGGTTTTATTACACCTGTCCTTCAGAAGGGCTCTTTATTCTACACAATGCAATACACTTTTACTATCACACCACTAAATTTCACGGATAACTTTCCTGGAGGATTTTGAAGACTAAGAAACTTAACCAGCAAGACAAAAATGGTAAAGGGATTCCTATTTAGGAGACTTCTGAAACGTTTGATTAAAAACCTTTTTATGATTTGATGGCCAAACAATCCACTGTCTTTGTAAAAGTCTGGTAGTAAGTTCTTGGTCCTGGACAGTAATTTCATGTGAAGACAGTAAAACTTTGGCATTTTACCCATACAGGAAATCAAACTAATGCATCTAGATACAAAAAGATTATACTAGCTACTTCTTATGAAATAATTATTACAGGGTGTTTTGAGTATCATATACAGAAAAAGTAGTTTAGGGAACCTTTTCATTAAGTATCAAAATAAAAGAGATATTTCCAGAGGCTAAGAGCTAACCCACATATTATGTGTAAAAACATCATTCTGCATGTGATTTCATGACTGTTGTGAAAAAACTGCCTGGTTTAAGTTTGCAATGGCTTAAATAAGAACATTAAATTCTGAAAAAAATTTCCAACCAAAAAAGGAGATGT
The DNA here is from genome assembly GCA_035047845.1 of Dendrocincla fuliginosa. NCBI lineage: Eukaryota > Metazoa > Chordata > Aves > Passeriformes > Dendrocolaptidae > Dendrocincla > Dendrocincla fuliginosa. The sequence goes on along the minus strand of JAWWMO010000138.1, from coordinate 36,534,880 downwards.
AGAGATAGAACAGCAGGTTTGTGTGGTAGCGTGGGTAGGTTTGTGAATATACAGGTCAAATACAAGAGAAGCTTGGATTGCAATCACCTCATAGTAATTATGTTCTGTCAATTAATTTGTAAATGAAGCAGAGACAAATTTCTATTCAATATCTTCTCTTATGCATTGGAAGAGGAATTATTGCACAAAAGTGTTTTATACTTCCATTAGAGCAAAACAATTTAGAGCAAAAAATTTATCCTGAAGGATAAATTATTAAGTGAAGTGATGAATCAGTAGCAATGATAAGAGCTGTAGTTATTCTAATGCAGTAATACGGTTGCTTCTTCATATACCTGCTTCTCTGAAGAAGTGATTATGAATTTGCCTTCAACGTTATACCATTATTGTTTGAAATGGTATTTTCAGATTGCTGTATTTTAGCAATGTCAGTAGACTTATGGAAAACCCTAACTCCCATCGCTGTAGTTGGCACCTAAGTGGCTTTATGTACAGACCTAACAGAAAACCAGCCTGTTAACAAATCACAGCAATCAATTCTCCTTCAGACCTGTCTCCAAGCTCCTTACCTGATTTCCTCCCATTCTGTGGCATGGGCCAAGCTCAACAAAGCCACCATTGGTGTGCCCCATGCTGTCGATGCAATAAGAGGTTTCAAAGCCTCTAATCTGGAAAAGAGGTTTTGCACTCTAAGTTAGTCTCCAGGAAAAAAATAAGTGACAAAGAGTTCAGAAAATTCCCACTTATTTTCAAACCAAAACAAGTATCTGACAGAGAGAGTTGAGACAAACCTGTGTATGAAATTTAAATACTGATGCTAACCCGTTCTGAAAGATGAAGCTTCAAGTTGCCCACATTAATTTGCAAGCTCTTATGTGGGTTGGAGTACACTGATAAAGTTTGAGTTGCAAAGCTTAGTTCCAAATTAATAACACCAAAAATATCAAGTATTTTAATTTATTCAGTCTTCTATCAGAGCATGCTTCATCTCCCAGGTCTTCATAAATAAAGCAGGAGCTCAGCTAAGTTGCTCTCTCTCATCTTATGGATGAAGAGAAGTGGGTTGTGGAGAAGTTATGCACAGCAGCTATTACCCACAGACAGGCACAGTCCACTGACCCCGCTGCTCAGATGTATCTTCTGCAGCAGCAATTACCCAGGGGAAAAAAAAAAAAAAAGAAGTAAAAGTGATGAGGGGCAGGCACAAACACAGGGATAAAGAACAGAAGTCCTGTCATAAAGCATGCCTCAACTGCTGATTATCTCACTCCCTGCTCAGAAGGGCCAACAAGCAGATTTTTACAGACTTTATGACACAAATAACATTCCAGACCTATTTTCTTTGCCAGATCCCCTTTCTTCATCATAATAGTATAGAAAGTCTGGAGGACTAAGCTTAGCCCTGACTTTCAGAGAGAGCTAGAGAAGATGAACCCCATACTTTCATACCTTATAGTTTGGAAATGTAATCAGTGTGGCATTCAGAAGCTGGGGGGGGGGGGAGGGGAGGAGGGATTTCTCAGTTGTAGAATAACTAGTAGACTGTGAAGAAGAGTTGAAGAACACTGCAGAGAAGTCCCGAACTTAGAGCTTTCCTGTTGCTTCACTAGACCTGTTTGCTTTTATCGGGAATGTTTCTCACAAGGTCACCATTATTACTTTCTTCTCTTCAGATGCTTTCCCCTTGGTGAACAGTATAATACAGTGTGCCTTCCTAACCCTTTATGTGGATTCAAAAGAAGGTCTAAGGCTAATACAGTAGCTGATGCTTTGTGCTAGCTTTCAGGTAAGATATCAAGGTAGCATTGTTCACCTGGTCCCTCAGATAAAAGATTATTTGTACCACCTTTCAGCATGCATACACTTTGTATTGCTAATTCTTCTGAGAAATTAAGAGATGACACTTTCTTGGCCACAGGAAACAGCATAGATCAAAAGTGCATTAGAAATTACAGGAGTTACAAAAACAGGTCCATCATATCTTGGGAAAGAAGATTGTTAAATTTGGTGGGACATGGGAGTTCTCCTCAGCTAATGAGAAGATTTTCTGGTTTTGCCTCAACAATCTGCAAAAGTGAAATTAAGAGGAGAGACGGGGCAAGGCTGGAACCAACTGCAGAGAGTAAAAAAAAATAAAATCTAAAAGCAGGCAGGGGACTGCAGTAAGTGCTATCCCAGGTGTGGGCTAAATGCCAGAATGAGACGGGGAGGATTCAGGGGTGTTTCCTGCATTCACCTGGCAATATGCTACTGCTGTTTGTCAACCACCTGAAAATACCACATTTGTAACCACTTTCTCAATTTAGAGAAATCATACTCATATATACTACTGCTGGAAATAATCGTTACAGAATCATATCAAATTATTACCTGCAGATAAGGGATTCACTGAGGCTGTAATTGTCTGACTACATCCCAGTCTAGCAAAGGCAGGCAGAATGTACTCCACCTGGAATTCATGATCTATTCCTTAGGCCTTCACAGAAAAATATTTTCACCTGTTAATCTCCACCAATACTCCTACACGAAGGGTTCAAATTTTTTCATTTGAGAAAACATATATTCCAATTATGGAAAAAAGACCTTTACATAAAACTGAAGACAGGGATAGACATAAATCATTCTTCAAGGACTTGTGGAGCTGATTAAAAAAATCACACCTGCTAAAGTACATATAATTTTTTTCCTGGGGTTATATCTCTGTAGCTCTCTGGATAGTATCATATAGCTTAGAACAGCAGTAATCAAACAGCCTGTTCACAGAGTGATGTCAAGTATCAATTACTTCCTTTTGAATTCCGAATTTAAAAAAAAAAACAAACCTCCTAAAATACATAGAGTACATATGTATTGTACTTACCTCTCCCCAGTCCACATTTTTAGGTGGTAAGGGATAATATGAAGTTATGTCATATGCTATTTCTTCCATAAACCACTTAAAACTTTTGCAGTTGTGATCTTCACGGAATTTTTTCAGCTCAGATATATCTCCATAGGGTAGCGCTCTTGTCTCTGGCCGACTGGCATAGAAGTAATCTTTGTATTCATCCCACCACACTTCTACAACTCTGACATAGTTCTGTGAAGAACAAAGTCACTGCTGTGACCTCAAAGCACACACACAGGTCAGGCACAACTCCATGTTAATAACAGAAGTTTAAGGATTAATCCCCTTAAAACATAACAGTATGAAATTATTATATAGCACTAATAATTTGTTGCCATCAATAGATTAGGAAAGATGAGTGAATATTATTTTCAAATTGTAGTTTAGGACTGAAGCCAGCAAATTAAACTGACTTGCTTAATGACAGTGCAAAGTCTTTTGCTAAGGTTAGAAAATGTTTATTTGAAAATAAAGCCCTTTCAGTTTTGGGTGGAATAAAATGTTGCATTACTTTGCTTTTACCAGAACTGCAATTCAGGTTTTTATTCACCTACAGTTTTAATACAGAGAATGATATGCACTAGTCCATTATGGGGAAAAAGTTCAGTCTTAGATGGGTCAGCTATTCGGAGAAGGGGGAAAATTGGATAGCTCACTTGGTGAACAAACCTCTCCCTCACATCTTATTCTGTTTATTGGCTCCTATCTCTATATGCCTTATACACATTCTAGATGCACACCTCACTTTGTACAATTCTTTAGCATTAATGACCCGGTGTTAAAGCAGTCTTAACAGATCTGACTAAAGACACAAGTTATCATGACTTTAATCAACATTCAGCATAAATTGAACAAAGCTATAAAAAAAGTACATTCACTGTGGGGGATAGAAGGGTACTTGAAGAGGGAAAAAGCTATTTCTACATCGTGCCTTGGAAATCTTAACAGAAGCGTTGCCTCTCTTCCTGCTGGTAGATGCAAACTGATATGAAACAACTTTTCTTGATTCAAATTGTCTCTTTGGATACAGACAGTTGGCTCACTCTTTTCTTGAGGTGATGTCTAATTTTAATCTCATGCTTTGAGTAACACTTATAGAACCTGCAAGGTGTCTGAGGAGTTACCAACCTTTACGGTGAAATGCAAAGCATACCATTTTCCCAGGTATCATTTACTGCTTCTTAACTAACAAATGCAGTCACAAAAGCCTGAAAGATGCTAATTCCAGAATTTGCTAACTCAGCCTAGGATCACACCCTATCAAGATAAAGGGGGATTTCAAACCCATGATCATCATCTCCAGGAGTGTGCTATAGCTACTAGAGTTGTTCATACTTAGTTGGGCACCCTGCATCAAAGGCTTGAAGTGCTGAGATTAAGTAATAGGAAATGTGATTTGTACCTCAGAGATGGTGGGTGAAGGCTTTAGAGCAAGAAGATGGGTTCCAGGAATTTCTACTCTTAATAACAGTGGGATTAGCACAAAGATGTCTCTCCCATGCAGATAACCATCTCAATTTTAGACACTAAAATATCTCTCTAAATTGTTACTGATAATTTAAACAGATTTATCTAAAACTGCTCTTATCTGAAATCAAAACCACCTTCAATGTTGCTACAAAACAGTACCTTTAATGTAGGAGAAGACCCAACATACACAGGGGGTGGATTTCCTTGCCAGCCCTGGAGACGATAGATGTGTCCAACACGAGAACAGGGAACAAACAGCAGTTTTCCCCCACACTGCCAGATCTACAAGTTAAAGCAAAGGTATTATTAACATATATGAGGAGGAATAGACAGACAGGTAATAAATCATGGAAGAAATGTCAGCTTCTTTTCTTACTGTACTGACTGTGATATATTTACATATTTTTTGCTTCAGTCGTAAGCATAAAGAAAATAGGTCTCTGAAATGAAAGGCTGTACTGACTGCATCTTCAACTCAGCCATGAAGTTACTCAGCTAAAATACTTTTTTAAAATGTGGCCCACCTCATTCCAGTACTATTTTAAAACAACAGTAATGAATGAGTGCACAAAATCTGAAATAGGGTAATTTTTATTATGACAGAATAAATGATATTTTGATTTCATTGAAGTACTTCACATGCCATCACTAAGATGGGTTTTGGTTAGATGCCCATTCACAATTAAGTTTTTCTTAATAAAAACGAGTAGGAGATAAGGATGTCTTAGGTAACCCATTGCTCCAAGTAGAAATGGATTTTTCTGTAGCTACAGTACCTGAAAATAAAAAATGGGTAAAATATATCACCATTCTGAAATTCCCTCTCTCCCACACATCCTTGGATAATCTCTTTTCAGGGAAAGAAAACATACCTAAATCTGAATTTAATTGCTCATAGTTTAGACAAGTTTAATTGTAGCATCAATCCAAATTCAAGCTAACTTTGGGGATATTCCGAATTAGTCCAAATTCCAGATTAGAAGTATGACTCACCAGTATTAGGAAAAATGGGCAGAACAGTTTACTTTCTTCATTGAATCAGGATACTAATTTTCTTAAGTTTCATCAAAACACTCCACAGACATGCAATGCTATTCATTATATTTGCTATCTAGGAGTCAGTGTGCAAGACTAAGATGTTTAGGTCTTGTGAAGATTGGTTGTGATCTACATGAAACCAATTTGGAGGTCTCTGTAACGAGCACTTCAAACAGAAAACTACTGTATGTAATTTCAATCACGATTTTACTCTAAGCAAGATGAAGAATTATATGGATAAAGACACCATGTGTGTAACATCCTCAGTAACTACATTTTTGCATATGGATTTACAGCTGAGCAAGCGCACTCAGAGCTGTCCTCTAACTCAAGAAGAGTAAGGGTAGCTAGGGGAGTTTTGAATGTACTTTTAGTAAAATTCAGCTATGATTTCTCAGATTGCTTCTGAGGATATAAGATATCTTCACTTTTGTTTGTTAATTGGGACAGATTCCTGCTGTCTGCCACTTGTGTCATTATGAGTACTGAAGCTACAAGAAGCTAATTATGATCATCTTACATTTCCTGCTAACTGAGGAGCATGCCTATGCCTAGGAATGAAAATAAAATCCTCCACAGTGATTATGAATTATGCAGCTAGCATTTCAGTTATGAAGTCTTCCCTAGTAAAGAAGTTCTTGAAATTCTGAAAAGTATATGAGATAATTTTTCACTCAAAAAAATGGTAGGGAGAAGGCAGATTACTTTTTGTTGCATCATTATACACTTCACAGGCACACATGCATAAACTGTGCATGAGTGCTACTTGTTCTCTATCATCATTTTCATTAGAAGCAACATTTTTCTATGCTCACTATAAGAACACTCAGTTTCCCCCCATAAATTTGCCAGTGTGCTTTCACATTAGATATTTGGGGGTTGAGGAGTGCAATCCCAAACCATTAAGAAAATCTAGATTATGCATCATTTGTGCCTCAGCACTTGGCTACCTCTCTGAATACTTCTGTCGCAAAGCCTACAAGTAAACACTGAGGAGACACATCTCTGCCACAATATCTCCTCAGAACAAAACCTTCTGGGCTTCATGAGGCAGAGGTACATCTGCCTGAACTCCAAACAGAAATATTTACAGGAAAAAAAAGTAATCTATTAAATAGAATTAATATTAGTGTTACCTTGTAAGAAATTTCAAAATTTTCACCACCCCAAATCTGAAGCCCTGGATCATACAGACCCAGTTCAAAGAAGAAATCACGTTCAATGGCAAACAATCCACCAGCCATTGCAGGGGACCTAAAAAAGGAAGACAGTGTAACTCCTTCTGCCAAAAGGATACAATAGCACTCAGAGAAAGCAAAGGTTAAGGAAGCAAGTCAGACTTAACATAAAGATCAGGTAAACGGCAATACACTGAAAAATCATAAAGCTTTGTCACCAGCTTGCAGCAATTTTCTGAAATGACATCTATGTAATTTTTACTGAATCCACAGGTTTTATTATGTTGTAGGTTTTCTTCCATAATCAATTTATTTAATTAATGAATTTGGTGATACATAAATTTGGACCAAATTATCCACTCAGCCCATCTGCATGCTTCTATTAAAACAAATTTTTTTTAAAAAAGTAGATAAGAATCAGTGTGATGAAATGTTTCTCTCTTGAAAGTTTTTCAAGTTTTTGAGATAACACGTGAGACTGCAAAGCTGACAGGTTTATATTCTGAGGAGCTGCCACACTGAAACATATTGTCTCTTAAACAAGCAAGAGTTTTCCCAGCTGAATGACATATTTTCTATTTTCTTTCTCTAGCTCTTTTTCTACTACTTCCATAGGAAACACTTTACATTGTACTCAGTGAAATTTTTAAGAGGGTATTGATAAAATTGTACAAGGTTTCCATTTTGGTTTATTTTTTGTTTGTTTGTTTTTCTTTTTCCTTTAATGGCTTTGTAAATCCCTTCCTGTATGTCAAGATTCAATTAGCAAGTTTTAATGTGTCAAAAAGATGTTGTGGCTTGGATTAGAGCATGTGCCTGGGATAGAGTTAATTATCTTCACATATAGCTATAGGCTATATTTTGGATTTATGATGAACACAGTGTTGATAATCTAGAGATGTTTTTGTTATTGCTGAGCAGGACTTATAGAGCCAAGGCCTTTTCTGCTTTTCATACGCCCATGCTGGCAAGGAAGTTGGGGTCCATAGGAAACTGGGAGGAGACAGAGCTGAGAGGTTTTCCCAACCAATCAATAGGGTATTCCAGACCATATGACATCATGCTCAACATATAAAACTAGGGGGAAGAAGAGGCAGTGTTTGGAGTGACGGTGTTTATATGTGATGGGGCTCTGATTTCCTGCCTGCCCATGGGATGGAGTGAATTAATTCCTTATTTTGCTTTGCTTGTGTGTGTGGCTTTTGCTTTCCCTATTAAACTGTCTATACCTTAAACTATGAGTTTTCTAGCTTTTACCCTTCTGATTTTCTCCCCCATCCTGCTGGTGGGGGCATGAACAAGCAGCTGAATGGTGCTTGGTTCCTGGCTGGGATTAAATTTTTGCGGAATAGCTATAAGCAAAATTCTTTGGTAGCTTGCTCACACTGAAATAGAGAGTGGGATATGTTAAGCCAATTCCAGTGCGGACAGCAAACATTTTTCAAGTGAGGATCAAAAAATATATAAACCCCCTAATGGATACAATGTGGAGTCCTTACTAAGTGGGCAATTTAAAAAAAAAAAAAAAATAAGGTTAAAGAGAATTTTTTCTGACTTCCAACGATCTGCAGTACTGAAAGGATTCAGGAGTCCAGATCACACTGGTGACCTAAGTAAAACACAAGTTAAATACTCCTGCATCACCAAATTATTGAGATGGATCATTTCTAGCACTATTCAGTCTCTTCGTTCTATTAGATTTCTAGCTTAGTGGTGTTCTGTGCAACAAAAATGTATTTCCCTTCCACACATAAATGTCTGGAGAATTGCTTAAGAAAAAGTAACCCATAGGATTAACATATTGCCCCTCTCTGCATAGCAGAGGCAAGGCAACAGAAACAGAGCCACTGACTCTAAGTATAATAGTTGTCAGTTCAGTTGCTGTCTAAATCAGCTGATAAGATGCTGAGTTACTGCTAAATGTTCCTTTCTACTTGCTTCCTATTGTATTTTCCTCCAACACTGCTCTTGCATTCCAGGGATTCAAAGGGTAGGAAGCCAGCAGGCACAGCAGGGGGAAGCACATTACACATCACAGCCCTGTGGCTTTCCTGCACTTTTGGTTTTCCTCAGCATCATAGAGACTTGGCAAGTGTAGAGGCCTCAGACTCTGAAGACTGAAATTTCAGTCTTCGCCCCCAGTGTGCTGGCAAGCGTGTTAAAGAACACAGTAAAATCTACATAAGCTCAGTAGTTTACTTTATAGGATATGAAGAGGTAAGCATAATGTTACTCAAAGGATTCAGTCCTGGGGCAATTCTTACATTACAAAAAGTTTGTGTCTGTGCTTTAAGCTGTTGAGGATACTTTTGTTTGTTTTCCTTTTAAACTAAGAAATCTTGGCTACGGTTTCAGCAAGACTTTTACTTAGTCTTACTTGCCTTGGTACTGTGCAAGAACATGCACACAGCCTGGACATAAACAGATGCAGGGCATGTCTCTGAAAGTATTATTAAAAATAAAGCCATCTTTTAAACCATTCTGAAAACATGTGTTCTGTGTTTCTGGGAACTGCTTAAACAATTTTAAGACCTGTTTGGATGGTAAACACAGAACACAACAGCAATGTTTGAAATAGTTTATCCCCCTCTAAGCGAATATTAAAGTTCCAATGTGGACAGCCTTGTCAGAAAATGGTATTATTTATACTATATACAAAACAGATCAAAGCTTCATAACTTGCTTGCATGTGTTGCCATTTTAGCAAAGAACAATCATGGGTGAGGATAGGGAATTACCAACATCAGTTCTTACAATGTTTAAATCATATATACAAGCAATATAAGACATTAGATTCTGAAGATGTGAGGATTGCTTTCAAATGTAGTAACACGATTAGTTAAGTGTGAAGGGGAAAGTAATAGAAACCAGCAGAACCACAGTCTCCCAGTCTTGAAAAGCCACTAGAAACCCTAGTTTCTAAGCTAGGGTTTCTAGCCAGTTTTTGTTTTCTGGGAAGAAACCATAGCCCACTACAAAGCATAATAAAAAGGCTTCTGTGAAAATTATTAGAGTTTTCCCACAATACAAGGTGTTGGTTTTATATTTTTTTTTTTAATGTTATGTGCAGTATATTAGAATTCTTTGAAAATATCTAGCCAAGATTCTTAAACAGTATGCTTCTTTGTCAGATGTGATCTATTGTGAAGCAAGTGGGAGAAATATGACAAAAGGGATTTTTTTGATACACATGCATAATCTACCAGCTGTATGCATGCATCCGGCCATGACAGCAGGCTACAGATTTTATGCATTACCTTCTATTACAAATACTTAGAGCATGCTCGCTATTTCAAATCAAATGGTTAAACAAGCACTGTTTTTTCCAAACTACTTTAAATAAAGTTTCCCCTGGCAAGGAAGTTATACAGTATTTTATTTTGCCAAACAAAACCCGGTCATTCTAATGTGCACCCTGTTAACCACATAAGAGCAGGAATGGAGAGGCAACAAGAAGTAGCAAAGGTATTTTGTGCAAATAGTCAGTTGTGGCAGACAGGTCCAACTAAACAAAGTGGCTAGTGTGGTTAGAAATATGAAGGTTTTCACGCTAGAAGTACATGCAAGTTTTAGTGGATCAATAGTGACTTCAGAAAAAAAGAGAAATGGGTAAGTGATTTAGTGATTACCGATACGGTTCAGTTTTTGTCTTTCTGCTTTCCTTCTCTCTCTTGGTCAAGGGAACCCTCTTCCATAGCATACTCCAATCCCACGCTCCTCTAGCAAACCCATCTTCGTCACCACCCCCTTGGGGCACAATCTTATAAGTGTTGCCATCTATGACATCTATAAGCGGCACAGTGCATGTGGTTCTGCAGGGTGGCGGATGGTGGCAGGGAAGATGCGGTTATGTGCAAGGACCCGCGTGGCATATGTGCACCGACCGTAGTTCATAGGAAAACAGGGGTGGAGGGAAAAACGAAAGGGTTTAGAAAATTATTCATTATGATTCACAGTATGTAAACAGCTCTCTTTACCGATAAGGCTCAGTTTTATGCTTTCGTTTGGACTTTTCCTTGAGGCTTAACGGAATTCGTTTCCATAGCAAACTCCAGTCCCAGGCCCCTCTGGCAAAACCATCTTCATCCCCACCTTGCTGTGGCTCAATGGAATAATCATTCCCATCTATGTAATCTATTAGAGGTACAGTACATGTAGTTCTGAAACATTTACAGAAGGGAAAGAAAGAGCAAAATACAATTTCAGAAGAGTAATCTCTCTACTCTGAAATTTATACCATTAATTAAGCTTATAGAGCAGTGTATATAAAAAATGACTTGCAAACATACTATTAAAAAAAGAAGCCTCATTAGAAGAATAAAAGAGATAGTCTTTTCTTTATGTTGTTTTAAGAGGTTCTGAAAGCAGAAAAGTCAGGTCTGAGATGTGAATATATCAATTTGTTTATCAATACTTTTTCTTTTATGTGTACTACTTGACATTGGTCTTCTAATAAAACACTGCTGGAGGCAACAGAGAAGCCCTCAGAGGGCTAGGGTTCTCACAGTATTATTATTTCCTGTAATTTCTATTCCTATCAGATCTTAGCTGTCAACAGGTGTGATGAACTCTTGCCTTTTCCTAGTGTTAACAGGGATATTCATTTTCTGTCTTATTCAACTGCCCTGAAAATACAACCTCTCAGGATAAAAAAAACATTGCTAGTTCTCTCCTAGCAGCAGTCTTCAGCTGTTTCATTTGCAATACACTCCTCATTGTGACCGATCGCATACAATATTCACCAAGGAAAAGACATTATCTTGTTATTCTCTCCACATTTTACAAATGAGTTTCCCAGTGACCAAACTTGGAGCACTTCCAACTTCTTGAGTGAAACCTTATGAGATAGAAAAGTTGGCGGAAAAGAAATATTATCACTATGCTCTTCTTCAGGCAGAAGCAGCTGCACGCTGCATCCAGGGTACCAGGACTTGGAAGAAGGCTGCCAAGCACTGCCCTCTGGCACCTTGTGCCTCAGCATTGCTGGTCCTCCTGTAAACTCCACTTCCATGGACATTGCTGGAGGATGCCTCTAAAGCTGCCTGTTCTTGTCTTGTATAAAACAGTAATAGACACTCAGTGGAAGCATAGCAGCATTTCCACCTTCTGTCTAGTATCCTGGCACAAATATAGTCTTGAAGTTGAGTTACAGCCTCTAAAATGAAAAAAACCCAATTCTTCAAGAGAATTCTGATGGCACGACAGGTTAACAAATAGTTTTTAGGATTAAGTAGTTATTTTTATGGGATAAAAGAGTTTAAACAAGCACATGGTTTCCTAAACACACCTAACCCTGACTGCACAAGCTAAGAGTGTGGTGGCGCACAGCAACAACAGCATTTCAACAGCTGGAAGAAATTAAACCCCCAGACATCTCTCTCTTCTGTCACTTCTCACAGATCTGCCCCTCACAGTGCAGGCACTTCCACCACGGACTCTGAGCAAGTGTCTGGGCTTGTGGCAGAGACAGACTCAAGCTCCAGCCTCACTTTGCTACAGAAAACACTCCAAAGCACTTCAGAGAAAACAAATAAGGTCATATATCAAGACCAAAGATGAGAAAGTTATAAAACTCTTGAAATCACAGGGACTTCAAATCTCCATTAAATCAAAATATTTATTGTTACTTTTCCTCTACCAAAAAACACATTTTTGTTTAGTTATTTTGTTTAATCAGGCTCTCTATTCAGCTAGAACAGAACATTTTATAAAAGTGCCTCAGATCATTGTAAAAGACAAGAGCTGTCTTACATGTAATCTATGCTATGTAGAATATTCAGTGTGCCTATTAAAATAAACTATCTGGAGATTAATCTGCCTGACTATTTTCCTTCCTCCTTACATACGTTTTATGCTGGGAGATAATATAATCATCATACAGAAAACATTTATACAGTTTGATACAGATATAAAACATATTGACTATAGTTTGAAAAGAGAAGACTGTTACTGTGGCTTTTTTTTTTTTCTCCTAAAAGGCCAGACACTAGAAATAATAAGAGAACATTACCTGTCCTTAGATATAGGAGCTATAAGTGGTGCATACCAATTAATTCCCACCTCACAATGGGCATCAAGGTAAACCAAAACCTTTGAAAGGAAAAAAACCCGTAATTTATATTTCTGTATACAAGATCACAACAATTCAATTACGCTTATTTACAGAGACTTACATTCATATTATAAAAAAGAAAATGAAGATTAAATGAGTAAAATTAATATCTTATTGAAACAGTATCAATAATATAATACTACACTTCCACATATCTATTGGAACCACCACAATCTCTCCCCCCCCAAAAAAGGGAAAAAAGACAGACTTGTGTGTGAACTGGCTCATACCTGTCCAAGTTTAGCCTTCTGGGCTCCAATGCTTCTAGCCTGGATCAAACCTTCTCTCCTTTCATTTCGAAATACTTTTACAAGGCCATTCCACTGCTTAATATAGTTATCCAGTCGTTCTTGTAAGTGTGCTATCAAAAAACAAAGAAAAAATTATTTTGGGGAGGTTTAATAATAAACAGTTTTGTACCCTTAAACAACCCAAAAATATCAACAAGTGTTTATAAGAACCTTTATTTCAACCACTCACAAACACTAAAACTGAGGAGATGAAGACCTCTGACTTCATAGCACAGGTTTGTCTCTAGCATATCTGAAGAAAAAGCATCTGGTGCGGTTGGCCACACCACAGGGAGCTGGATGGGCAATTCCCAGTCACTTCAATATATCACATAGTGGCTTTCAGGTTTTCATCTGTATTCCAGGTGGGCAGAAAAGTTTCTACACTTCAGCACAGGGTCTTTCCTCATCAGATAATGTCACATTTACATTTCAAGGCACCACTTTTCAGTTAAACATTTCACTTTACTCACTTTCTGCCTCACTAAATTTTCTGTCAGTCTATTATATTTGGAAACCTGAGGCAGATACGCACCATGCTCAAATTTTGCCCTCCCGCATACAGACCTGTTCCCTCTTCGTGAGGTCTTACAGTATCTTCCAATGAAATTAATAAGAATAATTGGAGGCCCAGAGGTGCATCATACTGATAAGACAGCAAACCTTTTGCCAAAGGGACTTTTGTCAGTAAAGGGACAAGTAACCACATAAGGATCAAGATAAGCTATGCTTAAATCGTTTCATATTTGTATTTGCACATTGGTCTTTGCCAAACTACTCTGGAAACCACACTCCTACCACACAATTTGAAAAAAGGGTCCTAGTGTTGCATAACACTTTTGCCCAGATTATTCTGTTGAGAGAACTCATGAAAGCAGCAGGGCTGATAATAAGGAGCCTGCTGTTTGAGGCTGTGCTGATTTAGCTCCTGGTGTTCATTTAAAATCTATTTTTGTACTAAAGTGCTCAGAAGAATTGCCTACAGCTTCAGTTTCTCTCAGTCAGCAATTGAAATAAGCCACCTAAGCTACAGCCGAGGTATCTACACACTGGTTTGCATCACCTCCAAAGGGCTGATAGATCTGACTAGCTGTGCTGATCTAACAGGAGAGAAGGGCATGTGGAGGTGAAAGGAGAAGGATGCCCATTTGACCTGCAAAAGACCATCAGGTTACTTCAGTAGCAACATTTTCTGAACCCCGAATAAAACCGATGAAGTCTAGAGACTTTTGCAACTTAGTTTCAATGTTTTATATTGTAGTTTAAAAAAAGAGCTATATGTAATTGTAGCAGAAACGATGTTTTTTTGGAAATTAAGCTTGCAAAACTGAAAATTCAGCAATTCTACCAAAGAACAATCTTCTGAAATCACTATCTTTTGATACATTTGTTATCCGTCCTCTATATCGTTATAAAAGAAAAAGTTTTCTCAACTATATTTATGTATTTTCTTCCCACACACATTTACAATTTCTTTTGTAAATCCTTGTGCATTAGGAAAATTTCAAGGATAAACAAATGTCAAACTAGATAGAACAATTTTATCACATATGCTGAATAAAATAACATGCCATGTAATAAATAGAGAATATATGATATGATAGCTGTGATATAAATTTTTATAGGATAAAATCAACAAGAATTTTGAGGTCATACTGAAGTGGTACTAAGAGAATCTTTTTATCACACCATTATTTATGCTGCAAATTCCAAGTATGTGTTACAGAAGTACTGTCAGGAATGCTTTAAAGATTTAAAACCTGAAGTTATTTCCAGCTCTCCTGTCTATGAAGCCAAATGTTTTAGTTATCAAATGTTCAACTATGCAAGGCTCACAGGGAGCTGTAAAAACCTGTCATATTGATTGTGTAAAGCTTTCCTACAGTACAAGTCTCAGGACTTTGCAGTCCATTATCTGAAACCATGCCAGGGTTAGCAGCAAGTGCTATTTCCCACAGGAAAGCTGATTTTTTCCTCCTTCCAGTACTACAAAGGCTGCATGACAGTAGTGTATAAAATTCCAATACTTTTACAGTTAAAAAAACTGTTTGGCCAGCATTAAATTTTGTTCACCTAGAATGTGTATTTATGACATCTGTCAACAGCCTTACAGCAATCTGTTTTTTTTCAAAAATGTACATTTTACCTTTCAAAATATTATAACCACCAATCTGGCCTCCCCATGTTTAAGTTCCTCATGTCTGAGTGCATGATTAAAGCATGAATCAGTGTCTTTTTAAAACACAGTTTCTCCAAAGGATCTTAGGCACTGCAGATTACAAGGGGGGAGGAGGAGGGAGAAAGTTTTTTTCCCCCTTGACTCATGGACATCAGTTTGAGAATTTAGAAAAATGGTACCAGAAATGTTTCCTAAAGCAGCTGCCTTTGAGTACTCTGCACTGTAATACTACTAGTGTGGGGCTCTTGGCTCTAAAACAAACACTGATCAATGTTTCAGTTTCCCCACAGTAAGCACCATTAAACAGATTAATAAAATTACAGTTACTTGTCTGATCTCAGCACTTCCCTTTTGGCTATTTCACAGGATGCTGCATCAGTGGGAAATACAGATAGCGACAAATTAAAAATAAGGAAACACAAAAGGTAGACAAAGCCTTTAAATGCTACTAGGAGCACTGGTATTTACCTCACAGTCACTCTTTACAGGTACCCAGGCTACAAAAGCTATACCAGCTGAGATACTGACCTCTATGCTTCAGAAAGAAAGAAAGCTGGTACCCAGATAAATAACAAGTGGTTGAAGACCTAACATACAACCTTAATTGTAGGGAGCTTTAGAAAATACAGTTTTATGAATTCTCATTGCCCTTCCAGAACAGTTATTTCCTTCACACAGCTAGCCCTCATATTAAAACAGTTTCTATCAAGAAACACAAGAAAAGCTGGGGAAAAAAACCCATGTGTGGCCTAACTGACACTGATGCAACACTTCTCAGACTCTAATATGAATTAATACAGGAGTTGCCATTGAAAAGCATCATTTACTTAGCTAGGTATCATCTTTTTGTTACTGTTCCCTTTGTACTCTGACAATGGAAAAAACACCAGAGTAGAATTCAGCATATATCTCTGCACAGTTCTCCAAAGTCAAACTATGCTGTTTGCAGAAGAGATTAAGGAAAGAGTGTCATTCAGCAAAAAGACTGCTCCCAACTGACTTTATACAAAGAATTATTATAATGAAAAGAACATTTTCCAAGCATTGCAACTATTCCTCCCTGTAAGACATAACATACATAAGCTTCCATGCAGCTGTAACTCCCTTCTGATGAAAGAGAGATTTCTCATAAGGAAGGACAGGCAAGGGTTTTATGAGCCAGCCTTTGGAAGTGTCTGCAACCACTATGTTCCATTTTAATTTTATATTGCTGGAAAAGGCAGCAGCTAAGAAACAAGGACAGTCACACTGAGTGTGAGCAAACATCTACCCAGTCCAGCATGTATATCACTCAACATTGGGCTCCAAGAGCGTAAGATGGTTTTTGCTGGATGGAAAGGCAGATATGAAGTGTGCAGCCTGAAAGCAGCTGGGGAAGGAGAAAATTCTGTATCTGTGCTGTCAGCATGGCTTTTCTTCTGGCTGAAAAAGCAGAAAAGCTACCAGCAGCTATGTTGCGATTAAGAGTGTTTGTGTTTTGCAGCTCTCCTAACAACTGGAGATCTCTTCAGGCACCTTGGCATGCTTTGCAGCCCGTACTAGTTCATCCTTCTCTCTGGGGAGAAGGAAGTGGAGCAAGATTCTAATCTCTTGACCATTTTTCATCTAGAACACAATTTGAATTACTGAAATTAAGTTAATTATATTTACCAAGTAATAGCCTAAAGCAGTTTGAAAAATTATTGCAGTTAAATAGTGCAGTTGCAGCAAGGTGTTCACAGCAATTCCAGCCTGTGCTTGTCTTCCAGTCACTCATACCTCAAAAAAACTGCACCTTGAGCTATCTTTATTGAATTTTTTGATTCAAGTAAGTTACTTGGAAAACTGAAGTCTGGGAAATACAGAGGCAAGGGTCTACTGGATGTTAGGTCCAGGCTAGCTGTATCTGCTAACCATTTGTTTATGAGCAGAATGCAAAAAAATTTCTGTATTTCAAAATAAATTTCTTGAAAAATACTGCCTTTATTTAACAAACATCATATATTGCAAAACTGTTGCAAAGAGTTGTTATGTCAGATAAACTCATTCCACGAACTACGTATACATTGCACAGAGTCAGCTATAACTCACGTGAAACCCAAATACTGAGCCCTATCATTAGTAAAAAAATCTGGTAAGTTTTCTAGAGACAGTTAGTTTAATAGTTACTTTACACAGCTAACTCAGTCCTTGAATAGCTCCAAAGGAAAGCTGTGATCCCAGCTGAAAAGTAAAAACACAGCATATATCTGCTGACTGAATTATTAATATTATAACCCTTAGGAGAGAAGCTATTTTTGTTTTAAAGCACGTGTATATATCTAAACCAAATTCTCAACAGCTGTTAAAGGATACAGGAGACTATAATTTAGCATTCAGTATCTTTATTAGATTAATCGAAATGTAGTCAAGTTTTCAATACAGGTAACTTTTCCTCTCCCGCTAAAACAAACATAAAATGTACATATTACTTATGTACAGATATGATGCAAAAATTAACTACAATAACTATTTTTAATAGTGACTTATACTTAGAAAAGGTAATCTCAGCTATGTGATGAGTTCAGTTTTAAAATTTATAGTGAATGTACTCTTAGAGAACAAGTGCCATGAGGCTGGAACTGGGAGAAGCCCAGATCAATTAATAAAAAGGAGAGTTTCAGAACAGTCATCTGTTTCTTACGCCACTACACAATTCACCTATTACAAAAACAAAGAGGAGAGTATCCTGGGCTGCTGACCAAACTTGCCTGCACTCTTAAAAGCCATCATCATCTAGAAGAAACTGTCATGCAATACATTCAAAATTATGTTTTTATTCATATGTCTACTCTTTTTCTCTGTCAACTACTACTTAAGAATTATGTTGCAATAAAATCCTACAGAATGTGCAGCTTTGATGAACTATTTTGAAATTCATTTAATGTTTAAAATAAGTCAGATTTCCTCTATATTAATCAACTTGTATCTCTAGGATACCATTTTCAGTTCTCTGTATTCAGCCTTGAGCTGCACTAATGCTGAAGATATCACCATTAAAGGAAAAAAATCCCAGTGTACGCTTATAAGAATAACATATAAGCATATGTATCCTGACTATAAAACCAAGACCAGAACGTAAATTGCAAAGGAAGAAAAAAATCTCTGGACTTAAGCTTATATGTAGGACTCAAAGAAAGACAAAAATTATAACATATTGAAGTTCTTATAAGCTCCTCCCCCTAAATAAGAAACAATAAACAGTTTAGCATGATGTTTAATTAATAAAAGATGTTATAAACTAAAAATATATTGAAAATTAATCAGAATAATTTGATAGACTTAGACACATTTTTATTGTAGTTAAAGAGATACATCTGGATTTCTACATGGAATAAAGAAAGTAATTATTCCTAACAGGCTTAGCTCAAACTCCTTTGATACTGTTCAAACTGCTTGTTTTCACAAGAGCTAAGAGGTGTAATAGCTATCCCAGCTTTCTTCTATATAGTACTCAACAACTGTGGTAGAGAGCTTGCTACAAATCCTGTATTTCAAACAGCTGAATACAGACAAAGGTTTGCTACCTTTATGACAGGAGGTAATTGGAAGAACTTTCCCTTCACTGAAAACTCAAAAGGACTGTGAAGAAGCAACTTACTTTCCTTCCAAAGTCAATTCAAACCATGGCAGGTAATAAATCAAAATAAAACTATTTAAAGAAAATAAAGTTTCCTTTTCTACAAGTAGTGTGTTAATATTCCAAATATACCTTTGTTGCTAAAATCATCAATCAGCACAATTTCTGCCAAGTATTTCCTTGGTGTTCTCTTAATGACACTGTGGACTGTCCTCATGAGCGTGGACCATCCTTCATTATGGAAGACAATGACAACGCTGGAGGTGAGCAGGTTATCATCATAATGCCAGTATTTGCATCTGTAAAAAAATTGGATTTTATTAGTTTTCACAATGTGATTTACAGACCTGCTTAACACCACCTTTGTGCAAATGACATCTTACTGATGGCGATCCTTTAAGAGACACAGGCTATAAAATGTAATACAGCGTAAGTTCATCACAGAAGTACAAGACCCAAAGAGCAACTTGGTTTCAGCCAAGAGCCTTTTTTCCTCCTGAAAGAGGTGCAGTGCAGCTGGGAAATGACAACTGCCTCAAGAGCTGCATGCTTCCTCCTGTGTAAGTGGCTGGCATTGCACAGATGCTACAGAGAGACCCCTGTCACCACCACCACCACTTTGTTTCTTGTGCAGCCAGTAGAGAACAGCGGAAGAAAAGCCCTGGACCGCAGTTGCAATGGTTCTTCTAAACATCAGATATCATGCTTTAGGGTGGATGGCACATTTGGTTTGCCAACTGCACCATACACACAATAAAGAAATGCTGCTTTTTCCTAAAGCTCTTTAAATCATATTTACCCGGTAGAAGGACTCTATAAGGTCTTTCTGTTTGCTTTATACAGTCCACACATAGAGTCTGCATAATTAGCAAAGTTATATTGTTGTGGCAAGACAAAACTCATTAATTTCTGCTCTTTCACAATAAAATAGATTTAAACACAGTAAGCAAACTTGCTAGAAGCACAGCAGCAGCACATGAAATGCTCATGTCAGCTGCTCTGCATAAAACTATTTCCTTTTGTAAAAAACATCAGAAAAGCATAGTTGCTCATGGGAAAAATGGAATCCCATGGCAGAGAAGACGTGACTTTTATTGTGCATTGTTAAACTTTTAGGTATTACTACTAGCTAATGAAAACAACCTTATCAAATCCATTCAACTCTCTATTCCCTTAATCAAAATCCAGAGTCACATGTTTCACCAGATATAAGAAGTTAACAGCTTTGGCTAAATTTGTGCAATTGTACATTTCTCTTTTAAGCAGATAAAAATAAATTTCTTTTAAAAATAGACTGCTAAGCACAAGTTTCAAACCTGGCCCAACTTCAACGGGCTCCTTCCTTGAAAGATACAGGAAGACATGGAGAAAGAAAATACAAGGAAAGAGGGAGGTGAGAAGCCAAACAAAATTAGTGCAGAAAACTCAAAGGAATAAAGTGAGAAACTGAACACTGAAGGGCTGTCAAATTTTAGAAAAAGACCAAGAATTTATAAATAATTTGAAAGTGCAATGTCTATATAAAATTTGAGAATAAATATCACAATAACAAAGAACACAAATTTTGATCACAGTTAACAGTTTCTAACCTTACAAATGCATTAAATGGGCATTCAAGTAACAGGTTCAATTTAGCATGCATCCAGCTATAACATACATCTTTCTAGGAGCCAACATGACAGATCACAATTGCATCAGCAGAATGTGCAAGACTACCCAGTGTCAGAAAGAGCAACACAGGAAAAAAAACTATTGCCTATGTTCATTTCTATTAAACTGTTTCAATTGAAGCAGCTGTATCAGTGGGTTCTAGTTTGGCGTGCCATGGAAAGCACTTCTGTATTCATTTAAAACATTTTGCATTTCTGTTTCTCTGTGGCCTTGGACTCAGGTCTTTTTTCCTGCAGTGTTAAAGATGATTCAGAAACAAGGAAAATGAGTACTTCAGTCTAAATTTCCCAATACCTATTAATCATATTTATAAACAATGGATTTAATTTGCAACTGTAATGTTTATTTCTCCAACTGTATCCCTAAGTGGGACTATTCATAGTCTCCCTAATTACAACCAGTCCAAGTATTTTCTTAACTGGAAGTTCCCCTAGCTGATCACTAACCCCTTTTCCAACTATAGTAATTCAGTTCCTATCACCAAACACACTGACAGCGCTTTTGATTTCTTAGGTATACTATAAGCAACCTTTGAAACAGTGTGATCTCTAAAAATACAATTTACTGACTAAAATCCTCCATCTCAGTTGTTTTTATGCCTGAGGTAGCTGCAGCCAATCATAGTTGCAAGTTAGCAATATACAAGTGCTAGACTGGCTGTTTAAACAGTTCAGGCCACAGATGCCTTCCTTTCACAGATCCCTCTCAAAGATTCCAGCTGATTACAGATCACAGTGCTTCCATTTGAAGCACAAGCATTTAAGCTGTCAACAATTTACTTAGCCATTTGCAGAAATAAAATGGATATCTTACACAGGTGTGTTAAGTAGGCTGCATAAAAGGAAGATTTTAATATGTTTAATAACAGATTTATAAAGGAACTGTGTTGCTTTACACATATATATTAATTTTGATGGTATAGTTACATTAAAATGGAGGAAAACAGGGTGTCATACATTAAAAAAACCCCAGCATACCAGCTGAATGCCATTCAAGAGCTCCGTGTAAAAGGTAGTACAACAGCATCCTTTGCCTCAAAGGAGAAGGCAGTATCTGATGCAGCTTGCAGTGTGCCCCTGACCTGCACCTTCAGCGGTTTAGCTAGGAAACTTTTTGGCTCTACAAACAAAAAGACTGCTATGATGATTCAGACTGCCTTAAAAGTCACAAACAAAGCAAACACTGAAAAAGAACACAAATCTTTTCGTTGCTTATTTCTCCCACTTCCTGCCGTTGTATTTTGGAACAAAATGGTGAAGAGCATAAGAATGAAGGACAGTAAGTAACTTTACGTAATTTTAAAAAGCTGAACCAATTACAAACCCCTGAATTTAACAATACATCCACAAACAATTTACAAGCAATTTTTGATGTGTACTTAATATACTTTTAAAACATAAACCCAGAGGTCTAGAAGGGCTTTTTGCTACACATTTGATTTAATCTCCTTAAATCTGTCAGCAAATTTTACTTTTTAAGCTTGAAAAATCATGTATTGTTAAATGTGTCATTTGCAAGCAGTAAAGTACTACATTTAGATCTCTAGTAAAATCACGCTTTTAGTTTTTTCCAAAGACTTTATTTCACTCATTAGACAGTTCACAGACTGACTCATCAAGCCCATAAGTTCTGACAGACTGCAGTACCTCTTATGCACAACCTTCTCTCTCATCTTGCATTGAGAATTAGAGGTTTGAAATATGGTAGTTGTTTTAGATATGCACAATTAATCAATTTTTTCATCTCTGTGTCCGTTTTTTCCCAATAAATGTAAACACTGCTCAGTTACCTGAGCAACAAGAGCCAGGAGCCTCCATTCTCATTTCCTTCATGTCTACAGGGAAGGAAGCAGGGAAGTGTCTTTCCTCAGTAGAGCAGCACTGACATCCAGTGGTTGGCAAATCACATACCAAGAAGCCATAAATGTATTTTCCTTGTGTTTGAAGCTGAATTTTAGAGTACTATTTTCCCTGTAAGTTTGAGGAGCCAGAGAAGGAAAATAGTATGCCTGAATTTCCACAAACTTTCTTCAGATTTAAAAGAGAGGGTCAGTGTTCAGGCAATAACTGCAAGGTATTGAAAACTGGCATGAGCAGATTCAAAGCACAGAACATCTGTGACAAAGAGGATTTAAATATGTTTCAACCTTTGGCTTCATCCCCTGGGTGAAGTCCTGCCCACAAACCATGGTGGCCATTCAAGTGTAGCCTGCAGGCCAGCTGTGGCAATACACTATGCACCAAGTCAGTAAACGCTTAAAAAATATTTTGAATTCTTATTGGTATAGCTGAGAGGATGGCAGATTGCAGCAGATGTGCAGGAATCACAGGGTAGCATCCTTAAGTCTTGCCTATAGACACTTCACGTCACTTTTCCTGACCCTTGTAAAGAGTTATTGTACAGGCAAGTGGAACAGGCATGCACAGATCTGTGAAGGGCTGGCAACACCTTCTCTGGGCAGTGCTGCAGGAAGAGCAGCTCTGTTTATTTTCCCTTTCCTTGAGGAACTTATGGGTGAAAGGAAACAACTCCTTCAGATTTTTAGGAATAAGTGGAATGTTCTTGAAAAGTTTGTAGTAGTCACAGTTAGCTTAGTAGTAGGGGGATAGAAAAGTTATTAGTTATGTAGTTGCCCAGCATAAGATAATGCAGTGCCCAGAACATGGAGACCAATCTGCACAAGATATAAATATGCAGTAACCTCCACTTTGAAAGTGTTGGGCACCCTCAAAGCCCCTAATGAGCTTGTCATGGGGCACATTTAGTGGGTGTGTGTGGAAGTCTGTAACCCTGGAGTATCTCAGCCAATGGAGAAATGGGAAGGGACTTGTGTTTCAGGCAAAGGGGATAAAAGAGGCTGCTACCTCTATCAAGTTGAGAGGCCTCACTGGAGGATTGTCCTATGAACTCTCTCTTTTATTCAAATAAAAGTTTTAGTTAACTCTTCTGTCTTTTGGCTATTTTTGAGGCTCTTAGTACCTGGATTTTTCAGAATAAAAACAGTCCATAAATAAAAATATTCCATTCACAAATCAGCACTGATATTACTGAGCAAAACCAGGACTGACTCACCACTGGAGCAAGACAAAACCTTTCAAAAGGCACAGCAGTGATCTAATCGAGAAACAGGGTGAGTAATGTTTCTTCAGACTATTAGCCTGCATACTTAAGACGTGAATTTGTTCTACTCCCTCTCCACCCTTGGAGGGAACAGCACTGTTGGAGTTTGTGCCATATCAAGATCCCTTATCCCTCAATCACAAAGCTGCGCACAAGCCACAGCAGAGAGGACCCATTTTATGGGGGACTCCTCTGGACAAGAAGCTGAGCATCTGGGCTGGAGTGCTCCTTCACTTACGGAAATTTCCACTCTTACAGCTTTGTACTCTACTCACTGGCTTGCTTTTACAGATGTCCTGGGGCCCCACAGTCGTGACCATGGGTACATGCTCCAAGGACAGGATGGCCAAGGATGGGATAATGGTACAGACTTCCTGTTAGCAACTGCTGAAGATGCAGATGTAGGCTTGAATTTCCTCAGGCTAAAACCCGCCAAGTCTAGAGTCTCCTTCTCCTGGAAGAGTAATCCAACCATCAAACAAAAATGCATGAACTGAAAGAGGAAAGCACCTCACAGCAATTAAAGGGCGAGCCCCATCAGATATGTACTTAGAGGGTAATTTCAGGTCTTCAGCCAAAAGAAGTCCTTCTCATGTCATCCTGAATCCCTGACTTTTCCAGCATACCAGCACCTAAGCTCCAGAAAAAGTAAGAGGTGCCATGACTGCATATCATGACTCTCTATCCCCAGGTCAACTATCCAACTTGCACCTGCACTTACCAGTGACACATCAGGACCCTCTGGATTTTAAGCACTGTACTTGTGCGTTCAGAACAAAATGTAGTGGCACCAATTCCTCTCAGAGAAGGCAGTTGCCACTGCATTCCTGTAACAACTCCAGAGGCCAGCTCCCAAGAAGCTCCTAAGAAGTCAATCAGCTCTTTCAGGATGAGGGCCCTGAACTATTACAATGCTGAAGGTCTGAATTTAGTATTTGTCCTCAAATCTTAACTGACATTAAAAACCAGAATTTCTCCTCTTCATTAATATAAAACTGTTCATAAATAGTATTTTAAATTTTATTTCATGTTTAAAGTGGTATGAGGTTCATAGTTGTATTATCACCTATTTATGATTGCTATACAGTGCATGCATTTTTCTACCCTTTGAGAAGGTCCAGCACTAGCAACGCCCAGCAATAAGTTAGGAGCTCTGTTTTCACTTGCAGGTTCCTTTTCTCGTAAGTCTTGTTCTTATCTTACAAGGGGAGTCCTTCAGCTGATAGCATGCTTTTTACATACTTTTCATGCCAAATTCAGGGCTGCTCATTATTTTAAATTATCAATTTAATATGATTACTGTAGTAAACTTAATCTAGCCCCTAGGAAGATTTTTTTTTCTTTTTACAAAACACTGTTTGCTCATCTTATGGTTGACATCACCAAGGTCATAGCTGAGATTGGCTGCTTGACACCTGCAAGTCAGAAGGATTGCTGCCTAAATCTAGAATAAACAGAATGGATAGAAACAGATTACAAAACTGGGCATTTCTTTGTTAACTAAGTTACAACTAAGTAATCTAATGTGAATACTGGATTTGTTACCTATGAAGCCTTATTTTTATGCACCATCAACATAAATATAAGATTATAGTAGCAACTTAGAAAACAGAGGTTTTGGAAGAGAAGTGAACAGACTTCTCAACCTCCTCCTCAAGAAGGACAGATTGATCAGCTGAGTAAGTTGGGTTTTTGTTCTTTTCTGTTTTTCTTTTTTTCCCCTTCAGCACACAGCAGCAAAACCTCTATTACACACTACCAAACAGCTAAAACCTATGCTGAAACAGCATTTTCTATTTTTACAATAGCTACAAGCTTTGCCCATTTCCATTCCTGAAGTAACCTGCAAGGCTATGTGACTACATTTTATTATTAGTGTCCTTGGGAGCACAAGATGCATCTTCTATACTTCTGAAAGCGTCATGATCCAAATTCAGGGCAAGGTTAGTACAGACACTCAATGTTAGGGATAATAGGAGAATTAAAGAATAACCTTTGCATTTTTTTAATCACAAGATTCTTGCCCATATTATCACTTACCTACACTGAAAAGGTTGAACCACAGGGCAGGAAAGCTGGGGTAGCTAGGTGACAAAAATAAATTCCTTTCCTCAGGGAAGGGAAAGCTCCTGTACAGGGAGATGAAGCTAAAGCCCTCTTTTTTCCTGTTTTGGTTAGAAGTGGTGAAGTCCCCACAGGTCTCTAGGCCTTCTGCAGTCTGGTAACACTCCATGTGTATTGCAGGGAGGACAGAGGACAAGCAGCTCCCTCAGGACCTGGGCAGAGCACTGCTGTGGACCAGTGCCACAAAAGCAGTTTGGATGGGACACACTCCTCTCTCCACTCAGAGGTGATGAATGCTGTGTCTTCAGAGTTAAGCAGCCAGCATATGGCAGTTCTTGTTATTTCTCCATTGAGTGGGCAGTAGTTTAGGAAGTTATGGCTTGATGTATTTGCTTATGAACGGCTTCAAAGGGTGCAGGATATGCATAATTTTGGATGTATCGAACACTGACATGCTTTACCTATTGTAATAAATGAAGCTCGAGGCACTGAGCTTAGTCCCACAGAAATACAGTATTTCTTTCATGCCTTGCTCATCAGACCTTAAACCTTGAAGTTCCTGCCCATGCTCAGCTGGACTACATTATAACTTGTATCAAGTACATTTATTTGAATGCTCTAGCACAGTATGTTCTGGTTAACAGGAACGAGAGAGCATAAGAAGTCCATTTAATTTTTTAGTTTCACATTCAGATTACAACTCATTTGTCAGAATGTTTCCTCCATCTGTCCCAAAATTTCCATGCTGCAAGTCAGCACCTGAAGGGTTACAAAAACAGCTGCAGGAAATCGCTCAGACTGCCCCTCCACCGAAGTCAAGGTTTAAGACAGAATTTAAATATACTCCAGGTGCCGTGCTATACATTTTTGTTGAGTAAAAGGTCATATTCAGAATTTGGTCATCTCATTTCAGATGCACACACAGAGAGGTAAGTAAATCCAGCTACAGATAACACACTTGGTGTCTCTGTCAACCTCTTTGTACTCTTTGGGTGAATTATTTCTCCCTCAAAACTTAACATTTGAAACACTGGCAGACAACACTAAAAAGATGAAGGATCCATTTTCTCTGTAGTTTTCACTACTGGGACCTGAAATGTTAACTGAAAATGATGGGTTTTCTTTAAGGCCAATGCCCAGAAATCAATTCTTTCCTCAATCTCCACAAGGAGATGTTCGCACAATACATGGCTAATTACAATTTAAATGCATTTTTTTCCCCTCCAGGACTCTTGCCAGTAGTAAGGCAGCTGATAATATGCAGTGGAAAGCCAGCCTTCCTGATTTAGTGCAACCACTATAATTCACCTGATTCTCAATCCCGGCTCTCACTGAGGTGCACAAAGATTTATATGCATACTATAAAATTAGTTTTCTTGGTTACAGAACAGTTCCAGTGTACTACGTGGCACTTGAATAAAAGATTTTCCCAAGGTACCTTGTGAAATGAAACCAAGTCCCTAATGCTTCATTTCCAATGACATAGATATCAAGAGTAATTACTGAAATCCTTTTTCTTATAACAGTATCAAATATGTAATTTGTTCAGTGCTCTAATTAAGGAACTAATCACATTCTTGAAGAAAGCAGGCTTTACTCCAGAGCCTTTCTATTCAATCTTCTTAGCTACAACAAGATTGACTGGACAAGTAACTACTTACTGTAAGAGAACATATTAAATTCATGTTATTTGCCCTGAGTAATAAGACTGTCCATTTCAAATGAGCAGCCAAGACTCATCTGCCTTATTTCATACCCTGAGTAATTAGTTACAACTACAGATTTCAGTAGTCTTTTGACTCCAGTCCAGCACCAAATATTTTCTACACCATTTGATATTTTTAAGAGCATTCAGACCATACAAAGGGTCCAAGCTGTCACCATCAAACTGCGATAGAAAAAATATCTTTACTAACAGCTCTCCTTTACTATCACACAGTTCTGTAGGTGTGTGTTCTTAGTAAAGTTAGAAGTCTTTATTTTTGGCAAGAATTCTCTCCTCTTTTTGTACTGAAAATAATTAAAAAATAAACACCTTTCAACACTGCATGTACAATTTTTAAAAACAAGCCAATTCTGATTCACTTTTGTTTTATAAAACTGCAAAAACAGTTGTCCAAAAATGCATTTCTGTATGCAAGCAGCATTATACTCAATCAAGGAAGGTAATTCTTGTTGAATTACCTTTTCAGGTTTTTCAACAAGAGCTTGTTGCCAGTTGTTCTGTTTGAAGTCAAAAGGTGACCCATGGCAACAGATCCAATTATTAAAGCACAAATTTGTACAACCCAGGGGGTATGCCCTGTAATAGCAATAATGTCCTTAAAAAGGCAAACTCAAATTGGATAATTCACAGAATGAAAAAACACTTAAAAATATTTATTCTGCCATGATCCTACTGACAGATGTGTGTGGGTGATACAGCTGAAATTCTCACTTGCACTGGTGAGCAGAGAGCAGATATCTATTGTCATACTGAAAAAAAAAATCCAGCAAGAGATTAATTTGTCTCATGCCATAAACACTAATGATGTTTCCTCTCCTAGTCAAACTGTTCAGGATAAAATTTCTGAAACATTTCTCAAAAGAAGCTGTAAAAAAAAAATCTAGTTTAAATAGAGTCATAAGACTGAAACCTTCTGGGTCAGTAAGAATAATTTGTAAGCAACCCTTCCATGGGTTGGATAACAACAGCATATCATGCCTGAGCAAAGCATGTTGAGCTCCGATCCTTTCTTACAGCCAACACAGTTAATTACCCTGGCATGAAATCTGATCAGCACTACGAACATCCCTGGCTTACGGGCTCCGCAGTAATGCAAGTTTCCTAATAGGAGAAATAGAGGGTTTTACAGTGCATCACTTAAAACACACTTTAAGAGGATGCTTCTTGACTTTAATTTCAATCTAAAGTGCAAGAAGAATGACCCAAATGCAGCAAAAGACAGGAATGGAAATGGCAGATGTGGATTGGAGCATTCTACTGTGAAACTGGACTTCATAAAGGAAAACCTGCATTGATTCTTGGTGGTTTTGAGCTAAAAGTATAAAAAGAGACTACTGCAAACAATGCATCATAAATATGTATATTTAGAAATACTGAATACAAATTCTTTGGAATGGACTTGCACTGTTTTGGTCTTGTATAGCCAGGTGCAGCTCCTGTGAGCCCAAACAGTCCCTTCTCAGAGCTCTACACCTGTAGTCATCCATGGTTTTGTCTGTCAGGCAGATTTCTCTCCCTTTCTGACTCTTTCATACATTATTTACATGTTTTCTGCCATAAGAAGTTAATAATTTCAGGTACTACAGCTTTGTCAAAAAGGGGTCAGGAACGGCATCTTTGAGAACAACCTCCCTGAAACACAGGAACCCTCCATTCCCATATGCAGGAAGTCAAACATGCATGGCAGAAAATGCATCTGGCTGCGCCAGCAATTCCAGAAGGAAGAGCAGGGAAGGTAGATGCATGGACTGGCTCCCTAGGAGTACAGAAATATTACCCGAGCCCATGTAGAGGGAATTAAAAGCAAACGTTAGCGGACTTGAAATCCATAAGATAGGAAGGTCAATGAAAAGAGCTTGTAGGCTAAAGGAAGACTAAGAAAACATGTGTTAACTGATAAAAGATATGCAATTTACGTATGAAGGGACAGAAAAAACCGAGACACTCAGCATCTGATTTCCTTGTCTTTTCTTGCAAAGTTTGCTGTCACACCTCCCAGGTTCCTGCATCTTGGGTCAAAGTCTGCAGAAGTGAAGGGATATCCACCATGGAGGTGAGTCAGGGACCACTTCACTGGACATATCACAGTAAATGGGATAAACACAGCACAAGTCCATGAGACTGGATGGATCACACCAGAGGGCACTGAAGAAGCTTGTGATGTCATTGCGAGGTCACATTCTACCATATTTACAAGGTCCTTGTGCTTGACAGTGGTTCCTGAAGACTGACAAAGACAGATTCTTGCCCACCTTCAAGAAAGGAAGGATCCAGGAAACTCTGGCCTTGAATTCATTACCACCAAGTGAAATTTTTGGAACTGATTAACTTTATCCATGAAGGACTGCCTTTTGCTACAATAAATGAGAACCAATTTGTTAGAGCTTAAATATGCCAGGGGTTGTCTAGAGTAAGGATGAGGGGAAGCCATCAGTAGAACCCCAAAGAAATAATGACTGCCCAAGAAAGATTCAGACAGCACCTGTGATGCGTATGGAAGAATCAGAGCACCTGACAGGACAGAAGACACAGGCAGGAGACACCTCCTGTCGAAAAAGGGAACTACGAAGAAGAGAAAGACAACATGATTAAGAACCAGATGCTGCTTGCAGAAAGGCATACATTCTTCAAATGAACAGGGTGGTGTCCAAACTAGGGAAACAGAAATGAGCACTATTCAGGCTAAATGCACATAAATAATAAGACGGAGTAAAAAACAAAACAAAACAACCACCCACCCAAAAAAAAAACCCGAAACCCAAATCTACAACAACCAAGTTTGAGAAATAGCTTACTGAAGTGTAAAAGCTGCTACTGAAACATTTCTTTCAAACTCCAGAAGTAGGATGCCTGCCAGAAAGTCTGTTTGGCTGATACATGATCAGAGACTAAAATGAAAAGAGACTAATTCAGAAGCAGGAAAGCTAAATTGTTTCCATTGAACTCTCAGCAGTGACCAGTGCCAGATACCCAGAGAAGAGATCAAAAACAGGGTAAATACACAGTAATACTTCCATCTATATGCTCCTATCTTCATCTACGTAAAAGCTTAGGGACTTCAGAGGTCACAGATAATCTGCATGATAGCTTCTACTGGAATTTCCTATTTTCTCCCATTAGTAGCCTATTGCCCCTTTTTTTTTTCTTTTAATAAACCTAATATTTCCCAAACAATGCAACATAAATAGACAAACAGTTGTAGTGTATAACTATTGCTGACTCCAACCTTGTTATCAGAGGAGGAAAACACGACACCAATTTTTATCACAGGGCCCTGGGGACCTAAAAAATTGCAGACCACTAAATCTGACTTCTGTGTTGAATAGAAGCTAGTAATAAATAACAAAGATAGTAAACCACAGACAGCCTTTGGGGAAAAAATCCATGCCACAGAAAAATGCTATCATCTTTTGAAGAAATAAAAAATTACATGGACAGGGATGAGGGTATTAATACAGTAACCGAATTTCCAGAACATTTTATGAGGTTCTTTTCTTTCTTTAGAGGCCCAGTTTTTCTCCAAAGTATGGCAGATCTCTTAGATTAATAACTGCTACGGTCTGTTCATTCCAGTTTTTAAAAAAGTTTGTGATTGTAACAGCAAAAATGCCTGTGCTGGGAGCTAAGCAGTCTACCTCCTTCTCCAGGTCATTACTGAACAATAAAAAGTTATTGGGAGTTGCAATTAAAATGACTACGAACAGCTGCAGAATAATTCAAGGACACTACCAAGGAAATGAGCTGGCAGGAGAGCTCATTGCAAGAGCAATGACTCTATATGGAGTGCTAGACCACTCAGAGCATATACCCAGTTACAGACCCTAAACTCTACATTACTGCTGGGAAAAAAAAAAATAAAATTCTGGAATCAGACATGGATAGCTTTTCCAGAATTTTAACCTAGCATTAATAAAAAGGCAAGAATAATAAGGAAAGAACATGAAACATTTATATTGTAGCTTCATGGATCTGTCTCTTGGTATTCCCATATCATGGGGCAGCAGCGTAACAGAAGTACATTACAGTATCTGGGAGAAGAGGTTAAAACAAACACCACATACTGCAGTCACTGACCCAGGATGTCATTAATTTCAGGTACATAAATGCATTTAAAAGACAAGTCTGTGCACAGAATGAGGTCTATGAAGCATGACAATCTGGTTGTAATTTTTGGCTCAACTTTTCCAGCCCACTGGTTGCCAGGAATGAAGTTTATCCATTCTTCTATGTTTTCTCACTAGTATATGTTATTGGCTAGAGCTAGAGATAAGGTTGTCAACAAAAATAATCACTGGTCAGATCCAGTATAGATGCATTTTTTAAATTCAATTTTATTTTACAATTCTCTGGACAAGTGGACCATTATACTGGATAAACAATTAAGTTCTTGTTATTCCTAGCTGAGATTCTCTGAAGTTATCTCTTGAGATTTTTGGGGTTCTTTTTGAGAGGACAGACCTTGTTACCCAACAGCATTCATCCTCAAACCCGGGTCCATTTTATATTTCCCTAGCATAGTTTGTTTATCTTGGATCCAAAGTAATCCAGGAACTTTATCACTCCAGTTTTACTTCAGCTCCACCCTTGTGGAGACTCCTGATTACAAAAAAATAGTCCAGGGAGCAATCAAATTAATATCCTTCTTCCCAAAATTTAACATTAGTTTTACCACAGGTCTGCTAGGCAGCAGGTGCAACATGTAAAATCCAATATAAATGACTGCTCTTAAAAGGCTGCCACCTACCAGGATGATAAAAATAGATCCAAAAAAGGTAAAACTCACCAAGTTTTAAGAAAAATGTTTCTTCCAGCTACTGTACAGAGGTTTTAACAGGGCCCACTAAGCCTGCTCTGCTTCTTTGCAACAAGACATAAGGTGGAAAACACGTAATCCTTCACCTAAACCCAGTTTATGTCTCCTCTGGCCCTCCTACAGAGTACTGAACAGGCTGCAGTGAGATGAGCCATCTTTGAAAGTTTGTACACTGACTTTTACATATATATATATACATACATATATATTCTTGCTTTTGTTTAACCAAACTTAAGATTTGCTGTACATCAACAGAAGTGCTGGGCTTCAACGTTGAAATATACTGGCTAAAATTCATAAGCCACAACTTTGCAGTACTGGCAAACCGAAATTTTCTGATGTACCTGACAAAAAACTTCAACATGCCATTCAATATTATACCTCTCTACAGGACACAGCAAGAGTTAAGGCTTTTTACAGAACTCAAGACTGTCCAGAATCACCAGCAAAGCTCCTACTGAATCAATGAAGGCAGCTGGCAAATCATCTTGATAACCTGTCAGACTACAAAGTCAAATCTAAACAGAGCAGAATTGAATTTCCCTTTATTGTAGTTTCTTTTCTCCCTCCAGCAGGGACAAGCCCTAAGGCTACATGGTTTTTAAGCTGGGAGAGACAAGTCTTGCAGCACTATTTCACTCTAGCTAGCACAGCCTGGGAAAACATTTGACATTCTTCACTGAACAAACCTTACTGCATAGAGTGACGCTTAAAAATTCTGATGCTTGAAGGAAGAGAAGGCTGAGGTGAGGTCTACCTGTCTATGAACAAATAACCTGATCATTATCAGAAAGACGGTCCTCAATTAGAAATGCCAAGACAGCATTAACCATAAAAATATTACTATATTGCCCTTCAGTAGGATTAAACTGAACACTGTATCATCCACAAAGGCTTCTGGTCTTTTTAAACAAATCAGTGGGAGGAAAATAAAAGGTGCGTCCAATAGGCAATTTGTTACCTTTTGCTGTGTTTCTCACTCATATTGGGGGATACCTAAAAGCATATAGCAACATCAGTCAATCTCATTTGCTTCCCCTCTCTTCTGCTGTTCCCAGGAGACACATGAAAGCTATAAACTTACTTAGGTTAAATTGCAAGAATCCCAAGTATTCAATAAATAAAATGATATCTAAAAGATACCTTTTGTTCCCATTGTTTTTTCATGCTGCTTTGTTTACTTGCTTAGAACATTAAATAATAGAACCTAACTTTGACTTGAGCTACTGGCTTTGACATCCATGAAGGCTTGTCTGCAACTGTGCTTGAAGGAAACTGCTCCTGAAATTCATCTTTTTCATGGTTGTCCCTCCTCTTCCCCAAAATATTTAATCATCTTTGGGAATTTCTATTTATTAATGTCCTTCAGAACAAAAGTAAAGACAAATTCTGAGATTAGGCCAAAAATACTTCAGGGAGCTACAGATGTGGAGCTACTTGGCAGATATGTATGCCCTCTGAGGCCATTTTACCCTTGGGTAAAAATGGAGGGGAAGGAGTACCTGAGTTTTGCTGTCAAAGGTATGGCAACCAGCTGCGCAGAGGTAGCCCAGTCCCACCTGCACATGACATGCTGCCATTTCTGCTTCGCTGTCCTTACAGAGTAGAGGGCAAGGAGGGGAGGGTGCTTCCATCTCCTTCCCCTTCTCTCTCTTAAGGAAGGCAGGGCCAAAGCCCTGTTCTGCCAAAATGAACCGGCAACAGCAGGCAGCAAGCAGCTCTTCCCTGCTCAGTTAATCACAACACCTGACTGGGAAATGCTTTCTCTCCAAGATTTCTTAGTCCTGTTGCCTTCTACAAAAGGGATCCCAGTGGCTGCAAATGCCTCAGCCGAAGCAGCAGTGTCTAAGGAATAACCTAAAAAGAAAATGCTGATCTATACAGGTTAGCCAGATCATTTCTTCCCCTCTCTTAAGCACAGAGGACCAACTGCTGACCACAGCAAAGAAAAAAGAACAAAGTGAACCCCCAGGACAGGTGGCACTTCATGCTTCCTTGCCACCAAGGCAAGTGGACAGGCATGATTCTCTCCTCTAACTACCAGCAAGTGGAAACCTTTAGTACGCCACCTGAGGAACACAGCACAAAGCAAGGGAAATGGTGGTTCTTGTACTTTGTTTGCTTTCAATGAGTGCATACCAGGTAGTAAATTCAAGCAGCTGTACATGCATGGGTATGAGTCAGACCCACAGCTGGCCTGTTCTCCCCTGCCTTGCAAAATGGAAAAAAAGCCCACCATAAAAGGCCAGAGCAGAAGCCCAGTAACCAGACAGGGACCAGTCAAACAGATCAGCTGCCACAGCTGGAAATGTAAGCCCAGACGTTGGCACCCAGTTTGAAGATCAGCACAGCTCCATTGCTAGGGATGAGGGGAAAGTGAAAAATGCAACGTACTTAATTTCATATGTAAATTCACACACCCTCCACAAAACCCCAACCAAAAAAACAGACTGAAAAAATGCCTTACAAATAAATTAATTTGCTTAGAGACCTGTCCTTAGCTGATATTTAACAAGGAAAATTATATCAAATGCAGATCAACCTGAAAGTAAAATTGGCTCCAACATATATCAAAGGTCAGAGCAGACTATGTAAACTTGTTAGTAATTATTGAGCAAATGCTAGTAACTTACCAGAATTTTCTCACAACAAAGTAGACACCCTCCCAGCAAGTAAAAAAATGTTTTATCTAAGATTGCTTCTTTCTTTATGACAAATGCTGTGAGAAGCTATTAGAAGAGTGTTCCAACCATCGTTATGGCAGATCTATATTTCTGTTACTTCAGGTAATTAAGCAGTGTTTTTTGAAGAGAACAATATTTTTGTTTCTGTTCTCTATTTATTTATGTTTCATTTTAAAATCCTTGGGGTAAACAAAAACTGAACTAACTAGAATAGGAATGTCTACTAAAGACAATCCTTTCTTAAAGACAAATCTTAAGTTATGGATTAAGAAAAGATATGACAATGAAGACTGTGGTTAGACATGGAACACACAAATACATGCATTTAGACACTAAAACAAATTTCTTTAGAGATATATCACTATAGATTAACTCTTCATGAAAGGAATCATTGCAACAGCATTAAAAATAATATATGGAAATATTTGGTATAGTACAGCACCCTTGTCTGCAGTATAAGAAGCCTTAAGTACTTGGCTTAATAAATAATATTATTTTAAGCATCAATTAAGATATATGGAAAAAAATAACTGAATCCCATAAAAACAGAACTAAAAGAAAACAAAAAGTTTGCTTACTCTTCTTGACGCAAGTCATTAACGCTCCGATCTAGTGAGATCATATCACTTGCCACCATATTAAACCCAAACTCTTTAATGCTGGCTTGAATGGATTCTTTGTAATCTGGTCCTAAAACATATGGCTTTGCTTCCTCTCCAGGGCCACCAACAACTCCGTGAGGCTCGGGCTCTTTGGGTTCAAAATTACCAAGGACTCCAGGTCGTAAAACAGGATCTGGGTATACAAATGTCTGAGGTTTAAATGTGAGATACTGCCTCTGGATGATGTTTTGCTGTTTGTTATCACCACCATGATGATTTAGTTCATTTTTGGCCTTATTTTTCCTTCGAATGGATTCCAAGTCCACTTCCACACCTTCAACATGAGGCCAAGGTACCACAGGTTTGAACTTCTCATTTCCTAGTCCATGGTCTCCTTTGTTCGGCAGAGGTCTGTTGGCTTCTTTGTCATCCTATATACACACACAGAGAAACAGCAGACCATGTGAATTGATGACCCTTTATTTATTTACATCCAGTAGCTTAATGCACTGAGAGTTGGTACTAAATATATGTTTAGCAAGAAAGGAGAAATCTCTGAGAGGCTCAATGAACACTTTTTACTGAAGCTACTGACTGCTGGAGGACATCACTAGCTATTGTCCACACTTACCTTAGTGAGTTGGTCCTGGAAATGACCTAATGCCTGAAGCATTCCCAAAGACCACTCATGTAGGACATGTTAACTTGAATGTCGTTCAAGCTGCACACCAAAGTGATTTGCAGGGTGCACTGACAGTGCATTTTATAAAGATGGTATGGAGGCCAACAATGCCACAGTCTAGAGCATGGCATCCTTGGGCCCACTCCTGGACACTGGGTGTTTCTGAGGCTATGTGTACTGGTGGCTCAGACCTCTACAAAGTCTCAGCGGCTGCTAGGTACAGCCTCAACATACTCCTGTGCTGGGAACGAATACTGTGACTGCATGCAGTGCAGCACACACACATCTGCAGCAGCCATGAGCCATATATAATCCCTACCCTTCACACCCCACACCTCCCCACCCAAATTGCTCCCACCAAGCATTACTCCCTCTGCTGCAACAGCAGCACTATTTATTTAGAGCTGTGAGGTTATGCTGATGGCACTGGGAACAGTAGGCAGAAATGAGATGCCCACTTGGAAAGGCAGTGCTGAAGAGAGCTACCACAGGCACAGGCATCTCCTGTATACTTTTTTAAAACAACTTTACAGATTGGGTTAGAACAAGGGGGGGGGGATGATTTTGGAAGAAACTAGACAGAAAGTCTCTGAAGTATCTGAGTGTGAAGTCTCCAGAGCACAAGAGACCCACCCACGAATGCACTCCAAAACACAGTCACTGCTTTTTCCAATAATACTGTCCAAGACGATGACAGGGAAACACTGCTGAAAGTTCAGATTTCCTGCTAAGATTACTTATTTGTAAGCAGGACAAATGTTAGCTAATACCTAAATCTGCTGGGATCAACACACACACTTTAGAAATGTCTCACTATCTATTCATATAGAATCAAACAAAACATTGAGATCAGAAGGATGGCACCTGTTTAAACCTGCTGAAGGCAGGTTCGCAGTTAGACAGAATTTCTGAGAGACTTGTCCAGTCACACCCCGAAAACACACAGTTTCTCTGGACAACCCACTCCAGTTGCTTGACTCAGCTCACAGTGAAAGTATTTTTCCTCACAACTCAGATGTTTCTCATGTTGCATCTTGCAGTGATTGCCTCTTGTCCTTTCAGTATGCACCCCTCAGACTTAATTTCCATTTTCTCTGTAACTTCACTTTTCAGGATGAAAAGATGCAATTAGGTTCCGCATTAGATTTTTCTCCAGCTAAACCCAGTCTCCCTAGCAGCTATGTGCTAGGTCCTCTGCATCTGTTAACATCTCTCCTGTGCTGAGGCAGTGCAGGAAGAGAAACCAGACACAGTGCTTCAGACAGCTAAGCTCTTTCTAGGGCATCCATCCATTATACACTTTGCCTTTACTGTGACAAGGGCACAATGCTGACTCATGTCCATGTTTAACTAAATCACACAATACTTACTCCTACATTACAGTATTTTCCTCACATATCATTCTGCATAAAAAAACTTCAGAAATTAAGAAAAAAGCAGTATATAATATTTTTAGGTTAACATAATAACAGTAAGAGTCAGGCTCAAATTGAGAATAAAATTTATTCAAGAAACTTTCTGAGGTCTCTGCTTGTTATAGTTTAAACAGGGAAGATGCATTACATTATTCTGTTCTTCCACCAACATTTTTTGAGGAACTCAAAAAGACAGCGTGTGAAAAGGGAAGTATACGAGTATGTGAAAAGGCACATTTTGCAAGGAAGTAGAAGGCTGCCATGGATCTAAATAAAGCCCCGAGAGGACTTTTGAAGGGAGCATCATCTTACACTTACCCTAGAAATCAAAAAGAAGGCTTTGCCACTAGACTGTCAGAACAGTGCTGATCTCTCAGCTCTTACCAACTCGCATCTAAATTATGCTCTGAATGCAGCTGCAAAAGCCAACAAAATGGTGGGCATCATCAGGTAGGATGATTAAAGCGAGCATCATTTTGACTACATAAAATTTTGAGGCATTCGTGTATTCAGTAATATTTAGTTCTGGTCTCCATATCTCAGAAAGAGTTAGAGAAAGTACAGAGAAGGGTAACCAGAATGAAGAAGAAGGTAGATAGGTGTGTTGAGCGGAAAGATCAGAAAGGCAGATGGCCTTTCATCTCTAAAACTCTACAGTTCGAAGATGTGATGGCTAAGGGGCATACAACTGAAGTTTAAAAAATCATGGAGGTGATGGATATATTACATACAAATCCACTGTTTACTGTGGTGGATGACGGGTCCATAGGGAGAATGTAAAAGGGCTGGGCAGTGAGGTACCTTTCAAGAACCTGAATTCAACAGCTGTTGATGCTGGAAGAGTGCAAAGAGAAGCCAGCATAGAAAGCAGTCAGGTTTACACACTGCCGTTCTCAGTCACTGCCCTGGATCACCAGTCCCCATCAGGCAGGAATTTCTTATTCCCCTGGTCTGTGTGGAATTAAATATTCTTTCATTCCATTCCACTACCTATAAAAGTTATGAGCTTCCACTAAGCCAGTTCTTCAACTGAAACATTAACACTTCTGAAAGAAATCTGTTTATTTTGTTGCCATCAGAACTATAACTTATCCTTTATTACATTTAACCTCATTATAACTGCTATGCACAATTCGCATTATAATGAATTTATTTGTCATCCCCTTCTATGCACTAAATATATTCCATATTTGCAGGCCTGGGAAAATATTTCATGAACCAAGAAAATTATACACAAACACACAGGCACACTCATTTACCCCATTCCTTCAATTTGTACATACTGAGGATAAATAAGATAGAAAGCACTTGTTGTGGGTTAACCCCTACAAGCAGCTCAGTGTGATGCAGCTGCTCACTCGTCCCTCCCTACTCCTGGATGCAAATCTAAAACACAGCATCATATGGGATGCTATGAAGAAAATTAACTTCATCTAAGCATTTTATGGGGTAAAAAAAAAAAAAAGAAGAGGAGGAACTAGTAGTGTTTGAGTGCATGGTGCAGACCACAGGTGCTGGAGGTTACTCATATCTGTACAGATAATTGAGACAAAGGTTCTACAAATACTGTCTGGAAAAAAACCAAAGTCAAACCACAATCAAAAAACTACTCTGGTCATCATATAAGCCACCATGCTTTAGAGAGGATCTTGTAATCTTAAAGATTCATACAACAACAATAGTCAGACTGGAAGGCATGAACATAAAATAAAATAAAGCACAGCAAAAGTGCTAAAAAAAGTGGAAAAACAAGATAGTCTGAAAACTATTTTTAAAACTTTGGAAGAAATCATAACAGCAAGGTGAAGGGAGGGCTGGAAGAAGTGAACACAACATAGATCTGGACACTACAGTTCTAGGTTGCCCAAAAATGAATGGAGAGAAGCAAAAACTAAATTCTACCACATCTGAAGGCAAAAAACAACAATAAAATCTCATTACATCTTTATAAAAAGGACACATAGAAATAAGTTTTCCTCAGAGATCACTGTTTTCTTCTATAGGGCTGGAGCTAGGATTTGCTATGAGTTTTCTAGTTTGGTGCATGTTTCTTTACTTTTTAGATGTTATTTTCATTCCTTAGGGAATTAGGTATGAGTCACTGCTATGGGTGTTTCCAAAATAGTGAGATGATATAAATAGTCACAATCTGACCTGTTTAAAAAAACCCCCAAGCAATTAAAAGGGGAGTTATTCATTGAGATTTTATTTCACAAATTAGGTGCCTTTTTGTAGAAGAATGCAGGTATAGAAAACACAACTGTTTCCCTCTGGAAATATGTTTATAAATTACACAAAGTAAAAGGAAAAACTGGGAGACAGCTTACTGGGGCTGCAACATCGGTCAGCTGGTGAGAGGGTTGGAGTTGTAGCTGGCAATAAAACTGCAAATGTGAAAGTTGCACAGTCTGCTTTTCCTCAGTCAGCTAACTAGTTCAAGACTGGCAACTCCCTAAAACTCTCTGTGAATACATCTGAATAAAAAATGATAGTAAAGTGGATTTGCTTGATTTCTAAAATGAAAGATTATGATATTGAAAAAAGCTTTCTAAATAAAAGCAATGGTGATAAAGGCAACTTGTTAATCTAGACAAGAATCAGTGGTGCACAAAAAAGGGAAATAATTAAGTAGAATCCAGCAGTATTCTCATTACCTAGGGATGCAAAATGAAATTTAAAAAATCTCACATTTTTAGAATATACATGTTCATACCCAGCTGAATAAAGGCAGATACTGAGCATTGCAATATTCTGGTGCTCCTCATGAAAAAACTATAAAAAACTGATACATTTTGCATCCAAACAAGGATAAAGAACTATGGCACAACAGGTAACAAATCTTACGAAAGAAGGAAGAATACTTATTTTCAGCAGAAATAACTGATTGCCTGGTTGTTTGCCTAACAGAAGGAAACAGAATCAATTCTGAGTTTTACCTGTTTACTGCAGAGTACCTCCTTTAAAGATATGTATTCACATTTGGATGTCAGTATGATACCCATCTAAGCATCCTATTTAGATGAAATTGTTCTGTTGTGATATTATATTCACTTGCAAGAGGAATTTCTGAGCTAATGATAATTCTGTCATCCTCTTTGGCCTTGCTGTGCACATATCGCTTCAAATTCCTGCAGGGTAATGCAATCCTGTCACAAGTGCTCCTTCAACTTGCACTGCTTTACCCCCATCCTTGCTCTTCAACTTCCTTTTCCAATGACACTGCTTCCCTGTAACTTCCTGCTCTATGTGTCTCTCCTGGAGTCTGGATTTTCTAAAAATGAACTGGTCACATTCATATGCATCTGGTCCAGACTGAGCAAGTTCCTTAGGGAAGTTCAGTTACTTTCATCAAGAGCAGAGACTACCAAGCCAGAGTGCTTTGTGCCAGAAGCAGTCTTTTACAGAGGATGCCACTGGCCACCCAAAACCTGCAAATTTCTTTCTATCACCTTCAGGGAGATTTAAGAGTTCAAAAAGGACAGATGTGTAGTGCCTGTACCTTACCTATCTTACAGAATGCCTACTTAGGAGAAGTGCAGTACTCCTCAAATTCCTGTGCCACAAGTAGTTTCACAATTAGACTCTGTCTGACTGAAAGCAAGTAAAAATAAAGGCACTAAGTGTTTCAGAACAAACTGCTGTAAAATACCAGCAGTCATGTAGTCCTTATTTTCACCAGCACTCAATGCTTAGGGAATACTGAACCAGCTCTTAAACCTGCCAGCTGGCCTTCATCATTGCCTGAGATTCAGCTCTTACTCAACTTTTACACATCGCATCCTTCCATTCCTGGTACTGTCATACTGCCCCTGGTCCCATCTGCAGTTCAATAGTCATGGTGTGTTAAGGAAGTCTTAACAGAAATGCACTTCACTCAAAGCCTCCACTTAAGAGATGCCCAAGAACTTTGTGGAGTTAGCCACAAGCAATCACAGAAGCATAGAATGGTTTGGGTTGGAAGGGACCCTGAAGATCATCTAGTTCTACTTCCCCTGCCAGAGGCAGGGACACCTTCAATTAGACCAGGTTGCTCAGAGACACATCCAATCTGGCCTCGAAGACTACCAGGGTTGGGGGATCCACAGCTTTCCCACACAACTTGTTCCAGTGCCTCATCACCCTCAGAATAAAGAATTTTTTCCTAATATCTAATCTAAGCCTACTTTTTTGTACCTCTCAATGTACTTCTCCTTGGGGCTCTGGAGAGATCGATGTAATAGTAATTAATAAAATCTAAAACTGAAGGACTCAAATAATGGAATAAACCGATACTAAAGAAATCTCCGCTTGAGTTTGTTAACTTAAGGCCAGTTTTAACGCAGGCAAAGTACTGTGTTATCATTAAAACCACAATTACTTTAAAGTAACACAAATATTCTTAAACTGAATCATAAATGAAGGTGCTGTATTACCTAAGGGGATGTATTTTAGTCTCTCCTATGTCCTAGAAATGAAAACATCTTGGCACTAGTAGCCTGTGCAATAAAAAGAACAAAAAACCATATCTGCAGCTTCTTGTTGCAGAATAACAAAAAGTTGTTAAAGGACAGATGATCCAAAGCTTCTCCTTACAGATAGCACACGAAAGATGACAGAAATACTTTTAAACTCAGAATAGCAAGAATCAGTTACAAGTTTATTACAACTAGACCAATCAATATTTTCAGTAGCAAAAAGCCAAAGTGATCATAGAACCATAGAATGGTTGAGATTGGAAGGAACCTTAAATATCATCTAGTTTCAATCCCCTTGCTGTGGGCCTAGACACCTTCCACTAGACCAGGTTGCTTGAAGCGCCATCAAACCTGGTCTTGATCAAATGGGGAAGAACATAAATAAAAGAACATAAAAGCAAGTATATCCCAACACACTGCATCTTTTCAGGTGTTTTTGCTCCTTGTTAATTAAGTGGCTTTCCCTATTGGATCAAAGTGCAATTTGTCTGGTCCCCAAGAAGCCAGACCACAAGTGACCACACACTTTCCCTGCCTGCACTGATTCTGGCCTTCTCTTCTTGACACAAATTGAGAAAAGCCAAATACTGTACATCACACAAGGCAAGTCAGTTTAGGTTAAGCACTTAAGACTTATCTAATCAACCACCAGCTGACCCAGTGACCATAGAAGTCTGCCATCAACTAACTGCTTTTCAAATGTCCATATCCTTCCTTCTTCACACAACAGATAAATGTCTACATACTGTAGCCTATTTTGTCTTTAATGTGTTTTTAGCATGGTATTAACAACAAACTTCTGTTGAGTATCATCCACATTAATTCATTCTAAAACAGAGACTGCAGTGACTCAGTCTTCCAAGCCAACAGAAATGCACCTGTTCATTATATTTACTCTCAAATGCACCATAGATGAGACTCCACATAAATTAAAAAAAGCCCAAAACAACAAAAAAAACAACACAAAAAAGCCCTCACAAACTAATTTGTATACCAGTTGACTCATTTCATGCTAAATTCAACTATTCAATATATGTAAATGTAATTTAGTTGTTCAGAATACTGTTATGGTAACAGCCAAGTCCCATGAAGAGCAATGAGATCAACAAGCCCTGCAGCACCAGGGAGAAAATCAGTCCCACAGAAGCAAAGCCCATCAGACCCTGATTGCTGTCTTACCAAAATAAAGTTTAGTTTCTAGTCTAGTTTTGAAAGCAGAGACACTAAGGACCAGATCACTTTAGTTTTCCTTCTTTTCCTGAAGTAACTCTCCACCTCAAATCTTAGGAGATGTCGAGTGGCATCTACTTATAGAAAGGCCAACACTTAGTGCCCAGGAAGTTAAACCTTGTTTTCTCTTAAGAAACTTAATGAAAATAATTATTTTTCAACTTCACAACCTGGAGGATACTGTGCCAAGTGAGAGGTTCAGCAAGGTGACTTGTTTCTTAAGCTAATGTGCCAGCAGCTGTAGATATCACAGGACAAGCAAAGCAGTAGATAAAAGGATGCATTTCTAAACAAAAAGTGCACAAATCTAGCTTCTAGGGACACAGCCAACCCCAGAAAAATATTTAAGCAGATGAAGGCTGTGGGAAGCCTCCAAATGCTCAGAATTCTGGTGGCTGTAACCAATATCAACATTTCTAATTTCTGTAAATATTTACTACTATGTGTTTTGTTCAAATGCAACCTTCTGTTCTCTTTTTAATTTCTCTCAAATTTCCAAGTTTGTTTACAGTTTTGATGAAGATGATGCCATTGCTTACCCTATTTTAGAACA
Source organism: Dendrocincla fuliginosa (assembly GCA_035047845.1). Classification (NCBI taxonomy): domain Eukaryota; kingdom Metazoa; phylum Chordata; class Aves; order Passeriformes; family Dendrocolaptidae; genus Dendrocincla; species Dendrocincla fuliginosa. The sequence continues at coordinate 36,491,114 of JAWWMO010000138.1, read as the reverse complement.
GCAGAAGGTAGAGGCAAGAAATTTTCCCAACTCTTTCTTCCAGGCAAAAGCTGAGTATGAGGAAATCTCTTTCAAAAAATGGACTGCAGAAACGGATGGTACCAAATGTAGGATTTTTTAATCCTGTCTCCCTCCTCCAAGTGATTAGGAGTACCATGTCTGCATGTGGCCATGTGGCTTGGAGCAATTCAGTCAGATTTTGAATACAGTTCTTAATCAGAAGTGTACTTGGGCTATAACAAATTGCTTCATAATACTTTGAATAACTAACACTTTGCTGGCCTAAGATACAAGAAAAAAAGAGAAACACACCCTAATTAGAAAACTGTCCACAACTTTTCTCTCTAGAGTGATTTTATAAATGCTTAACTAGAAAAATTGTGAGTATTAAGAACAAAATGGACAATTGCTTAAGACATTATCTCTATCAGAGCTGACTGCAAGATGTAAAAGGACTTCCAGATTTCAGGTCTTCATGACTCTTGGAGTATCTCTTTCCCTGTTCATTAAAAAATGCATTGATTTTTCATCTGATCTTTAGTATCTTTCTCTGCATCGCCAATTAGAGGCCAGCAGAATAATAAAGTAGATTAGTAAAATGGTATTCACACAGAAAAACACATCCCATTTCTTAGAAGTTTAAATTACTTCCTCCCTTTAGAGATCCCCATGACTATACAATTTTAACAATTACTAAAAAATCAAGAGAAAATTAGCCTGAATACCTGAAAATAGTGTTGTATTGATTTCTTATCAATTTACTATATTCTGATCCAGGCAATTTAACTATTGCTAGAGTAGTATTCTACTGTTTCCACATGCACACGCTTTCAAGTGCTTGGCAAAAAAATTCCAATAGCTTTTGCAATCAAATGGAAGAAAGAGAGAAGACAGAGAGAATTAATTATTTCACTGCAATACTGCCACAATCCAGAACATTAACACCTCTATCACTCAGATCTTCTCTCTTGTAGTTTCACATTTCATTCCTGCACTCCGTGATCTTCAGCTGCATCATCTTGTCTTCTGTACCCAGTAGCTGTTCTCATCCAGTCCTACACTTAATCTTAAGGTATTGCTACAAATGCTAAGAAACTTTATTCCACAGCCCTTAATAGTTCAGCAATAACAAGCTATCTCTTTTGCATCCCAGATATCTCATTCATCTTTTTTCCTGAGGAGCTGTGCCTTCCAAGGTGAAAGGCCTAAATCACAGGATCACTCAAGAGCCTCAGTACAAGATTTGTTCTCATCACTACATTTCAACATTAAATGACGCTTGTGACCTTTCTACTTGAGTCATTGCTCCTTTCACGTTCTGTTTCACTCTAGAAATACCCTTAATTTTATGCATATGTTTGAATGAGATCTTAAAAATAGAACTCATGTTTATTCATATGCAAAGTAGAGATTTTTAAGAACTTCTAAAATGTCCTCTCCATCCAGTTTAATTTCCTTCCACAAAGGAAGAATTATTTTCCTTTTCCTGTGTAGTAGTGTTACACGGTAGACTATGAGGGGAAAAGCTTTTCATTTTACTAAGACCAAGCCCATTTTAGGAATGTTCTCTGTAGATTGAAGAAAAAAGATGAAGCTGTTTCTTTTGGACTTAAAACTATCAAAATTTAAGTAATTGTATTTTAAGCTTTAGAAATAAGCAGGTAAAAACCAAGCCTACACTTTGAATAAAAAAAAAGAGACCAAAGAATTAAAATTTATAATCCATAATTTTGCTATTGAAAATATCCAACTTCTATTATTTTTCAGAAAAATTCTCAGAAAGAAACAAAAACTGTCATCAATATTCATATTGAAGGTGGCTGAGGACTGCTATTCTGGCCCTCCAGGCATCAGCTATAAACACTGCACTGGTTCAAGTTTGCAGAGAAACTTCATCCTTGTTTCTCAATCATCTAAGATGAATGGATATTTAAAAATCATGCATTTCTTCTAAATAACTCAATGAGTAAATGGCATTTATAATATAATATATCTATCACTGATCTACATGCTTGATCAAGTGATGCAGGTTTCTGTGTTATAGCTTACCTCCTTCAATTTTTAAAGACAGATGCACCAATCTCATTTCATATTCCTTGCTATTAAGAAGCAAACTGAATTAGATTTTCATTTATCTTGAAATATTGTCACCATTCACATGCTTTACAACAGTCTATTTCTGTCTCTTTTTTAAATTTCATTTTAGAATTTGATCAACCCTACCATTTTGAAAGCTTTTTCAATGAAACAGCTGAAGCCAAAATCTGCATTGTATGCAAATTACACATACAGTCTAAAACTCATTTCTGCAAGTTTCATCTGAACTCCCAAAAGATTTCATAAATTCAGAGTATTATGTAATTACTTTGTATACTGCTTGACTAGATAAGAAAGGGGAAATAATTTATTATGATAAATTGTCTTCTCTGTCTCATCTTTCCTTGACCCTTCATTCCTGTTTTTTTCTATATAGCAGAATCTGTGTGGTATTTGCCAATGAGTTATAGTCTATTGAACAGTTGAGGTAAGGAAAGTTCTTATTTGTATTAAATACTTCAAATTAAATAAAAATCAACACAATACATGCATTTGAAGCATAAAGAGAAAAAAAAAATCTAAAATAATTCTAGACTAGTAAGAACGAATTTATTGAACAGGTAAATCAATCTTGGTAAACTGATTACTCTTTCTGTGACACATACAACTAGTATATGCATGAGGCTTCTTGCTTAGAGAAAATGGAAGTCAGTGTTCTCAGCTCTGGGTCTCTATCTGAAGGTTACTCTCACTGTTCAAACAGCATATCAACAGGAATTTCTCCGAAGCATTGTAATCTTTTCAACAAATGTTCACTCCTTGTAAACATTTTTGTTAAGAAATCGGAAGTCCTGGAAATTCAGACTCTCCATGTAAATACTAAGAACTAATTGGTTAAAAACTGATCTTCAAATGACAGAGAGCTTTTCCTTGGGCTATACTTGGTAATACTGTTTCCAGTTGGAGCAATTTTCATCACCCCTGAGCCCACTACTTGTGGGCTTCAAATGGGGCTGCTAATAACTGCATTTATGAAAACTGCTCTTTACTTACTGCATCAAACACAGAAGAGACATTAGCAAAGTCTATTTATGATCTATTCAGTTCATTAAATGTGTGTTTAAATCGGAACACAGTTTGCTGAATCAAGACCTTTACATGCTAGCCTTGCACTTTAAATTCTAACAAAGACAAATTTGTTAAAACCTGTCAGAAAACTCATTTCAAAAGCCCTCTGCAGTCCCTGAGAAAAAAAATCTAATGTTTCTAACACAACAAAATCTGGTCAGCAGCTGGAGAAGCAAGAGTCAACAAGGCAGTTCATAGTTTAGTTTGACCAGGGAGGGATAGTGTCTCCCAAGAGGTAGAGCTGCAAAAGAAGAAAGTTGTCAGTATTTCAATCTCCAGTATTAAAGAGCCATACATACATACATGAGCCATCAAATACCACAAAAGGATAAACTGGCAGATGTACCAGGATAGGGCAGTAAACAATACAGAATTGTTTACTGTACATCAAACAGTATCAGCAAAAGAAACCAAAATCTACAAGGATGATAATTTAATCAAAATACCAAAGAAATCAAATCCACTGTGTTTTGCTACTCTTCAATAACCTGCAAAACTATTATATTGAAAATTCTAAGGAAAAACCATATAAAAGAGCCTTTTCTGTAAAAGACAATACATTCTCATGCTTGTCAACCAAGCCAATATTATTGTTGTCATTAAACAGTTGCCTTTTGGCATGAGGTGCTTTTTTTTCAAAAGTTCTTGCACACAAGTGAGAGCAACACAACATAAGAGGTATATGCTCTGTTTAAAACTGTCATATATGAGTTACACAAATCAGCATTTTTTCAATACGTTATCATTCAATATAGACTTGGACAAATCTTGTAACTTAAGACAGCAAAAATCAGCTTGATTTCCTATACTGCTAACCAGTTTCAGTAAACAATAAAAAAGGCAAAACAAAAAAACAAGGCAAAAATTCCACCAAAAGCTGGAACTTCTGACATTTCAACTCACTTCCATTAAAAAAAAAAAAAAAGCAGCTTAAAAATAAGCTACTACTCAGCTTTCCATCTTTAATAATTTCAACAGAACATGAATAGCATAACTCTATGGATCTCTTTAGGTATTGTTTCAGACACAGTACTTGAACCGGAAACAGCATATGTTCCTTTTGTTTAGTTTAGCACTTCCAGTTCTACAATTCTTGACAATATGATAACTGTAGATTTGTAAAGGATGTTAAATTTATATGAGATGTGGCAAAAAAAAAAAAATCATTTGCCCACTTTTCCTACTGACTGAAGAGACTCAAAGCTAACTTCCCAACTTTATTTCAAAAGTGAAGTTTGGAAGATTTCTGAATGTCAGTACTATGACGCATTACGTGAACATTTATCTTCCCATGGTTTCAGATGTACAGCAATACCTGAAAGGGAGATTTTCCAGCTCTGCTGTAAGGAGAACTATGGAAGTGCAGAAATATGAATTACAAAATGCACCTAACTCTTGCAGAAGATTTATGAAAACTGTATTTTTTAGCTGCTGCAGATGAGCTGCCTTTAAATTTTTTGTTTTGCTAATTTGGTTTAGATTTAAACCTCTGTCTGGAGGTTTAAGTGCTGGATTTTTCAAGTTGATGCTATAGAGAGGGATGAATACATTTCCACAGTCATTTTACTTCTGCGCCACACAGTTTTGTCCTGTCTATGTGCCAACACAAGCACCTTTACACTCACACGCTGAGCTGGATCAAGCACTCCCCACAGCCAGCTGGATTAGCAAGCCAAATGAATTTGGCATCCATGAGTAGGGTGAGCACCGGTGCTGAGGTAGTTCAAAACAGGAGCAGGGCCGGGGGGGAGCTTCTGGAAGCAAGGGGTAGTTGGAAAACAGAGAGCCTAGTAGCAAAGCACACAAAACACAGCTGCCTCCCTGGGTTGTTTACAACCATTGCATGTGCACAGGCACAGTGCAGAGACACAAGGGCTGCACAGCCCCACTCCACTCGGCAGTGCCCAGCCATCCTCAGAGCCCTCCTCAGCACCTCTGTGGGACACCAAGGAGAACAAGTACCTGCAGCTGCATGACTTGAAAGGGTTTGCCTCTTTGATACCTTTAAAACAAAACAACACAATCCAGCTACAACACAACACTGGGAGGAGAGTGAGAGGGCTGGGTCACGCCTCCTATGAAGACAGGCTGAAAGAGTTGAGGCTGTTCAGCCTGGAAAAGGGAAGGCTTTGAGGTGGCCTTAGGGCATCTTCTAGTATATAAACGGAGCCTACAAGAGAAGTGGGGAGGGCATTTTTACAAGGGCATGTAGTGATAGGACAAGGGGGAATGGCTTTAAACTGAAAGAGGGTCAGTTCAGATTTGATACTGGGAAAAATCCTTTACTGTGAGGCTGGTGAGGTACTGGAACAGGTTGCCTAGAGAAGTTGTGGATGCCCTATCCCAGGAATTAGGGCCAGGTTGAAGGGGGCTTTGAGCAGTCTGGTCTAGTGGAAGCTGCCCCTGCTCACAGCAGGGGGGCTGGAAGAAGATGATTTTTAAGTTGCTCCCAATCCAAACTACTCCAGGATTCTATGAATTAAACAAAACAAAAAACCACACAAATAAAAATAAACCAACCAAACAAAAAAACCCCAAAACGTACAAAAAAACCCAAACAAAAAAACCCCAACAATCCGAGTTCCTCTCTAAACATCCCTTTTGCTGTGCTGAGAAAGTGGAGACACAAAAGGCAGCATACTTATGTTCCTCTTGCATTTAGGGCCAGACACTTGTGTTGTATTAAGAAGATCAGGAAGAAAAAAAAAAAAAAAAAAGGCAGGCTTGCCCAGTCTTGTGGTTTACTGAGTATCCACACCCAGATCCTGTATCAGAAATAATTCAAGTGGAAATAATCCAAGCAGGAAAAGCCCATAACAGTAATACAGATTATTTCGGGTGGCCTGGGCGATGGCAGATGTTCTCTTCCCCAGGACTGCTTTCCCCAGGGGTTACTGTAGTGTTAATGGAAATGCAGGAACCTGTTATGCTCTAAACAGAAGTATGTTTCTGTTAAATATTCTTAGCAATACGAATCTCCCTTTCTTCTTACAAACCAAAGCTACAAACCCAAGATTATTTTCTCTCTCACTAAAGAATTAAGGAGACAGCTGTATGTTCTTAATTCATGGAGGAGAGGGAAGACACGAGCAACCAGCAGTTGTCCTTTGCTAGGTGAGGGCACTTCTCCCTTTTCAGGAGAGCTCCAAGTCTCAATAGAGGTCTCATTAAAAAAATATATAGAACAGGTGACTTTTAACAGCACGATTTGAACATGTATTTCCAGGTCTCCTTTCCTTAGAAAATGTACTCAAATATCAAGCAGAACTCCTTTCCAAGCAAGTATTTTCTCGATCCTGTATCAAATCTTTTATGCCACTACAGCTAGATAAAAAAGGGTATTGGGGAATGTGCCAGTCTAGTACCGGCATGTCTTCAGTCTAAAGACAAAATTAACTAAGAAACCAAAACTTTAAAAGCAGTAAGGTAAAGGAAGATCACAGAGGTCAACATTCATTGGGGCAAAATCAGCACTGGTTATAAAACATTTGAGTTGCCATAGCTGGTCTTTCTCATGCAGTTTGAAATTTCTTTCAGTGCTATAGCCAAGGCAGTATAAAACCAGCTGAGGAACACTAAGGTCTGACAAAATTAACAAATGCATACAGGGCAGAAAACAGACTTCCTACAGTAAAGTTGTTGGGGTTTGGTGTTAGGCTATGAATAGATCTTCTAAATATACACTGCTGAAAGGTTTTCATTTGTAAAATGAAAGTGACCTACACATCAGCTACACTCACATACAGGGATACTTAGTGGGTTCAATTATAAGACACTGATTCTGTATCTGAAACCTTAACTTCCTCATCAGTAAAACTGGGCTTGAAAATAAATGGCCATGTATTTTATTAAATATGTGAAAATACAATGTTCTGCAATAAGGAAATCTCAGGTTGCTGAATAAAAAAACCCCAAGAATTATTTTTGATATGCAAAAGCATTCTCACCAATGAACATTTTAAGGCACCAGAGTCAAGATGATTCACTTAAGCTAATACAATAAATTTTTAAAGCATTGACCTAAAAAGTATAATGAATTCTGCTTGCAACATTATGCCTTTAGTAACATTAAGGAGTACATTATGGTGTTTAGATAAGCCCAATTATAGATAAAATTCTGTCCATTTCTTAGAAATTAACAGCCATGAACCCATTCCTGAAAATTATGATTGCTGGGGCTGCAAACAGTATTTTGACAAGTTATCAGTACAGAATAAATTCTTTCAAATACTGTACAAGATAAAACCTGTTCAAAAACCTGTTTAATCTGACTCTCCTTTGCAGCAATGTTAACTAGTCAAGTCTATCACTTAGTGTTTAAGGCTATGAAGACTTCTTTGATCATAGACATGAATTGTAGTTTAAAATGAAACCTTCCCCCCTGCCCCCCAAACCCCTTAACATTTTATATCCTGTGACAAACTTATTGGAAGATATGTTGCCCAAGATATTACAGGGAATGAAACCAAGAGGAATAGTCTGACCATTTATCTTTCTTATTTCTAGATATCCATATCACTTGATACCTTATTGCAATGCAAGAAAACTCTTCAGCTGTTTTCTCGCTGGGCCTTATTAGGTCGTAAGAATATGCCTAATTAACTCTGCAGCTTCCCACAAAGAATGAAAATTAAAAAAAAAAAAATTGACCAGGAAAAAAAGAAGTAGATTAAGTGAGGTATTTATCCTTCAGCTGAGGATGAGATTTGAATAAGAACCTGGAATAACCAAGATCAATGCATCCCATTACACTAACATGGATTTGTGCTGGTTGCAGTCAATCAATGGTCACTATTGAGCCCCCTTGTAAGGATCCGACCATACCTTTGTCACACAATTCAAACATACAGCATTATTTTTAAAAGTCCTTTTTAAAAGGAAAAAGCACACCGTTGTTTCCAGTAAATATAAAAGTTATGTTAAGAACTGAGAATCAGTGTTTCACATGTAAGTGCAGCAGCCTCTCTGTTCTCAGCTTAAGAGCAAAACCACAACTGGGTACCTCTGATTACCTGCAGTCCCTGTGTGCATTTCACCACACACATACAAGCAAGCCAGCTTTGATTTGAAATTATGCACCCCTGGGAAATATTACCAAAACAAATGCCTCCCAAAGAGGCAGAAGGCTTCTCTCAACCACAAGATCTAGGCATATGGGAATCAAAGAAAGGGGACACAGGACAGATGAAGTGTGCTCAAGGACAGCAGATTTCAAAGAATTCTAATTATTTTTAAAGTAGGCCAACCCCCAGGACATATCCATTTCATCCAGAAAAATTAATCCAGGCTGCTCCCTGCCATCCTCTTTTCCCAAGGCCCCTCAGGCATACACAAAGATTAAACGCTACATGAACTATCCTGGCAGTCTGCTCCCTTTTATCACAACAGCTTGACAACTCCCCTGTCATCACTAGCCTTGGTAGAAGATAATAATGGGAGCGAAACTTGTTAACTTCCCGAGAGGTGACTGACGTGACTATTCATGGAAAGGGTAAGACTGCTCTCTACTACAGCCACTCTGCATCTTGCAGAGATTTGACCCTGTTTCTCTACATGAAATAATGGCAATGGCTTTGACACTTTGGACACCTACTCACTGCTCTGTCAACAAGCACTCAAGGGTCTCATAATACACTGCTGAAGCTGGGCCAGAGTAGCCATTTGCCCCAAGTTTGACATCAAAGTCTTCTCCCAGTCTTGATTCCAGCATTAGGGATAGCTGCTCTCCTTGAGGATGTTTTTTCTTCTGCAGATGACCCTGAAGGAAGACATTATGCCTGGACCTGAACAAAAAGCTTCACGCCTTCACTGTCAAGTCAACACTTCTTGGAGTTACTTAGCTTAAACTTTTCTGTACTATTTACATAAATAAAAAATAAGGAAGTGTTCAAGATGAGTATTTTAGACTGGTAAACACAGAGGGACAGAAGACTCACCAAGATCACACAAATGCATCCAAGGAACTAATTCTCAGTCTTATTTAGACATGCAGGGTTCGAATACCTCTACAGAGAGCACTCAAGACCACTTTACTCTGGTAAATCTCATGCTGTAGGAGAATCTTATTCTGACTGAAATACCAGAATTCGGCATTAAGGACCTCCAAAAATCTAGACAAAAGGTGACAGGAGATTCTTCTCCCTTACCAACAAGGGTTGAGGCACAGGAAACCCATGCAGCATCCTTCTGAACTTGAGAGCTTTTGGCTAAGAACTCGGTGATCAGAGGTAATCAATCAATTTACAATCACTAAAGTGTCATATTCCATCAAAAGAAACAAGCAACAAAAACCCACCTACCACACTTTTCCATCTCTGCAGTTTACAGATACTGGTTCTATGCTATCACTAGTGAAGGTCTGTCTTGCTTCTGTGCAGGAGGAACATATCTCATAGAGGGGAGAGAAATGGAAGAAGTAAGAAAAACCCAATGCATTTCATAGCTGTGGTTTAAAGCTTCTCAAAGACTTTGAAATGTTAGAATAACACTGTGGGAGATGGATTAGCAAACACAGAGTGGGTGAAGCAGTCTTATAAAAGCCATATATTACAAATCTTGAAGAGCTGACTTCAAGGCCTCATTTAAGTGAGTGTAGCAAATTTTGTTTCAGAGTGAACAACTAATTTTCTCTGAAGAACACATTATCTTACTAATGTCTTTCTTGATCTTCCTTCCTCAATAGGAAAAAGAGAAACTTCTTTTATGAGGTAGATTGGTTACTTTTTTCCAGTTTTGATTTGAAACATTATTACAGATGAGGCGTTTTCTATACACAACCTAAAACCTCTTTCCTTGACATATCTAGAATTCTTATTAAATAGCTTAAAACAAAGACATTGCTTAAATATCTCAAATTCATAAAGGCAGGAAATGAGAAATTAAATGAGGTGCTGCTATGCTTTGGCCTTTTGTTCATTCAGCCATGCTTAAAAGGAAAATCTTTTACTACAGGTTAAAACCAAACCAAATTTTAATCCACAAGTTGTGACAAAAATGCTTGAATATGAAAAAACCCTACATTTGATTTATTTAAAAATATTGTATTTTTTTCTAAAACATAGTATTTACATAATAATTTTCTGCCTTATTAAAAAAATCAACTGTATTCACTCAAGTCAGAACAGTTCTTGCTGAGCCGTTTTCATTGCCAACTTTTTAAAATGCAGCAAAATAAGTAAGAAACTTTGTGGGCTAAGCACCATCTGCTTAGGCTTTAATTTCATTAACAGTTATATTACGAGACCGTCAACTGTAAAGCAAGTTTTCCAAATGTAAACAGCATGTAAACCAGTATATTGCTTTTACCTTCTACCTTCCTCCAGTTCTCTCCTGCTGCTAAGAGGTTTACCACACATCAGTGCTGACTGCTGCTATTTTGCAAGTGAACATTCCACAAGGAAATAAAAGGAAAATAGGTTGTAGCTTAGGAAAGCAAGAGCAACACTAAAAAATGTTACCAGAGTCAAGGATTAGAACAAGATTTAAGAAGACATGGTCAGAGAGAAACTTTAAAGAAATACAGACCACCATAGAGCAGCAAACAATTAAACAATTAGTTCATTATAATAGAGAAAAAATAAGAAGGAAATTTGTTCTCTTGCAAGCAAACATGATTATGCATGAGAAGCATACTTAATTCCTGATTAATACAATTCTTTTTAAAGCGTCATCCCTTCATTACAAAAAGTAACCATTTTTGTTTCATTCAATGTATATATGCAGCCTGGGAAGAAAAAATAATTTTATTCCTCCATGGGTTTTCAGAAAATAGGAATTTTGTGCTATTAAATAAACATGTAGGAAAGCACCAAACTATTTCAAAACCAGCTCACACTAAGCAAAGAATTTGTTTTTTCAAATTTCAGACCTACCAATTCAAATGATATTCCAATGAGTAAGCAACATGTCAAAACTGTTCAATCCCAAGCAGGGAGAAGACATTAAGGATATTTATTTGAAAAACAAAGGTAGAATATAAGTATTAGCTTTCTTCTGTGTATCTTTTTACAGTTATTAACAACAAAATACTCCTCTTCAACAAAAGCACGTACTTTCCCTACAAGTTCCTTCAAAGAGGAGAGGGCTATATTTAAACTGATAAATTCTAATCTGCCATAAAGCACAACCATAATCTTTTGTTTAAGCTTACAAAAACCTACCAAGTTTAATTTTTTCTCCTACAACCTACATGAGGTGAAAGGCCAGAAAATCCCCAAATCCAAGGCTAAACAGTATCACAGGTGGTGAGTACATGCACATTCCTGGCTGCTAACTGCTCCTCTGTGTTGGGCCACGTTGGCAACATCTTCCTTCCCGAATGTTACCTTGGCATTGCAATTAGTAATGGAGGGGAAAATCCCTCTCACCAAAACAGTGTCTAAACCCAGCACATTGTCTGAAAATACTTAAAGAGTTGGCTGAAGTCATCATGAGGCCTCTCTTGGTGATTTTTGAAAGGTCTCAGGAATCTGGAGAGGTCCCCATTGACTGGAAGCTAGCTAACATTGTTCCAATTTTCAAAAAGTGCAAGAAGGATGATCCCGGAAACTACAGGCCTGTCAGTCTCACTTCATTGCCTGGTAAAGTTATGGAAAAGATTATTCTGAGAGGTATTGAAAAATACCTGAAATACAAGGCAGTCATTGGTCACAGCCACAGTTCATGAGGGGAAAATACTGCTTGTCAAATCTGATTTCCTTTCAGGACAAGGTAACCCAAGTAATTGATCAAAGGAAGCCAGTGGATGTAATCTTTAGGGATTTCAGTAAAGCTTTTGATACTGTCTCTCACAGGATCCTTCTGGCCAAAACATTTATCCAGCACACAGCTGGATAAACACATGTGGTGGGTTGAGCACAGAGAGTGATAGTGTATAGGGTAACATCAGACTGGTGACCTGTCACTTCTGGAGGTTCTACAGGGCTCCATCTCAGGCACTGTGCTCTTCAATATCTTCATAAACAACTTAGACATAGGACTCAAAGGGATATCAAGTAAGTTTGCAGATGATAAAAAACTTGGAGGAGCTGTTGACTCCCTGGAAGGCAGAGAGGCCCTGCAAAGAGACCTCTATTATAATTATTATAAATATTAGAGGGCTGGGCAATGACCAACTGTATTAGGTTGAACAAGGGGAAGTGCCAGATTCTGCACTGGGATGAGGCAACCTTAGATATAGGTACAGACAGGAAACAAGATGTTGGAAAGCAGTGTCACGGAAAGGGACCTGGGGGTCCTGGTCAATGGCAAGTTGCATATGAGTCAGCGGTGCCCTGGCAGCCAGAAAGGCCAAACCTTAAGGGAACTTCCCTGTCCAACCAACCAGGAGCCACTCTGGCAATCACACCTGCACTACCTGCAGACCAGGGCCCCTTTGCAGTGGGCAGCTCCAGTGAGCTGACAGGTGCCCTTCTTGACTCCCTACGTACCCCACACTCACATACCCAGATCAGGTTTCCTTACTAGCTCAATCCTAGGTTTCCCATAACAGTCTGACACATCCAGATCCTTCAAATAGTTTAATCTTGGTGCAATAACTAAATAATAACAGCTCAACTTGGATGCCTCCAAGGGAGGGACCATGAACAAAGGAAACCCTGGGCTCTTCTACATGCACAGTCTAAGCTCTAAGCTTGGGAAAGTCTGGTCTGCTCCCCTTCTGTTTCTTGAGTGTCCCCATGCCCTTTGTTATGTAAAAGATTGGCAGTTCAGTTAATGGCCTCTTGCCTGGGACACCTGCCACCCAGAGCTCAATCCGCAGCTTGAACTGCAGCTACACACTGAGCTATCTGTACTGAATGTATTCCTTAACTCCACCTCCCAGGGTGCATCAGGCAAAGCATCACTAGCCAGTCGAGGGACATTATTGTCCTGCACTCGTGCAGCCTCACCTGGAATATTGTGTGCAGTTTTGGGCACTGCAGTATAGGAAAGATATTAAGCTCTTAGAGAGTGTCCAGAGGAGGGCAATGAAGATGGTGAAAGACCTTGAGGGGAAGCCATATGAGGAGTGGCTGAGGGCACTTCATCTGTTCAGAAGATGAGACTGAGGGGAGACCTCATTGAAGTCTACAGTTTCCTCATGAGGTAGGGCAGAAACAGAGGGGCAGGCATTGATCTCTTCTCTGTGGTGACCAGTGACAGGACCTGAGGGAATGGCCTGAAGTTGTGCAAGGGAGGTTTAGTTTGGGTTTTAGAAAAAGGTTCTTCACCCAGAGGGTGGTTGGGCACTGGAACAGGCTTCCCAGGGAAGTGGTCAAAGCACCAAGTCTGACAGAGGTTCACACATTTGGACAATGCTCTCTGGCACATGGTGCGACTCTTGGGCCCGTCCCATGCAGGGCCAGGAGTTGGACTCTGAGGACACTTGTGGGCCCCTTCCAATTCAGAATACCCTTTGATTCTGTGTTGCTATTTTTAAACTAATCATCCGCAGTAGACATTTGTTTTCCAAACTTAGGAGGAAATCTAGTAATTAAATGCAACTGTTACCAGACTTGGAGTCCTTCTCTCAGATTACATGGCCTAGTTACTGCAAAAAGCATCCAGCCTCCGCCCCCCCAAGGTAGGAGTCAAACCTATTAATGTAACAGCTTAGCCTGCCCTATTTCCACTTGGCAGTCTCCCGTAATGCTGATTTAATATCTGACAAAAATAGGACAAAGACGCTGTCATTTTTCATTAGAGAACGTCAGCTCAATACAAGCAATTTTAACTCTGCTGAGCTTGGGTTAGGGAAGATGAATGCTGCTTGGCCATGTGGCAAAAAAATCCACATATCTACTTCTGGATACGATATGCCTTTCTCTCAAGGCTGTCATCCTGATGACCCACTGAGCCTTTTCCAATAACTAAATTTATTGGCACCAGAATTTCTACTACTTCAGTTTAGCCACCCATATCTTATTTCACCACACTGAAAATTGAGGGTTAACTATTATCCAGATTTTTATTTAAGAGAGGGATTTATTACATGCTATTTTTAATGCCCCACTGTTTGACCACTAAGCAGCACAAATTACCACTTCTGGTTTGATTTTCTTTTTCCCTCCAAAAACACCAATTACAGCCTACCCAATCCGTGGTGTTAATCCCACTAAGTTTCTTCATTAAGTACTCCAACAGATGAACAGTTTTATCTCTGTGATCCCCAAAACAGACACAATTACTAAGTTTTTTGCTATATTATGTTACCTGAGTGTTCAGTGACCTTTCATCCTGAAGGTCCTGCCAGAGGTCCCCTGGATGCTGTAGGTCCCTCTTCTTCTGCGATGGGACACTGGAAAAGCCAATGCCAGCCCTACCTTAAGATCTTTGATTTTTGTGGGGCAAAAATAGGACAAAAGGAGTAGACATGTACATAACTAATAATCTTGATATACTAATGAGTTCTTTACCTAACTTAATACAAGGGATCTTAATGACAAGAGAGTTCAAGAAATTTTTAATGCAACCTATATATGCATACTTAAATTGTAGGTATTACGTAGGTTTTCTTTTTTTCTATTTCTTCATATTATTTGCTTTGTGGTCATTGATTCTGCAGCATAACTGGAAGCATTTGTCAAATTATTTCACTTTTAATACGATGGGGATTGGGGTTTTTACACTTTCCCAAGGGTGATAGATTTTACAAGCTTTTTCAAAGCCAATTTAGATGAAAGCACACATTAAAAAAATTAGCATTTAATATCTCAAAACATTTTGCCTATTACTGTAGCTAGCAACATTAAAGATTACTGTAATAAGGGACGCTTACTTTCTACAACAGCAGTACTTTGGCTATAACACGCTTACTACCTCACTGCACACAGATTTCAAACCAAACTTGTTGAGCACAAAAAATTTGCCAAGGTGTTAATTGCTGCTGAATGCCCTACGAGAAGTAGTGACTTACTACAGCTTTGATTGTAGAACGCAACGTGGCTAGTCTAGCCCAGCACCTATGCACAGCTTTTCATACCCAGGTGATGAATGATAGTGTTGAGTATTCAGATAAAACCAGACTGGCAGAAATGATGCAGTGCCCTTTGTGTTAGGCCTCATGCAATTACAGAAAGGTAAACGAGTCAAAAAAGTGACCAATGTATAGATAACTATACAAAGCAATTGGAGAGAGATCATTTTGTTATTTAATCATCTATGTACCAGCATGTTTTTATCAAGTTCAGACAACTTGAATAACTTCACTACTGAACACCACTCTCCCTGTTACATCAGACTTATCATCTTATTTCCATTCCTGTCTTTTCTCCAGTAACTGTATCAACTTCAAATTCCTGTGTTTCAGTTTCTCCTCTAAGCACACTTGCCATTACTCTTTAAGGGAAAGTGAAGAATTTCCTCTGGGATTTCCACCACAAAGAATCTAATTTAAACCACAATAACACTTCAAGTTCAGTCTGCAAGTTGTCATTAAGATCTCAGTGACAATCCAGCCAAGGTATACAGGATATTAGCAGTTCTTAAAGTGGGGGAGAAGAGGTGTCACCAGAAAGCTAAAAAATGTCCATTCAGCTTTTGTTTCTTTTCTTTCTAATGCTTCTGGTTCCACATAATAAATTTTCCACCTTCTATTGTCCACATGGGAATTGTAATGTTTAAACTTGGCAGTTGGTGAAGGTCCATAGCCCCAGCTGCAAGCCCATCATCCGGTTTCCTGAACCAGGATGTGCTAGAATCGCACCTGCACTAAGGCACTCAGCAAAGCCTCCTCTCCCATTCCGAGGGCAACCACTCTTTCCTCACTCTGGCATGGCTGCTGTGACATCTGGCAGCAAGGACAGCTAACTGCCCTGGTGGGGAGATGAGAATATAAATGTCTAAGGGTGGGAGACTGACCTCAAAAGCTCCTGTTAAGTTATAGAGCACTGAAAGCACATCTGGTACAGGAGATGTGCATGCTTTCAGGGGTGGTGGGGAAAGGGGACAGTTGTCCAACTACTTAAGCACACAAAAAAAAGCTCTGCAAACATAGCCTAGAAAGTCTGAGAACTGTTGACAAACAAACATGATGTAAACAAATCCCATTAAAAACATGCCACCTATAGACACAGAAAATTAAATACCTTCAATATGTGACCAGCCCATCAGTGGCTCAGCTGCAGTGGCTATGGGAAACACTGAAAATACTGAAATGCTTCAAATCTGAAGCACCAGGTTCCCAGATATAAGGCCAAACAGCCCGTGCCAAGTTTTCAGGACATTCTCCTCATTGCACATGTGAACAGGACAGAACATGGAATTTATTTTGTGGGTTTAGCAATCTCATCACTACATTTCTGACTTGTGCAAGGTCAGCCACACACTTCCAGCAAATCTTTTACTACCTTACTAATCCCCTTCTGGAGTGTAGGAACACACTGGACTCTTCCTTATTGTCCTTCATATGGAAAAATGAATAGGGTCATTTGGTCAGATTTGAAGAGTTAAAGTTGACCTATAGTACATTTTCTCCTCCAAATATGCTTTTAACTTGTCAGTAACAAATCTTTCCTTACTGTTTCAGTCCATTGGTTCTGCCTGCTGTACCACCTACTCCTTGACAATACCAGCTTTTAAGGCTGTACCTCTGAGGCTGATCATTAGTGACACGTCTTGCTGGAGACCAATAAGTACTACAGCTGGAATCCCTACAGCAATCTTCCTAGGATGAATGGCCTCAATGGTGTGATTGGCACATGGTGTGCTTCTTCAGGTGTCCTGTGCAGGGCCAGGAGTTGGACTCCATGATCTGATGGTTCCCTTCCTACTCAGCATATTCCATGAATTTATGATTCTCAATCACTTCCTGCTGCCTCCAAAACCATGACCCCTTGATGCAGAAGAGCAGAAGGTATCAGAAAGCATCCAACAGACACCATAACATGCTAATCAAATCAATGATTCTACCTAAACTTTTCCTCACAGCCATAAATAAGAGAGTCCCTCTAAATATTTGGTAACCTTACAGTCCTTACCATCAGGTAGCAGGTATCCTTACTTATACAAAAGCAGATACGCATTTAAAGACTCTGAAGACAGACCTTGATATATTTTATTGTTTCTATTTGGTTTAGATTGGAAACTGAAAGCTCTTAAGACTTATTTTCTTTGGATATTTCTGATTATGCAAATAAATACTTAAACTCTCCCTCCAAATCCCACGAGCACTTTTTCCTCAAATGGATTCTTGGAGAAAGTTCCATGGTTAGCTTATCCAGAGAAGAGTCCCACAACTTCTACATATGCTTTCAGTGAACACAGGATCTGTGGGAGTTTTCTATCAGAAAGTTCTTATCTCAAACTGCCCGTATTACTGTTATTACCTCTTTGTTCTCTCATTTCCTTCCTAAACAGCCGCTTCTCAACTTTCATTTTTTATTTTGAAAACTCTCTGCACATTAATCGTTTTGATTTTCCAAAAGATCTGAAATGTTTTAAAATCAGTAGAAAACACCAACACAGTATTTGAAAGAGCATTTTTTTAAAGGTACATAGTTATAATACTGCAAGATCTTCAGTATTACCTATTGTCTGCTGCTGTAATCAGGAAAAGATTCAAGGTTATAAACATAAAAAAAGAATAACACAGCAGATCTTTTTATCTTTGATCTTTAACACTTTGGTGTTATCAAAAAATACCCAAGCTTACAGTGCAGAGAGGGATCGGGTACTGCCTCAGGTTAGCTATAAAAGTTAAATTCTATTTTAAGCTGGTACTGTCTCAGGAGGAATTTTATATTTGTTGGCTGGAGCTTTCAGCACAAGCAAAGGGAGGAGAGTGTTGTACAGGAAGAAGAGTTAATCTGTCATCTTTAGCCTAACAAATTTTTGGGCAACTAATAACAGAGCAAACATACATGTTTGTATAATTGAACAAAGTGCACACCCCTGCATCTCACAGAAGCAGTTAAGATTAAACTCCTACTTCTCACATGCTTGAAGCTGTACCAATGCACAGTCTGTTTCCAGGTGTTGCAGGGAGCATGCCACAAGATACAAGCCCACCTCTTGGGGTCAGTCCTGCCTCTGCTAGCATCATGCAGGATATGCAGGTCCTAACCTCTGAACTATTCCTGGGCTCTGACACCTCCCCAGAAATACACTGGAGCACTGCTAGTAGTGAACAGAGTCATTACAATTTAACTACTACTCCTTACCTGAGCAGCTTCTGAGGTGGAAGGCACTCCAAAACCAAAACACAAATTTAGTAATAATGACACTGTTTCCCAAAATACAATGAAGAAGCATGTGTTACCCACTCTCATATATATCACAACAGCAAGTAAAGCTGATCTAGCTAATGAACCAGATATTCTGTTTAGATTTCAGCTTTGTCAGTGTTTACTTAATATGATTATATTTGTTCTCAATAAAGACTGAATTATTTCCTGAGATGGCTGTCATGGATATTTCCTCCTCCAGTCAAGAGAGGGTAATTAAGACAGAATGCTGCTTTATCAGAGGCTAGACCGTAAGAACTCTTCCAATTCTTTTACTGGCTTGCACACCAGCTAGAAGAGATTTCTGAATTAGACTTCACATGTGAATGGAAGTGGATACAAGGGTTCAGCTCAAAAGTCTCTGAGCAAAAGCCTCTAGGCTCTTGAGAAAGGACAGCATGATTCATTACAGCATCTAAGTAAGTTGATACAGCATATGCACTATAGGGCTGCAATACTTCAGCTGTCACCCCAGAATAAGCATCTGAAGATGGTCACTACCCTGTGTAGCAATGCAACCGCATCTACATTTTTCCCCAGAGATTGTCACTTTGCAGGTCTCTTTACAGCCCTTTCCTGAGCAGGAAAAGTATTTTGACTGCTTTTGATGCAAAATGTCTACTGCCTGACATTTTCTTTGGAGGTATGCAAATAAATTCCTGAAGATTTTTCTGCACACAGAAAGTCCATGTTGTGTCTAGAAGAAGAGATTACAGAAATTTTTACCACTTAATAAACTGCTTATCTCAAAAAGAACTGCTATGGCCTATTATCTCAGCAGAAATTGGCAAGATACAGCAAACTGTAGCAGCTTCAGAATCTGTTGAAGGAGTCCAAAGTCATTTCCAGTTCTTGAAAGCAAGAGTTCTGCCAGCTCACTTGCCTTCCACAATAATCCAAAGCAGTCCGTCAGAGAGGGTCAAGATCATTAGTGAACATATCATAAAAGATCCCTTTTTAAGATAATCACTGGAAAATTTTATGACTTTAGCAAGATTATTTTAATCTTGGCTAATCTTACTTCAAGCAGATCTTAAGTCCAGTTACGTTCCTGAACTCTAAAGCATCTGGTGAAAACGGAAGAAGCACTTTTGACTCCTTCGGAGACCCTGGTGTCAAAGGGTCAGATTATTCTCACTTGACTAATACAAGGCCACGGCAACACTCGCTCTGCAGATTTGTTCGTCTGACCTCCTGAAGCATTTCTGCAGGTTAGTCAGACTGCTGCCCACCTCACACCTCACGTGTGGTCCCACTGTTTCGGGTTGGGAGATCTGCACCGCCAGCTTTCCATGCGCTGTTTTTAAATTATGTGATCTGCTGCTTCTCCTTGGCAAAACCTGCCCTTCCTAGTCAAGCGCCAGGAAGCCGATCCGCAGCGGCTTTGGTGAGTTGGCGAGGGAACACCTGCAGCCTCTGTTGAAGCTCTGGGGAGACCTTCGCAGGACACTTACGCAGCGGACACCGCCGCGGGTATTTAGGGATAGAAAAGCCGCAAAGAGGAGACGAACCCACGGGTTTCTGGTGCGCAGGGCAGTGCCGGCGGGGAGGTCCCGGGGAGGGAGGGACGCTGCCCGCAGCACGGCGCCGGTGTTGGGCACGGGGCGGGCGCGGTGCTGCTGCGGACCCCGGGCCGGGCTGTGCCGCCGCCAGCAGATCGGAAGAGCGT
>JAWWMO010000138.1:36452331-36470480 GCA_035047845.1 Dendrocincla fuliginosa | reverse complement strand
TGTGGGGGCTGCCCTCCCGCCGCCGCACGGACAAACTTTCTTTTTTTTTTTTTTTTTTTTTTTTTTTCCTCCCCTTTTTTCTCTCCCTCCCCGCCGCGGGCTGCGCGCCTGCCTCCCCGCGGAGCGCAGCGGCCGGGGTGATGCGGAGCAGGAAGTGCCCGCCGCGGTTCCACGTGGCCGCCCCGCACCGGGGCGGGGGCGCCTCGCCCCGGGCCGCCGCTCCATCCCGCCCCCGCTCACCTGCTCCTGCTCCCGCTCACCTGCTCCCGCCCGCATCGCGGCTGGGACAGCCGCACCCGCACCCCTCCAGCAAAGGGGGAGGAGTGGGAGAGTTCGAGTGGGGTTTGGGTTTTCCCAGCTGGGTGGGCAGCGCTGCTCGGGCACCGACTATTAAAAGCTGAGGTGCAAACGCTTAACTTTAGGGGTTGTCGTCGGCGTAGGGTAACGCAGGCCCATTAATTGTGCGCAGCCTGGGCAGAGTAGCCCTAAAAAAAGTCAACAGATTTTTCTTGGGGATTGCAGATTAAGTACAAGATTACAGAGATGCTATCAGCCCTATAGTTGGTGTGTATTTTGTTACTAATTTTCTGCACTAAAAGTTAGGCATCCTATTTCCTCCTTTGAAGGAGTCTGACACGTGCACACACACACACACAAGCCTGATAATGTAAGCTTTGCACAAAGAAGAGTGATACAAGAACAATAGTTCCAATATAATACTTTTGTCTTTCCTGTGTATTCGGCACTATCTGCTTGTTTTGATGGTTTTTAGTTCTACTTCTTGTGTGCACTGGGAGGATATCAGATCTAAAGGTTCTGAATATTAAATTTCAATGATAAGGAGTATAGAAATGAAACAGGATATTACACCCCGAGCAGGATCACTTTGGAGAAAAAAAGCCCCCACACCTAAGTGACCTTTGTATCTGGACACACCTAAGCACAGAAGTCTTTGTTTATTTGTATAGCTTGTGCACTATGCACTAAGCACTATGTGCTTTTTTTTCTTCCTCATTCTGTAAGATCAAGGTACAGGACATAGACAAATACAATGTTTAAGGCATGGACAACAACTTGCAAGTGTTTACAGAGCCCTGTGACTTTCACAGGTTCCCACAACTGTTTTCCCCAACCCTCCCTCCCTTTTTGCAGTTGCAGTAATCAAATAAACTTCCTATCACAAAGATTTAGGTGACTGTTTTCAGGTAAGTAACAGCATCTGCACAGGGCTGGGAGGGATTAGGGGGCTTTGCTGAGAAAGACATAGAGTTGAGGTGCCCAGATCTGAACAGATCCCTTAGCTTGCTGAGCCCAGAAGAAAAAGGTAAGTTGAGGCTGTAAACTGTGGAACTCTGTAGGCTGCCAAAGAAGTATAGAAGTCTTTCCCCCAGCTCTTGTTTCATTCCTTTCTGGAGCAAACAGTGCTCTTTCCTCATGTTTTTTAATTCTCCACTTTCGGGATCCCATTTCAGTGTCTTGTGCTATTGCTGTCAGCACACTCAAGAACAGCAAAATGAAAAAATAAGTTACACTTAGCACTGCATGAAGAGTACAGTAAAACTGGCTACAGCCATGGGATATGATACCACTCTGCTGCTGCTTCTTAGGGCTGAGAGTGACAGGGATGGAGCCCTCTGCATGCCAAGCTGGTACTCACATTTGTAAGGCTGCCTGACAGAACTGGTTTTGAGGTTTTTTTTTATATGAAGGTGTATGTTCTGCCGAAATCCATAGGCAAACCATGATTATCACAGAGTACTGCACACGAAAACAAGCAAGAGTTTTGTTCATCTGTTTTTAGATACTCAAAGTCTTGCTGTCAGTGAATTCCCTCATTAGCTGTCTGAGGACAATGGCTTCTGTACCTGACATTTTAAAAACTCCTCTGTTTCACCCTGAAAGAGTAGTTGAAGTCCACTGGGAGTCAGTACGGGCCAAAGGACAGGGTCTTCATGCCAGCCAGCCCCTCTCTTTCAGAACTGTCAGTGACAGGAGACTGCAGAAGGCATCATGTTTCTGGTTGACTATTACACCTGGCTGCCCTGGTGCCTCCACAACAGGAAGCATCATCTACCTCTTTTTTATCTCCTGCATAGGCCAGGCTGTCTGACTCCAGAAGTATTAGGTTAATACTGACCTTGGAAGTAGTTCTATTTCAGTTGTATCCTCATTAAGGATGTGCTGAAGTTCAGATTCTGCACTTGCAGTTTCTGCTATGTAGTAAAGTGCCTAAGAAGACCCACAGAACATATTTTCACTCTTGTTGAATATACCAGCTAAGACAGAAAATGCAAATTAAAGTTGGCTTTGGATTGCCTGCAGTAACATTCAAAACTGCTTTTCAAAGTCTTTTATGGCCTGGAGGGGAGAAGAGGGAAGGCTAAACACAAATTTTTGCCTCTCTCAGTTACAAAATATATATGTATATAAATATAAACCATGATGCTTCTACTATCCAGGCAGCACTAAAACAAGACACAATCCTGACTGCTATTAGGGAGTTAATCCACCTCTTTTAGGCTGATCTTCAGTCATTTGAATGTTTCAAACAGACCGACAAATTGTCATAATATTTGTATCTATATGTGGACATCTACTGCTTGTTGCACAAAAATCATGTTCACTTCTCCAAATGTGCCTCAAAACAAATATGCAGTGGCATATAAGTCATTACAAAGACTTGCTGCTCTTGAATCAGAGACCTACAATGACCTGGAGGTGAGGTATCCGATTACCAATCCTCTAAGCCATTCAGTTGCCTTATTGCTGGGGATTTGGGGGATGGTGTTTGGAGCAAGGTCACGAACAAATGTCAAAGTCTCATGCAGTTGCTCACATGGGAGAAACAACTGGACTTGGAGATGCTTCTTAACTCTTGTCCTGAATATTTGGCCACAATAAAACAATCTGCTTCAACAATGTCTGAAAGGAAATTCCTACAGACTTTTGTACCTATCAAGAAAAAAGTCAAGTATTACAAAATTCATAATACAGCAAGCTACTGTAAAGGCTTCACTGTACATAAACGCCCCATTTTGCATGTGAGGGCTTTTTTTCTGTCAAAACATAGGTGGTCTTTGCAAAACCTGCAAGTCAGAGACCAACTTTTCTTTCTGCCGAGTGCAGTGAGCACAAAACAAGGTGGGTTTTTTTCCATGTAAACAGGGACTTTGTTGGTTTGGGCTATGATAGAGTTTATCTTCATAGTAGCTGGTATAGGGATACATTTTGGATTTGTGCTGGAAACAATGTTGATAAGTGCGTTGTTGCTGAGCAGTGTTTGCACGGAGTCAAGACCTCTTCCGCTCCTCACCCCACCCTGCCAGAGAGGAGGGTGGGTGTGCACCAGGGGTTGGTAGGGGACACAGTTGGGACAGCTGATTCCAACTGACTAAAGGGATATTCCATACCATATGGTGTCTCAGCATTTAAAGTTGGGGGAAGAAGGAGGATGGGGGGATGTTTGGAGTGATGACATTTGTCTTCCCAAGTCACTGTTACACGTGATGGAACCATCACCATTACACATGATGGAGCCTGGCTTTTCTGTGGATGGCTGAACAGCTGCCTGCTCATGGGAAGTGGAGAATGAATTCCTTGTTTTGCTTTGCTTGTGTGCATGATTTTTCCTCTACTTATTTAACTGTCTTCATCTCAACCCAAAGGTTTTCCCACTTTTACCCTCCAGTTCTCTCCCCCATCCTGCTGGGGGTGAGTGAGTGAGAGGTGGTTTGGTGCTTAGTTGACAGCTGGGGTCAAACCACGAGAAATCAACTGTAGACCTCAAGCAATTTCGCTTTCCTTAGATGTTTCCAGATATAACTATCAACACTTCATTTAGTGCAGTATTTCACTACGCGATATACTCTAGGCTTCATATAACAGCAAACTTGATCATGCTTTGATTAAAGAAAGTGTTGGAAAATGCCAGCTGGCAGACAGTAACTTGCTTTTTTAAACTGAATACTCTCAACACAAGCAACACGTCTGCTCTAATGAAACCTTCCAGCTTCATGCAATCCCTTTTCCCATCCTTTCTGACCTTCCCTACTTCACTTTCTTCACTTTTAAGACCATTTGCATTTAGAAGGTAATTTCTGAACAAAGTCTATCCTGTTTTCCATATTGTTACTTTGGATCGAAGGTGAGCTGGTCACTGACATTTATGGAAAACTTGTGTAGGGTGTTATCTCTATAGCCAATCTATTAGTGCTACATATTGAAGTCCTGGGGTGTCCAGGTGGAATCCAAGACACACCTTCCCTAGTTTACATCTGAGGGATTGCACACACTCAATGTGTGGCTGGAGAAGCCTTGCTAGGTCTACCTTAATTTATATTAAAGGGGCTCATAGTCCCTTCTAACACCATCCGCAGCACTGAAGGATTTGCAGTGAGATTCTGGATTAATGTGGTGGTTGCTGCTTGGAATAATCCTGAAGGGTAGTTTGGCATACATTATGGTGACGATAAAGCTATGCCCTAAATATTTACAATGTGTAACCTCAGAGTTGATAAAAAGGAACTGAAGTACAGGATTTTAAATTCTTCCTTATTTCTGAGGTTGTTTTAAAAGTACTTTAATCAAGTAAGTGCCTCTCTTAATACATGCTTTTGCAATTTAGACTAGGGTGTGCTTAATCTTCATTGTTTTGTGTTCGTGATTTCCAATCTTTAGTACCATTCTTCTTATAATTCTCAATTACCTTTCTTTTTTTTTAAGCCAGAGGTTTAGCCATGTGTGTCCTAGCAAATATTATTCTTCAGTATTTCAGGATTTGAATGGATGCTTCTGGCAGAGTGCTGTTTGCCTCCTTTGCTTTTCCTGTCACTTTTATAAAGAACATGTTATGAAGTTCCTGTCATTACATTTAGCCCCCATATTCCTGTCATGCCTACTTAGTCTGTTTTTCTCCTACAGTATCACCTCTACCTCCTCTTCTCTTTTCCCACACAGCAACAGTAAGTAAGCTCATTATTTTATACTGATCTGGATGCTACCAATGTCCTGAAGAATGCAATGTAAAAAATATTTTTTTTTTCCAGCTGCTCCTTCTGTTAATGAGTTAATGTTTATGAACTACATTTTATTATTAATTATTAATACTGCTTTTGTCCAAAGAAATTTAACTTCTTTTGCACTTACAAATCCTCAAAATATCCACACTCTGATGAGTGTTGACAATCCTTGACAGATTTAGATCTCATTAAAAGAGTGGATGGGATAGTCTGTTATGTGGGTGTTTCATTTAAGTTTGAAAAGAATTGGAATAATTCTAAGCATAGTTATGCCATTTAAAAAGTAAAATATATATTTAAATTACTTTTCAAAAAAACTCTCAACAGTATTCTGAGCCAGATGTAAGTGTGAATAGTCATATATCTCATGTCCAGAAAATTTCCTTTCCCAAGGCACCCTATTTCGGAGCACTTCAAAAACAGAAAATGACTTGCATCATTTCCTGAACCTAGGATAGAGCAAATTGAAATAAGTTGCTGCAATTTATGTTATACTGAAAAAATGAATGGTGTAAACACCCACATTTCAGATGCTGATTGACTTTTCTAAAAGACTTTTCAAATATAGTAAATAAGTGGAGTTAATTTGATGAAATTATCAGATTGAACAAGATCAGCAGTGCTTTTGAGAGAAAAAATGGAAAATTTTACAACAGGAAATTAATTAGATTTTTTAATTTCTTTGGAATTTGCTATTTTGTGATGAACTGTTGATAATTTAGCAAATAACTGTCGGTTTGAGTATTAACAAGGTCAGTATCATTTATCAGCAATAAATCTTCAATAAGTTTGACAGATTTCTCTTCAGGATACATTCAGCTATGTTGTTCAAAATTAAACAAAACATTACTACTGGAGATAAGAAACATCCGTAAAGCATTGGCTAAGTTAAATAAAGCCAACATGGCAAATCTGCACAAGATAAATCCCTATGAAATTTCACAGACAAATAAAAACAGGCACTCAAAGTTTGTTGCATAATGTAACAAATAAGTGTCAGTCTGGACGTACAACAGTTAATAGATGCTACACCCAGTATTTTCTTTTGCTCCTTAGCTTAGTCACAGAGTAAGTGAGCAAAATACTGTTTCAGAAAGCGTGGCCTGCTTCATTTTATGTCAATACATAAAAGGTTAACTAATAATTACTGGAAAAGACTAGTCCAGTAGATAGATTTATACATTAACATTGAAATAATAGAAACAGAATTAACGTCACAGAAATCTGCTGGACTCAGATTTTCAAACTGGGGTTCCTGGATGCCTGTGGAATGGAAATGGTGTGTGCAACAGAGAATGACAAGAAGACTACTGCCATTATTCATATGAAGCTTGTGATATCACAAATTGATAACTGGAAGTTGAGTCTTAGTGGCAATGAATCATAAACCCACTGCTAGGCAGCTCTGAGCTTTCTAAATTCCTTGCAGATTTCATTAGCTGTAAGTTTGATCTTATCGGTGGTTGGAAAGAAACACCATGATGTTGTGCAACCTCTTTTCTTAGTGAGCTGCCATTTGGAGAGAAATTCTTAGACAGTAGATTATTGCTATTATGTAGTGTCTGACACCAGGGTGTATTGATTAGTAATTCAATGAAATGATTCTGTTATAAAAGGCATGTTTTGTGGGAATTGCCGGCAATAGCAGCTGTTGTATCATAACACTGCACACATTCAAGTCTTTTACTAAATATAATCACAACGAAGTAGATTTCATAAGGGTTTTAGTACACCATGTAGATGCATTGGTTTGTGCAAGTTTCTCTCTTTTTTTAGGTACAAAATTACACACAGATATCCCTACTTGATATGAACTAAATGACTGCCAATTTGTATCAGGTATCACTATAGATAATTTTTTCAATTTTTTTATTATGTTTTCTATTTTTTGTCCAAACTGAAAGCTAAATAGAAATAAAATAGATTAAAAAACAATTAAAAAAAAAGAAAGCCCCCAAAAAATCCAAAACACCCCAACCCAAAAAAACCTCCAAACCTTAAAAACTCAAGTGAAAAAAATAATTAGACCTGTCAAGATGACTTTGAAATAAAGGTGGAGAACTGTAATAAAGTCATCATCTTGGCAAGCTGAACTCCAATGCTTTTTAGTCACCTGTGACAAGTAAAAGCAACATTGGCAGAATCTCATACATCTTCAAATACTTGCAGGTTTCCAGACCTCTCAGCTTACTGCCTTTTCAACTTCCTTTTTCTAATGTATAATGCTGTGCTGGTTTTGCTTGGGGTAGACTTAATTTTCTTTGCAGTGGTTAGTATGGGGCTGTATTTTGGAATTGTGCTAAACACAGGGCTGATAATATAGAGATGTTTTTACTACTGCAGAGCCATGTACTGCCATGCTGGCAAGGAGACTAGGGGTATATTGAAAACTGGAAGGAGATGAAGCCAGAACAAGTGATCCAAACTGACCAAAGGGATATTTCAGACCATATGGCATCATGTTCAGTGTATGAGGTGGGGAGAAGAAGGAGGAAGGGGGGGACATTTTGAGTGATGGTGTTTGTCTTCCAAGTAACCATTACGTGTGATGGGGTTCTGATCCCTTGGAGATAACTGAACACCTGCCTGCCCATGGGAAGTAGTGAAGTAATTCTTTGTTATGCATTGCTCGTGTGTGTGACTTTTGCTTTTCTTATTAAACAGTATTTATCTCAAACCACAACTTTTCTAGTTTTAACCTTTCCAATTCTTCCTCCTAACCTACTGATGGGGTAGTGAGCAAAGGACTGCATGGAGCTTGGCAGCTGGCTGGGGTTAAATCACAGCAAACTGCAATAATTTAAAAACTGGTTGGCTGAGTATTCCAATTAAACCAAAAGTTCTCTAAATTCCCAGCTGTGTGCAATTACTGAGAAACAGCTCTCTAGACTATAGTTTAAGTCTGGCTTAACTAAATCTTTATTCTGAGTAGTTTGCTCAACTCAAAGACAGCCTTTAGGTTTAGATGTTAGTTGGAGTTTACAGAGTAAGCAAGAAAAGGTTGATTTAAAGTTTTGTCCTTAAAAAAATACTTAAAGAACAGAAGACTATTTCAATTAACATTATTTCAAATTAAACTGAGAAATCACTGATTTATTCTTATTCTCATTCACTGACCCTTTGAGTAATGAAAGCTGTTCCTGTAAACCTTAGGCCAAAGTGTTTGATCAGTGTCCTGATTTGACAGGACAACAACTCTGACAAATTTATATATTAAAAAAAATGAACAGAGCATCTGTGTAATTAGTAGTTTTTTTCTTTACCCACTCAAATGGTGCTTTGGGACAAAGTAGAAGTGATAGGAAAACTTCATATTCTGTTAAAGCATGGTGACCCACAGCCGGACTTTTGTAGACCCTTGGCTAACTGCTTGAAAAACCTGGTTGACTTCTTACTAATCTACAAGATATCAGAAGCAAACACATCTTCAAAACATTTTAGATTTAAATAAACAGATTTATAACATGAGTGAGAATTAATGTAACAATTTGCCTCTCTTCCAGGTTTATATCCAAACAGTCTCTCCAAAAGTGTCCAGCTAACGCTTTGGTGTCAGGGCTGATTAGCAGAAAGCAGAAGACAGAGGCAGTGTTCCTCAAAACATTTAGGTTAGCTCTGATACTCTCTAGCATGTATCTAGGCCATGTCTAATTAATCCCAGAATATTCCTTCATTGCTGGATT
Organism: Dendrocincla fuliginosa; assembly: GCA_035047845.1. Lineage (NCBI taxonomy): Eukaryota > Metazoa > Chordata > Aves > Passeriformes > Dendrocolaptidae > Dendrocincla > Dendrocincla fuliginosa. Next base: position 36,461,779 of record JAWWMO010000138.1, on the reverse strand, counting down.
ACCTCTGTCAGCTTCTCCCTCAAAAACCTGGCAGCAAAGATTTTTTACCTTAGGTGAGGAATTTCCCTTTTCTAAAGGCAAATGAGAGTGGTTTCTTTCATCGTCTAACGACATAAAGTTTATGCAACAACTTACAGAGCCCTCAGGATGTTAAGTATTTAGTAGAGGTGAATACCTTTACTTGAAATTACTGGAATGTTGCCACAGATTTAAACAGAGCCAAGGTTCACTCCCAATTATTTTTAGGATAAAATTTACCAGCCTTCTCAACTCTAAGTTTGATGTTGCTATTCAAAAGAATCACGTATTTTTTCTTTTTCTAAGCCAAATGTGAATAAAAAGTGTTTAATCAAACTAAGATCAGAAAATACAGAAGTTCTGAAAAATAAAATAAGAATTCCATCTATAAGCCTATTGGAGATCAGAAAATTCAAGGAACTAACTTATATTTGTCCACTTTAAGCTGCAGTCTACAGTCTGCCAGCTGTCATTACTGGAATTACATAAACAATTTGCAAAGACACTCAGTAGCTCCAGGAGATATTTAAATCAAGATAAGCCAACACTGTGGAGCAGCAGATCCAAAACTGGTGACCACTAAAAAATAACCTAGTACAGTTATTGAACTAAGGGTACACTGCATCCATCTTCTGGATATCACAATAGTGAGGCACAGAATCACAGTACTAAAAATAGAGCATGAATTAGCAATGCTAAATTTATATGCAATTATGCGAGGTGCTGGGTGTCTCAAGCAGTACCACATTTGTATCTTGGGGGCAAAGTATCATAACTTTTGAAATCAATGCTCTATAAACATGCAATCATCTAGTATGCAAAAAGCCATAGTTGATTTTTTTATACTTGATAAAGTACTAGATGACAAGATAACTTACTACTTGCAGAACAAGAAACACCTGTTATTGAAGATCTATTAATATGCGCTTTAAACCAGGCCAAGAACAGCCCAGACATTTTTGCAGTGGGTGAGGTATGTTTTTTAACTCCACCCTCCACTTTTCAGATTGTATCCTTACAATCTCCTTTAGTTAAACATCTAAAGGATTTTCCCTGCATTTGGTACAGACCTCTTGTCAAAACCTTCATTAAAATGCTTGTACTAATACCTTCAGAATTATGTAATATTACAAAACTAAATCATCATCAAAAGTAAATAAGATGCAGATTTTTCACATACTTGTTTTCCTTCTCTGTGTGAGTTGATTACTAAAGCAGGAAATGCTATACGTACATGTTCAGTATCAACACACCAAAAAAGAATCCGTATTGAAAGTCTTTTTTTTTTTTTTTTAACATCATGTGAGAAATAGTCAATCATGAATTTTACCTGTGTTAAGATTTACCTGCTCTTCAAATGTGCACTCATGGGTCAGCAGGTACCTGAAGAATTAACATCCTTCACATCTGTGTTTAAGACATCATCTTATGTTTTAGTTCATATTAGAAGCAGGAAAGCAGATTTTCTGAGATGCAGGATGAGTGCACCTGCAGCAAAAGTACATAGAGGTGTATTGCATTCCATAGCCAATGCTGTGAAAATGACAAATGCCACTGTCTTGCACTTATTGTCTTAGGATGAACCCACGGATAGGTAAAAAAAAACCAACCACAACAAACCAATAATGTCATTTTGACAGGTGAAAAATGCACACAGGCTGGTGATGTGATATTAAAAGCATTCCAAGTTAGTATAAGCCCTCGCAATTCACATTGCTCTTCCACCATGGTCCCCTACCACGATACTGGACTTCACTGCAGGAGAGGGACTCTCGTCTTTTTCTTGTAGCCCACATTTATGGCTGTATCTGAGATATAAGCATATAAGCATATGTGGCAGGTACATTCTGCCTGGATTTTGGTCATGCAGCTGAGCCCCGAGCTGAAGGATGAACTAGATTTCTACAAGTGTTTTTAACAGTGATGGGCTTCCTGATGTTATGCATCAAGTAAAATACCAATATAAGCATAATAGTGTGGGACAGAGTACGATTACTGGGAGATTATAGAATATTTGTCCTTTTGCTTTAGAGATCTTATCCCTTTTTGCACTTCATCCTTCAGTTCAAGCACTGTACAAACTGTGATTTGGTGGTGGTACCAAAATGAAGGCACCAAAGTGCTCTCTAATTTTGCCATTTCCCATTATGTACAATACCCACTAGGATACTAAATTTTTTGTGACCAGCCTCTCAAACTCAGCAGTCTCAAGCAGCTGGGCAAAAAGCTACAGTTCTTGGAGTTACCTATAGTCTTCATGATAGTGTCTTGATGAGAGAGTAAGAGAGAGAGGTGAAAGAAAGGTGGACTATTTGTGTGGATTCTATGGGCTCTAAACTTGGAGTGTTACTGCCCTGTATCAGCAGAAAAGCACAAAGTTGTTATTAAAAAGTGTATCAATCATGTTAATTTAAAAACTCCTTACATTCAAGAGTATGGATTTTAGACTCCATTAGGCATGATTTTCCTTGTTACACCTAGAAATTTGATTAAAATAGTAATTATTGCTTTGCAATCCAGAAAGAGATGCACTATTAAATTAGGCAAGAGGGAGAAATAACTTGCACTGTCTGAAAGAGTGAGAGCATGTAGTACATGGAAAATGCATGCAATTATCTTAAAAAGAGCTTTTAAGTTTTTATGAGTGCCTGCACAACTTGCACTGCTGTTGAAAAATTAAAATAGTTCATTGTATGCCTTGAATGCCAGACATTGCTTCATCTGATAAGAGAAATGAACCTCTCTGATCATTTAAAGCTTTCATCTTATTCTTCCTTGCCTTCTACTGCCCTTTTGTTAGTCTGTCATCCTTTTTGCTCCCTCAAAAACAAACAAACAAACAAAAAGATTTTTTTATACATTATAAATTCCTCATCATGCTCCTGATAGCAGGATTTCCAGTTTCCTGATCAGTTATCAGGGTACAGTTAAATGACTCACTCCATTCAATTATCCACACTAATCATCATTAGGAAGACAAGTGTTTTACTCTGTACCATGGTGCATGGAAAGGACCAGCAATAGCATCCGCATCTACATTCACTACATAGACTAAGAAAAAGCTAGACCTTTTCAAAGCTTGGGGTGTCACAGCTTCTCCCTGGTGCTCGCAGGTCTAGGAGAAGCTTCTCACAGTGATCTAATAAACCTCCAGCACTTTAGGCTAATACCAGTCTGTTGTTGATGAACCCTGTGACCTGGTATAAAAAGCAAACAATAGGTAGAATCATTCAGTAAATGGCTGACATCGTTCAAGAGCTTCTGATCATTATAGTCCTTAAGAAATACCTGCATCTTGCCTAAATATATGACTGTGGTTCCTGAGCTCTGCACAGCAGCTCATACCTTCATTACAACAGTCCTTGTATTGAGTGTGCCAACACCTGAACTCTAAAGAACTAGCAGAAATCAAGCTGACAAATCTTCACACAGTTTGTCTGAATATACACAATTTTCCACCAAGTTCAGGATGAGGATGAGCATGCTGATGATCTTTGAACCGAGAAAAGATAGTGCTTTCTTACCACTGTCCTCTCTAACTTCTAAAATCAACTTGCATAGTTAAAGAACATCATTATATAAATTGATCTATCCAGGGAACCTTAGCAGATGCATCTGGTTTTCTTCATTCTCCTGTGATGTTTGATGAATTCAAATTCAATACATTACTTTATGTATCCTGCTGACAGTGTTTATTTTTAAGAGCATGAAACTCTCAGTGCTCCTCTATTCTTCCGGAAAGCTGACAGTGCTCTGATCATGGCACTGGCTCTCTGAAGCAAGGAAAATGAAATAGGAGCCATCTTAGAAATGGTTCTGCTTAACATCAAGACAGAGATTCCTTTGGCTTCTGGTTTTGAAATTTCAGTACGCAAAATGCAAAAAGATCCTGGGAACTCTGCAGGCTCAGCAAGGAGTACAAAGTTTGGATACTGTCATGCTGACGTGGTTCAGCTCTTTCTTTATCTTTCTCTGTTGTCTTTTTGTTTGGTACACTGTCTGTTGTGTATCTTTGCCGTGTATTTACTCAGTGCCTAGTACAGACCAGTCTAGGCTGTTAGAGCACCTAAAGGATAGTGCATGTATTTGCTGTCTCTTAATCCTGGAAGAAATTGTGTCCTCAAGCACGCACACACAACTTATCCGTGAGTTTCAATATGTTTCAATAGATACAAAAACCTCACAGGAATTTCAAAAGGTGTATCTGCACTAATTAGAATCTGTATCATTTGCATGCCAGAGCTTTACTTATCACCTCAAACATCTCTTACCCACTCTAAATTTAACAGTCATATCACCTTGCTTCTTTGAGAACAAACACATTTGAAAATGCAAATTCACAATCCATGTCTCATGCAGTAATGGATGCTGTGACAATTTTTGTTTTCAATAAACCACCTTGTATAGCAAGTCACTGCTTTTATTACTCTTAGGTTGATTAATTCTCTAAGCTCCCTGACACTGAAATACCTGTGGCTGTTCAGTACCAATGATTGGGTATTTGATCTCTGAAAATATAAGTACCTTATATGCATCAAACACTATATACTGCTTTTTTTGAGTAGTACTTAATAAGTTTTCACCACTACTTTTACCCAATCATTCTTAAGGTCCACAGGCTAGATGCTGATTATGTATAAATTATGCAGCTCCAAATACATAAAAGAAAATATGTTCATTTGTCCCAGGGTTTGGCTTCCTACTTTCAGTTTTACAGGCTTTTCTTTAACTAATCTTGCAAATGCCTTAACCACATCCACTTCCTACTGTACTGCTCTCAAGCCCTTTCAGTTACCTCCTTCTTAAAATATAACATGCCTCCAATAATTATTTCCTTGTAAATCCTTTTAAATCTTAATTTTTCTTCTCCCCCTTTTTTATAGTAAATTGAGTAATTGTTAAAAGCATTTGTAGCTCTGAAATTTGTACTTCTGAATGCATTGTAGTATGTTGACTCTAAGGGCTAAAGTTTCTAAGCAGCTTTCAGAATAATGAGATTTGTGGGCATGACTCCCTTGCGCTGCTATAAAGATTTACTCTTTAGAGTTAAAAGATTTTCAAAAAATCAGTTTCTTTGTGCTGCTGGCTTGTAAACACTGTGCTCAGAGCATGCATCCTTTACAGCACAGTTACCCTTTTCTCTTTCAAGCTACTTATTGTGCCTGAGAAGCTTATGAACATCCACCATTAACACACAACTTCATAACCCAAGGGTGCGTCATCTTTAGCAGCAGCTGATACGTGCTGCAGTTTCTGTCCAACTTGCCTCCACTCTGCACTTAGCATTTGTGTACATAAAATATTTGCACTATGCATTTCTTTAACAGGCAACTCATTCTCTCTCTTTGCCTGACCACATTTCCACTGATAAGTAGAATAATTTGTAGATATTTTAGGTAAAGTTTCAGTCCAGTTGAAAAAGGTAGACCCATGTGCCATATTTTTCAAGTTAGCAATGCTGAAAATGTTAATATAAAATTACTGGGCTTTGCAGACTGGCTTGGTTGCTACAATTGTTCTGACATTTCATAGTCTGTTATACTATATATTATTATTCCACATCAAGTTTCATGACAAGTAAGCCTACCTCACATGTAACTATTGCCTGCAGTATATCTGACCTTGTGATTTGGGCTGGGTTTGCAGAGTCTAACCTTGCATGCCTTTGTTCACTCTTGCAGTGATACTGTAGCCCAGGTATGCCAGTGTGACAAACAAGGTGAGTTGGCTTCACTCATTGCACCAGTTGGTGCTAGAGTATTTGCATTGTCTGAGGTCAGCCGGCACTCCTCCATCCACACCTGCTGCTGTGTGTGCTCTGGATGTTGCGGGACAGTCATCAATCTGAAATCCAACTTTCTGATGCAATCCAGGATGCAGCCACACATTATTGGTTTTTTTCTTCCTTCACCTATCTTTCCAAACACAATGAAACCACATCTCATCCTGCTGTTTTCCTCAGAGTTAGTCAAAGCATGTGCTGAAGCCCTTTGCATCCCAAAACTGCATATTATTCTACTGCTTCCTCCATATACCACATTTTGAGTTCCAAGCTTTTTCCCTTGGCAGCACCATTTTGTTTAACTAGCTGATTCTGTCAATAGTGAGCTTTGGGAAACATAACTACAAATAATTGGAGAATAAGAATGTTATGCAACTCTCCTGGAATGGAGGGTAGGAAAAAAGCTGTTTAATACATTTCTAGAGTTTCACACACAGCCTCATTTGCTTTCTACTTTCCTCAGGGATTATGGGATAGTCACTTTATGAGGACCTTATTACCACGAAGATACATGTATGCCTAAGTCATTTGATTATCAAGGTATTGAGGCTTGTGTTGTGTCTGTCACACTGACCAAAGCTGTAGAAGTGTATTGACTTTTCCAAAATTAAGACAGCAGTACCCACTGATTGGATTTAACTGTTCACTGAAGGAACAAAAACCCCAAAATTCTTTTGCTGCAGACTTCTTAAATACCCTGGAACATGTTAAGGTTACAAGAATAACATGCATAGACATGAAAAGCTGAAAGACATGTAGAAAGGTAAAGCATAAAAAAAGTAAAGACTGTTGAGTATTTCCACACATTAAGGTGTTTAGAAGGCTTCACTCTTATCTAATTCTTGTAACAACTATGCTTTTGTACTTATTTTTAAAATCTTTCACTTCTTAGTAATACAACTGTAACACCAAGTATGTTGTAGGTATCTTAAAGTGTTTTCATTCTGAAGGAAAAAGGTTTCCTGTATTCAGAAACACCTACTTGTTTAGAATGCACTGGGTGAAGAGGAGGTTGCAGTACTGAGGATGTGTCTGAATTCTCAATACATATGCCCATGCAACACTTTTTAGTTTATCCTCTTTAAATACAGATAGTTTGGGGAGGGCAGGAGGAGTTGGCCCTCCATCTTTTTGCTTCATTTTGCTGCCCAGTAATGTGACTTGGCATAGCTGTTTTAGGGCAGGCAAAGGAAAGGAGACCAGAGTGAGGCTTTTGTTCCTTGGCCAGTACAGTGTTTCAGGTCAGTGAGCCAGGCTGCATTTGCTGCTGCGCATTCAACTTCTTCCCTGTTGAACCCCAGCAGCCTTAATACACCTTTTTTAATTTTTTATTTTTTTTCTGGGGAAGGGGGCAGGAAATGCTTTTCTTTCTAATCCAGCTGTTGTCAGATATAGTTTACACAGGTTTAAGGAAGCATAACACAAATACTTTAAACATTCAAGAATAAATGCCTGCAATCATATACAGCCTTAAACATGAAAGGATGCTTCAAGAATCATAATTTCTTAAAAAGCTTTCCAGTCAGAAGATGATCCTGTCTGGATCTGGTAAATGGACCCAACAGTTCCCACAACTTCAGGATGTCATAAGTGGTGGGACTAAGCTGTCTCTGATGTCCCCAGATCTGGTACTGTAAAAAGCATGCCCTAAAGCAGCATGCCCTGTTTTACATATGGTCTGTCAAATGCTGGGCCAGGACAGTGCAGAAAAGAAGCCATAGGGGAGATTTTTGACAGCAGCTCATGCAATTCTGGGGCCTTTTCTGTAAGGCCTCAGTCCTTGCAGCTTTATGAATAAATTCTAGCTGTGACAACTAAAGAAAAACACAGTCTTTCCATCCTTGTTCCCTGTTATCCTCCACTTCCCACCAAAACATGCTGAGAGCCCTAAAGTCAATACAAGAATATTAAAAATATACTTTATAAGATAAACTGGACATTTTGTATGCTTTCCACTGGCAAACTATTTTGTCTTTCCAGCTTCAGACTTGTGCTTCTTCTTCTTTCTTTGAGGGTAAATCTTCCCTGGGTTTCTAAAGGACTCTGGTGACCTTTTCTGGACTCAGCTGGCTTTTTCAGCAGGGAGCACTTCTGTTGCCATGGTAGTGGGAGCCAGGGCCCCAGCTCCAGTCAAAAGGGTTGGGGACTTTCTTCTGAGGCATTGTTACAACAAGCAATACAAGCAGTACAGTGAGGATATACAGGTGTTGCCTGGGTTATCTGGCAGGGCATATCTTGCTACAGATAGGTAGCTATGTTGCTTAAGTAGTGGATTACATTTTTTGTGAATTTAGTCATGCCAAATGTTCATTTTGGGAGCCCTTCTACACTTAATCAACTTCACCTAGGCCTGAGGGCATGTGCTTCAGAACGGTGAGTTGTGGTGTACTCTGGAAGGGGAGATCCAGCAGCTCCATCTTGTTGGGCATAAGCAAAGTACCAATAGATATTCCCCTTATAAACTTAAAAACTATCAGACTTCTTGCTCCCAGCACATAAGCAGCTGCTGTTCACAGTCAGATTCATAAGACATCCAGCACTGCAGAGGCCAAGAACCTTCACTGGGGTTTGGCTTTGCAGATGAGAACATCTCCATGCAAGTAAGCTCATATTTGGTCCTTGCACACAGCTGTCACCACTGCAATCAGTAAAGCTTAAAGAGAGGCCTGCAATACAATTTTGTGACTAGATGCACTCAAATGACACTTTGGGTAAATAGGTGCTGTGTGGACTTTTTTTTTTTTTCCTCCAGTCAACTGACTAGATGATGTGTTTGGTTTTTTTGTTTGGTTGGGTTGGGTTTTTTTGTTGGGTGGTTGTTTTTTGGTTGTTGGGATTTTTTGGAAAAGCTAGAGAAAAGAGAGGGACTAAGATCCATTCTCAGTGAAAATGTTCTTGTTTGGTGAACAGTGTAAGACCACTAAACTAAAAGGCAAAGAGGTTAGGTTTTCTATGTTGCTTAAAAGCAGAACACTTATGAGCTTATGTTGATCCTCCCTAGAGAAGCAAATAAAGACTATGATCTATTAAAAAAAAATATACCCAAAAAACCCCCACAAGAAGCTAAACACACCTTACATGCCACATGGTGTAAAAACTCAGATCTAAATCACTACTGCTTTTCACAGAATATAGATTCAAAGATGCCAGACAAAATCCAATCCTTTTACTTACAGAAAACTATTTAGTAAAAAAATAAAAACCTTAGTTAAAAAAAAAAAGGTGTAATCTTTAAATGTATACACGAACTGCTGTTAAATGGTCTGTAAATTGCTGCTGTTATGGGCAGAGTAAATATTTTGTGTTATACTGTTTTCTCTTCATCTGAAATGCAAACTGTTTTCTTTATTAATGATACAAGACAATGCTATTTTAAAAATGAGCTGCTACGTTTGTATAAGCCAACCACTGTGCTCAGACACCAAGTAAAGAATATTGTGGCAGGCAAATAATAGAAAAATATTTAGTTCATCTTGTTTCAAACATGTGCTTTAAGAAGGGAAATATTTTACCTTAGGTTTACTTTGATGGAAGCTCTCAGGGGAACGGAAAAAGTCATAGGTCTTATTCATGGTGTTGCCGTAGGGTTTTCATGAATTTGTAGATTTTTATACTTCTAGGTAGTTTCTCACATATAGCATAGCTTGT
>JAWWMO010000138.1:36359835-36452231 GCA_035047845.1 Dendrocincla fuliginosa | reverse complement strand
GTACCCCAAAACCCTATAAGTAAAAGAACTCTTCTCTGCTTTACCCATATAAAGTTGTCTTGGAAAGTTTTTTTTTTCCTTTCCTTATGGCATCAATGGCTAGACTTTGCTTAATTTCATCATACTTACATTGACAAGTCTGCTTTGAGAACCACCACAGATTCAGCCATTATACATGTAAGCTTCCTGAAGATTAACTCAATAATGAGTTAGGTGAAGGTCTAACACAAGAGAAAGATTTTTTGCATGGAATGAGAAGTTCAGCAATGTTCCCTATACCAAAAGTAGCTAGCATAAAGGACATGAAATCTATAGTTGTTGCTTTTCATTCACTGGAAATTGGAATGTGGCAACTCCAAAAACGACATTCACACTTGCAGTATTTTGTATTTCTTAACAGAAAAGTTATGTGTCCCCACCTTCCCCTCCCCAAGCTGCTATTTCAGAAACAGTTAAATAGACAGTTCTTGCTCTCAGGTCTATGACCACAAATAATATCATGAGCACCCTTTTGGTACTGACACTTGACTTGCCAACATCAAGAAGTTTAATCACTGACCTGATTTTGAGTTGATGCAGTCTTCTTTCAGTTGTGTGTCCTGGTCCTTCGAGAGTCTGGGTCATATCTTCTTAGAAGGCTGAAAATGCAGGTTTCTTGGCATGAAAATGGTGAAACCACAGCTGGTCACTAAGCAGGAGGTACAAATGGGAACCCCAGACCGAAACAGCTTAAAAAAAACCCAAAACCCCCAAAAAACAACAACCAAACCCTGAGCATGAACATGCAAAAAGCCTTTATGCAATCTTTGGTATGGTCTGTTGCTGTGTGGGATGATGAGGAACTGGCAGTTCCCCCTCCAGCTGCAGTCTCCTGTCCTGGTGGTGCCAGCATGGACCCTCCTGGGTCACCTGAAGCATGCATGATGGCCTAAGGAGGCACTTCAGAGGGATGTCCAATGATGACTGGCTTCCTGCTCTCAATTTGGGTTCTGGGTAGCACTGAGGAGATAAGAATAACCAAGTAATACAGATATAGGGTGCATTTTCTCCTCTAGTTCAGGCAGTAGCTTCAGAGCCAACCTCTTTGACAAAGGGCTGTAATTAGTAAGTAATTAGCTTGCAGGTTCTATTAGGGGGTTAGTCCCCCAGCTGCACTTTCTCAACTCATCCCACTTTTCTGTCTTTTAGGAGACACCGTCCTTCTACTTGCCAGTTCATCTTCCCCCTGCCAAAATAGACGTTTACCCTGTCATTTCCTTGAAGTAGAAGTTCATTAGTTCTCTATCAGGAGAAATATTTAACTAAGACAGTGGTGAATGTCACCTGAGAATCACTTAGTCAGGCAGAAGAAAAAAACAGTATTAAACCCCCCCCTGTGTTTTCCCCCCTCATCTTGAAAGCCCCAAAAAATAAGCTAGTCAGAGTAATCATGCACACACAAGCACCCCACCTTTCACTCCAGGGAGAAGAACTCAACTCACCTGGACCATTCTACCCCAGGGTTTCAAGAATATTTGGAAATCAGCTGGCAAAAGAACTGGAGGACTGGAGAAGACAGCAGTCAGAAGGAGTTGTTTTGCAGTATGTGGACAATGTACTAATTGCTGCCAAAGATCAAGATGAGTGCATGCAGCTCACTGTAAATTTGTTAAACTTTTCGGGACTAACCGAGTCTTGAAAGAAAAGGCACAAGGAAACTGGTCTATTTGGGGCTCAAGATCTTCTGTGGACATCGATGACCCAGCACAGACCAGAAAGAAGCCATCTGTCATCTTCCAGAGCCCCACAACCCATCTTCTGAATCCACTTACCAAGGCCTCGAACTGAAGAGGACACTACAATTCCCTTTCAATACCAAAGAGGAGATACTGCTGCTGACCAGGAGGGCACAGACACATCTTCCCACCCAGCTGGGACAGCTTGTTGCCCAGAGCTCATAGCATTATCCATTGTGCAGAAAGGCAACACATCTCCAGCTGGTGCAGGGAATTACCGTCAGAGAAGTAGGGATGTAAACACTACGACCAAGCTATAGGTAGCTAATGTACAGAGCTACTTCACAAACTGCTGGCTTTTCATAATGGAAATTCAAGGGCAGCTCCCCTGTGGAAGCACTTACAAATGGCTTCTGCTAACATAGAATTGTATCTGTAGGCTGAGATCTTGTAGCTGCCACTGATCTGCTCTGTCAGAGAACACTCCTGCCTCTGCAAGGAGCTGCCCACCTGGGAGGATCACAAACTGCCCTCACCCTTCCCCATCCACACGCATTGCAGAGGAGGCAGGGAGGCCAGGAGGTAGGAGCCAGACTTGGATTCTCCCATTCTTGACTAGCAGTGTGGCAGCATCTCAGCCTTGAAATAAAAGAAAAGCCAGAAACCTGCACAGTCCCTCTTCCCGTGTTGAAAGTTTGGAGTTAATAAACATGCTTTAATAATTGATGAGTAACTCCATCATTGATCCTTGCAAACAGGGACAGGATGCTCATTTCGGAACAAGATGTGGTTCCTTCTACTTTCTCTTCTTCCTGTTTAAAGTCTTATTACTCTCCTGATGCACCCTTACTTGTGAGAGCTCTTTAAAGCTTTTCACTTGAAGGTTTGCACCTGATATTATCAAAGGTAATTATATAATTGACACAATTCACATAAAGCTCTCTGGTTTCTTTATACTCAGTGTTTTTCTCAAGCTGCAAACTTTAAATGGTACAAATGGGAAAATTCTCTGTTGTTTTACAAATTTTTACTTTAGGCTACATTAAAACTAATGCCTAATTGATTTTGATGTATCTAAAGTGCTTTATTGTTCTTTTAATAATAATTATTCTTTGCTCCTAGTTGTTCCCTTGCTAAGGGTAGTACCTGTAATGTTAATGACTTCAGCCTCATTAGGGACTTGATAGAAGTTTTTGTTATTCATCAAATCCTCCTCACTTGTAATTTATTTTGTTGTTATAATCACTGTTTCAGTCCATCACCATTATAGGAAGATATTTGCCAAGGTTTGCTCAGTAGAACTGCCTGTAAGAAATTAGTCTCAAACAGTTTAAATAGAAAGTTTAGATAGAAAATATTTTTTTTTCCCCCAGTTGAGGATGTCTTCAGTTTGTATTTGACTACACTACCTTTTTAAGCTCTCTAGACAAGGAACACTCACTTATTTTCAATACATACTTATAGTTTTCTAGTTTTGTTATTTATGATGTTCAGAGGTCTTTGGAAGCAATGTTCACTTTAACTGCTCCTTCAGAAAGCTGCCTGAATAAACAAAATTTGGATTGTGTCCAGTTAAATCCTACCACAACTTTGCCATGTGCAGTGGATGTCAGGGATGGGTTTAACCAACTATGTTAGATCAGAAGATTTTAGGATAGAGGTACAGCACTGAAGAACTGAAGTGTATGATATACATGAAATACAGTTTTAGGGCTTAAGGTAAAGAGACACAAATGAAAAATAAATAATTCCTTTAAAGATAAATAGTAGGCAATAAGGAACTCTTCCTTCCTTAGTCTTTGAAGATGATTGACTAATACTGTTCTTATATATGACTCTTAAACTTCTGCAGTTAATCCTCCTTAGGAAGATGATGTATTTCTTTTCCTATCAGTTGTAGGTAGAAAAAGAATCAGTGGTGCTGGGGATTCTAAGTTGGAGGGCTTTTTGTTGTTGTTGGGGTTTTTGTTGTTGTTGTTTGTTTCTTAATTTGGTATGAGAGTGGAACAGATAAATCTTGCCTTACATGACTTTTTACAGGAACCAAGTCCTCACAAATATTTTCAATGCTTCATTACTTGTTACTAGAGGACTATTATGCATGTACAACTGTTTTGTTCTCACATCTGCATTCACCTCTTATTTAAGTGGCCATTCAAGATATGATTTACAGTATTGCCAGAGCTGATAGTGCTATTTGTCAAAGGACTTTGGTTTCTCCTTTTATTGATATTACACAGCTGGCATGGCTGGGCGCTGTGGAAATGGGAACAGCCATATGGCCCTGGACAGCTCTGCAGCTGGCTGGGCTTGTCCGGTTCTTTGCCCACCCACAGCAGGATCTTTTAGCAGCAGTAGATGTAATACAAATTGAAAAATTAATGCTGTAGCTTCTGAGAGGTATTTATTCATTCACATCATGGTAATTTTTTTGAAACTGCTTTTTAGCAATCTTTTACTTTGTATTCTGTAATGTAATACATCCAAATATAAAATAGGACAGGTGTACAATTTTTATTCCATAGTTCAGCTTCTTAATTACAGTCCAGAAATTTACAGGCATGTGCTCTCTGTAAACCCTTTAAGCATGTCTTGAAAATTTTATTTTAATGTAGGTTGGTGAAAGATTCTACAGCTGTTGTTTAATAACATCTAAGCCAACTATCTTAGACTAGTCAGCACAGAAGTGTATATTTTCATTTTACTTATTATCATGTATATATTACTAATTCTATTGTATAATGCTTCAAATGCACACATCTGAAAATATTTTCCCCATTTTTTCAGAGAGATAAATTTCCTAAAATTACAATAACCAAAGAATTTGAACTTGATTCACAGAAAATTAGACAACTCTATCTTGTTGATTGAGCTCTACCAGCTGCCTATCAGCCCAGCGCATTATTGTCTGTCTTGCCTACTGGGACATTGGACAGGGATTACACAGTTTTATCGAGCTCTTCTTGCCCTTTATATATAGTTTATAATAGTTGAATTGTCAGGGAATATTTTGTCCCGAATGTTGGTTAACAGCAAGTGAAGGCGGTAATTCCAGACTCTCATAAAAGTGAGAGAAATGGATATTTTGCAGGATACCTGCAGGAAAGGGTGTTTATTCACAGAGACACCTGGAAAACAGTCTGGCTATCAGAAAGGCTAGCTGATAAACAGAAGCATCTCAGAGAGTCAGAAGGGACCACATATTTCTATTCTGTCAGCTGATGCTTGGTAAACTGTGTGTGTGTGTGTTTATGTGGACTGGACTGCTGTGAAGTGTTGAGAGATGTGCAGGTGATGAACCACATCACCTGGAGAGCTGGGCAGTACTGAGCTACTTCATCCAACAGAGTCTGAGGTGGAAAACTGCAAGTCAGGCCAAAGTCGGAAGGAATGTACCCCTTGCGAGGACAACAACTGTGAACAACCCCCAACCCCCCAAAATGCATTTATATAGCTATGGTGCAGACTTGTATGAAAAACTGGCAGCAGAGCCCTGATGAAGCATAATTATTCTTCTAGGAATATATTACCATGGTATGTGTTGATGTAGAGCAGTAGCTGCAATATGCATATTGCTAATATGACAGGAATAAAGAACAAATTTTAGAATCATAGAACAGTTTGGGTTGAAAGGGACCTTAAAGATCACTAAGTTCCAACTCCTCTGCCATGAGCAGTGACACCTTCCACTAGACTAGGTAGCTGAGAACTCCATCCAACCTCGCCTTAAACACTTCCAAGGATGGGGCAGCCACAACTTCTCTGGGCTACCTGTTCCAGGGCCTTACCGCCCTCACAGTAAAGAATTTAGCCTTCTCTTTTTCAGGCTGCACAAACCCAATTGTCTTAGCCTTTCCTAACTGAAGAGGTGCTCCATCCCTCTTATCAACTTGGTGGCCCTCCTCTGGACTTGCTCCAACAGGTCCACATCCTTCCTGTGCTGGGGCCCCAGAGCTGGATGCAGTACTCCTGGTGGGATCTTACCAGAGTGCAAGAGAGGAGGAGCATCACCTTCCTCAACATGCTGGTCATGCTGCTTTTGATGCAGCTGAGGATACAACTGGCTTTCTGGACTATGAGCTTACATTGCCAGCTCATGTCCATTTAGGGGGGCTTATTTTTCTTCTGTATGAAATCCCCATTCCTTGGCTGTCAATTCTTTTAGCAGTGCATTTGTACAGCCTTTACACTGGTACTCTGATTTCCTAGGAACTTGTTTAGTGAAGGGGTAGGGTACAACTTCCATCCATGTGTTCTGGTTACAAATAAATCATCCCAGAGGTGCATGAAAACAAATATGAAACAAATGAAAGGATTTCTTTCCAGTAGGAAAGAAAAGGTGATGTTTTACTGCCATGTCTGCAAATGTTGCTTGGATAAAGAGAATCATTATAGATATTGACTTTGCTGACATGCTGGGTAATAAACTGGAGCCCCGTACATCTGTAAGCAAAAGCTGCTGCACATTGGACAATTTCTCTTTTTGTGTTTTTGTTAAAAAACCCCCACTGACTCTTTGCAGCTTGACTAGAGGTTAACCTGAATCATGCATTCATCACAGATTACACATCCATGTCAGATTTGGAAAAATGTCTTCAGTTATTATAACCCCTTGGTAGCTTATACAAACCATGTTTTAATATAATTCTACTCAGTTTCTGGTATCTATGTTGGCTCAATACAGAAAATCAAAAGTTAAGAACTTGATGTCAAGATTAAGTTTGGCTGATTTTAAACATCACTACAAAGTATATCCACTAAGATGCTTCCTGTTATTACGCAGTTCCTGCTCTGGGAAGCACTGAATTTTGAAGACGGGTGAGAAAGTAGATGACCAATGCAATTTTCTCCCTCAGAGATGTTTGCCTGTCTGTGCTATGAGCTGTAACTCTTTCATTGACAAAATCTGTAGTAAGAATGGCCCATAAGGACATAACTTCTCCTCAGGTGCATTTCTCCTCCCCATCCCATTGTTAGCACAAGCCACTGTAAACCATGTATCCCAAGGCAGAAAGGCTTGTGGCTCTGCCAAGTCAAGATCAAAGCAACTTGAGTCACTTTTATCTCGCGGAAGGGATCTGCAACAGCAGAAATACCTTTGGCACAAACCAGAAAGGTGGCAAGAAAGAGGACCAGTATTCTGGAAGAATCCTGCAGATGGGGAGCCAGCAGAAGGGAAGAAATGCCAAATAGGAAAAATAAAATACATAAAATAACTGAAATGCATAAAAAGAGGTGAATGCTGCAAGGAGTCATGAAGGTAGAGCCACACCGTTCTTTTTCTTTCAGAGCTGTATGTGATGTCTGAAGAGAAACACTTGCTATCTTGATCCACACAGGGACCAGGCAGAGCTACTTTGCACTGATCTGAGTTCACATTTCCTGAAAAATTTAGCTAAACACTTTTCCTCTTTCAAAAAAGCCTGAGATATACAGAAAAATTAATGAGGCAAAACAGTTACCATAATGTTCTGCTTCTACATACTATCCACAGTGTATCCTCAGGAACACGCACATACAACTTTGGTGGAAAACTCAGAACAAGCTTGGGGTCCAGCAAAGCTTTTCTCTAGTTGTGATCATGTATTTCACAATCAAGACATTTCAGATTATCCAGTTTCTATTCTAAATTTAAGTCCTTGCAAGAGGACTTGATTGCCTCTCAATTCCTGAATATTTGTGATGGAAATAAACATGCAAGCCCTATTATGAAGAGATATCCAAAATTATCAGTGACTGACCTTTGTAAGTCATACTTCTTTCATATACAGATTTAAACCTGATTCCTGCTTCTTCCCTTTTACCACCTATTTCCTCCTTCCTATTTCAATTAAACTGACAACTCCTAATCTCACTATTTGGCTTTTCACCTCCTTGAAAGTTCACAATTCCTGATCTTCTTAATCTAAGATCATTACTATCAATCACTCTTTTAGGCAAGCGAAGGTTTTTTTCACAGAGGGATCCCAAAGGCCTACTGATGTCTCAGGCTGATAATATTTTTCTGTTTCTGGTGACAGTTGGGATTTTTGACTAAACTGTCCTTAGTGGTATCTTTTAGATAGCATCTTTTAGATGCTCCAGACTGATCAACAGATATTTGCTTGGACTGTGGTTCCTTCCAGGCTGAGTCATTTATTGGGAGAAATGAAGGATTAGCTTAATTAAATCAACTAATGCTTTCACAAAGCCTTAGGGATCCTGCCAAGGTCAGTGAGGGCTAAGGTTAATGAGGACCAAGGTTAATGAGAACCAAGTTTTCCTTTCCTATGTCTTGATATCTTTTAGATAGTACCACTTACCCGATTTGCCTCACTGCAGTTTCCCTCACATCCCTTGCACTGTCCATGATATCCATCTCAACACCCTGGTCATCTGCTTCTCTAAAATGGATTATTAAGACTTTTTCTACAACTTCTATTGAGTACAAGCTTTTCTCCTGGCCCACTTTGCAAGGCTCCCTCTCATTTATCTTTTCTGTGAAGCTGGGCAGCTACTACAGTGGCCATACAAAATAAACCAACTTCTCTTTGCCCATAATTAATCTGCTTGACATTGCTGCAGTAACCACACCTCTAGGGTACCAAATATTACTATTGTATTAACCCATGTCCTCTTTGTTCCCCTGCTGTCTGCACTGTTTCCATAAGGGCCACTGAAGCACCTTCTGCACTACCAGGTTCTGCAAGAAAAAGGAAAAAATACTAAGATAACAGGAACCTTATATACAACTAAGATCTTAAGGCATATCAGATTGCGATGTTTGAATGCAATTTTTTCAGGAGCTGTTCCTAGATTTTCTCCCCTCTAGTCTACTGTGCCAAATGGTAGCAATACCATTTTCAGAAGCCGTGCCTCAGGAGTAGTACCACTGATATTAACAATACACTGAAAGAATAGAAAGCTATTTCACAGAGCAAATGTATTTTCTGGATGCAGCTGAAGCTTTTGAAATGCGATGCATTTTTCTAAATGTCTCTAGCTAAACTTTCTCATAGTTTGTTTGCTTTTACACGAGTTTCTTTTTAGAGGTTTTTTCCCTCTGTTCACATTTTCTTAAATCCAATGCATTAGGAATTATAACAAGGAAACATGAGATTACAGGAGACCTCAGGACATATTTATGTATTACACTTTAAAAAAAAAAGTGTCAGCAACTAAACACACAAATTCATTTTTATTTAATAAAAAATCTTAAATAGAAAGCACTACACACTAAGTATTTACTAAACTATATTAGTTATTTACTTAAATTTTCCAGTCAAAATATGTTATTTTTCACAAGTTTAGCATAATTGTTTGGTACACTAGACATAGTAGCCAGGTATTTTTCCTTGTTACCTTTTGGTTTATATTTGCTAATTTTTTAAAGGTTTTTCAAAACTTTCTTTCAGACAGGGCAAGATCCTGAAAATGGTATTTATTAGCACTCTTGGACCTTGGTGCTCTTTCTAAGAGGATATGAAACCGATATGGAAGGGGGTTAAACACATGAATTAATGAACATCATACTACTAATACCAGCTATAAAAAAAAGTTACTTCTGATCAGCCTGCTTTGTTTTCAAGGGTTTGAAATGATTTCCCTAACAGTCTTGATGGATTAAAAAAAGAAAAATAAAACCATTATCATATTCCTTTTCTTTAATGTACCTCCTGTGTTCTCTTGAAAAACATTTGGTTGACAGCATTACAGATTCTCTTTAAATAGAAAATAGATGCACCCCTGGTGAGAGACACACTGAAAGCCCCTCAGGACTGCCTTCCTAAAATGCTCCATCCCAATCCATCTGGGTGGGAAAAAAGGGTCTCCCTCATTCAGTCCCTTGCCAAAGTTATCAGTAAAAATGCATATTAATTATGACTATGACTTTTTTTTTTATAAAACAAAGGTAACATCCACTGTTGCAGAAGTGTAACCCATCTAATCCATTTGGTCAAGCTATTTGTATACTATTCTTCTATGATCATCTGCGGCATTCGATTTCACTGAGGTCATGGAGACATTGATGCCTGGTAAATTGCCAGTAATCAAAGGCTGTTAAGTGCTTGCCAGCTTCCTCTTAAACTTAGTCTGTCTTTATCGTGAGGCAGACTTAGTTCAGCAGCCACAGACCATTCATTCAGAGAAAACCCAAGAATAATGCATTATTATCACTAAAATAGCCATACTGTTGCAGAAACATTTGTTTTAAAGCAATCTCATTTTTCTGAAGTAAGACTGTGGCCAGTGAAAAGTGAAGCCTTTTCATGCCTCTGCAAGAAGGGGCTGCTCTCCCCCACATGAAATGCTTTATTTCCCAGCTCCTCCTCTCTGCTTTAAGCCCTGTTTAGGCTCTCCCTCCAGGCCTCTGTTTAGTTTAGATTCTGGAATATATGCAGGGAAACCTATGATTTTAGGGTTTTAGTTGCACTTGGAGTTTATTCCAGTTGCTCTCTCCTGTTGTAGTAGTTTGCTGGGGGGAAAAAAAAAAGTCAGATAAGCTTAACTGGAAAAAATTTAGGGTAGGTGCTGATGAACTCTTAAGATACAAAGATCTTCTTTTAAGGCGTGTTCACTAAAGCCCTCTCAGCCATAAAATAATTAAATGAAAAAAAATGAAGCAAGTCATTAGTCGGGGACATCTGTATAACTTCACTGAAATGATGAGCCCACGTCAGTTAATGTCACCTGTGCACTATATTTGAAATATGCTCAGAACTATCTGGTATTCAAAAAAAAAATTCTGTGAAGAAATTTCAGTCTTCTGAAGAAACACTTATTAGAGTTAAACTGTCCTGGTGAAATATGAGAGGAAGATACATCTGTCCAACCTCTCAAGTTGTTCATAAATTTTTGGGGTGAAAAAGATATGGTTGTAGGAAGAATTAAAGAAATTCTGAATGATAACTTAGTAATGAAATACTCTTACAGTGGAAACCTTTGGAGAACATGCAAGACAGAATTTAATTGAGAGGTAGCGATGATCATTTATTATTAATAAAACTTTTGTTGAAGGAATCTTGTGCAAGGACTGCTCTCTTTCCCCAGAATATCTGAATATTAGTTATGTTTTCTGAGAAGGACTGCTGGAGTTTGCAACTAGTGATCAGCTAACAGTAGCGGGAAGGTTTCCTTTGGCAGTGCAAAGCATTGTGCGATGTTACTCAATGAGGGCTGCAAAAGGCACAGAAGCTCTTTGCCCCAACAGCGGCCTAGTTCTCATGAGACATCTCAAAATCAGACCACTGAGATGCAGTCAGACACTGAATGCTATAACCCTACCAGTCTGTTCTAGTTTAGCAATCCTCCTTTGCATCTCTATTTTGGGCGTCCAGTGTTGCTTCCAGGACTTTGACAGTTTGGGGCCAGTTACAATCAGCAGCTTGAGGGCTGCATTTACATTTGAAGAAGCCATTTTCTTCTTTTTCCAAACCCTTTTTCCTCATGTTCAACCTGCAAGTAAATACTGCTGTGAGCACTGCACCTGGAAGGCTGACTGTTAGCAGTGGCTAGTTTGGTTCTGTGTACTGACTGCTAAATAAATCTGATGTATCCTCATACTGAAGCCTTACTTCTTCTGTTCCTGAATGCACCATATCTTCAACTCAAATTTAAGCAATACTTAAACAAGCTCACTTATTTTTAAACTATAAAATAAAAAGTCTAACTCTACAGACACTTTTTTTTTCAAATGATTTGAAAGATCTTTGCTAACTTGCAGCAATTGCTAAACATATGGATGCATTTCACAATTTCCCAAGTGCATGCATCCTGAATGCTACAGGATCTCATTCCTCTCCCAAAAATTTCCTGTGACCTGCAACTACAAGGTGTTGCCATAAAATAGCAAATAGCTATTGGTACTAGAACCATCCTCTAGATGCAATCAATGCTCTTTGTGCATAAATCCAGCTTAAAGAGAAATAAACAGAACACAGTCACTCCACTCCCTCAAAACAGCGTAAATTGCACATCAGTATTTTGGTTAGTCAGCCACCTCTTCAGCAATCAGAAAAAGCAATTTAACTACAAATGTTATTTTTGGAACCTGAAAGGAGTACAGCACAGAGGATGTGATCTATCTGTATTTATGGTGCTTTCATCTGTGAATTCATCTTTCAAGTAAAAGCAGGCCACATATTTACTTGATATAAATTTATACTCTCTCTTACCTTGAACAATCTCAAAGCTATTAGTCATGTTCCACACATTAACTGAGAAGAACCATAGACATCCTCCCAATGTTTTAGAAACCTCTCACTTCAACAGCTTGATGGGTCTGAGAGACACCATAATGACCATTTGTGTGACGGAAGTCTGTGTTATTGTGAATTGTGCCTGTGCCTAAAGTATCAAAATATTGTAATGTTTAACATGTTTGCACTTTTTGTTTCCTCTCATGACATCTACAATACCATTCACTTGCTACCTCTGCAAAAATTCACATGATTTGCATTACAGGTTTCAAAAATTCAGAAACCACCCAACTGGTTTCATGTCAATTTTTCTCTCCATTCCTATCTGTCAAGAGCACTGTAAGATCTTTCAAGCTGCACTGCAGGGAGTCAACATGCTTTCAGGTAATGGCAGCTTACCAATGTTAATTTGACTAACCTACTTCAGCATGCAGTATGCAATTATTTCCTACTCTCCTGATTTTTTTTCCCAGCCTATTTTCAATTTAATTTATATGTTGGTAAGGATTATACCTTTAGAAAAGATAGCTAGTCCACAAGCCTTCCATTATGCTGCAGCTGTTGCTGTTATATTTGTCATTAAACAAAAATCTCACCTATGTGACAATGGGATTTGAATCACAATGGCTAAGTATATCATGTATAGGAACTTGATTGCTTTACTTTTTTTCCTGAAGGGGGAAAATATGAGAGCAAAACCTTACAGTTTTCATGCTTCACTACAGTGTAATTCTAGACCCTAAGATTTCTACCATTTCTATTTTGGTAATGAATGGAATGCAAAAGGGAGGTATTTAAAATTAATTGCAGCAGTTCTGAGGGTTAAACCTGCTTAACCCAAGTTTTTATTAAGAGAATATCAACAGAGCATATGTCTTGTTTAGGGAGTGCTGGGACATCATTATTCTTCTACCAGCATGTTTAGTTCTAAACCCTGGGATTTCTTCAGGCTCATGTAGTTGTCATGCACACCATATACCCATCCCAAATTACAGTGCCTGTTCTGAGCTACTCACTACAGCAGGATTTGACCTGAGAAACTAGAGTTTTGTTTTACTTTATTAACTTGGAGTACTTTTAAACAGTTTTTAAACAAAGTTTTTCCCTCGACCAGCAAGGGAATTTCCAGCCTGAAGTTCTCAGCAGCATCCGGTGAGGCTCTTGGCCAAGTTCTCCAGATACTGTACATCCACAAGGACAGCCTGCTGGCTCTTGTTGTGGCATTTTTTTAATCCTCAGAACAGATTTCCTGGATCTAGGAAATTTAATTCCTGACTCCTTTGACCCAGATGCTGGCAAAAATGTAGTCTGCAGTCTGTGTGTAAATTGGTGTGTTCATTTTTTCTTTTTTTTTCTTTATTTCTAGGAACTGGTCTTGCTGTTAAATTTTTCTAAAACAGTCATATTAATATGTTCAAAAATCCACTGTTGAGTTTCAGATAAAGGATCACATCTGTTCATGAAAATCTTCTTCTCAGCTGGGTTGCAATCTATGCAGCTGCTGCTTACCGGATGGAACAGAGTTTTGTCCTAGAAGAATGAAAAAAAAACAGAATTAGGCAGCAAATGCCAAATCATTGGAAGTATTCTCATTTTACAGAACATGGGTTAACACAGACTCATCTGAAAGGATTTTGTGGTCTCTGTGCACTAACCCTGTGTAATAACTACAGCTATTACTAGGAAGCTGTAGAGAATGAAGTTTTTTCTGCCCTTGGGTTATTATCTTTTATGAAAGGGGATTTAAGAAAGAAGGAGGAGACATCTTCTGGTCTTTTACTAACAACCATATAATACAATGAAAAAACAGACTGTCCTGTAATATCTTTGCATAGCTTGTATTTGCCTGGAGCCCATTTAAATGTCTAAAGTGGTTTTGGGTCTTTTTTTTAGATTTGTTCTTGACAGCTTCCTGTTTCTGGGCAGGAATAACTGTAACAATCTTCAACTTGGAGAAGATGTTAAAAATGAATTACTAACTGAAGTGGTGGACAGATGGACACATGACTGATGTTCTCACTTCTCACCCCACGCAATGCAGACTTTGCCTGTGGCCTCGATAAGACCAGCCAATGAAATATCCTCTCTCTCCTAATACTGATTTAGCTCCATATGGAGATTTTGGGAGGGTAAGGATGGATTAAGTTGCTTTAAAAAGCATATTTATGACAATTAGTTTTATTAATTTTACTTCATAAAACTAGAGTGAATATTAAGTAACCTGACTGTGAATCTTTGTTAAAGTACTCAGAAAGTACTCAGTTGAGCAGCTGGTGTGTGCAAGTTGGGTAGTTTCAATATACTTAGTTCACATAGCAAGTGTTTTGAGAGAGACAGATGTGGGAGTGATTAGATGGTTTGAAAGTTTCCAGGGACTATACTGCATCTGTTGAAATAAATTTCAAATTATTCTTTGTCAACCACATCCAGGCTTTTCCCCTGCATCCCAAACATGCTATGCCAGTATTTTAATACTAATCCAGGATGTGCCTGCTTGCCCAGTTTGTGAGAGGGACAAAAAAATTTACTTGTCAAATTGTAGTTGATTCAAAACTCACACAACTGCTGTGGGTGCTGAGCAACAATTGCAGAAACTTCTCTTTAACTACAAATACCCCACATTCAAAAAAAAAGTATGAAGACAAAAAGAAATAGCAGCTATTTAAAACCACTTTGAAAAAGAAATATATATATTTAAGAAAAATGAAATTGATTGATTTTGGGGGTTGTGAAACTCTGGTAAAATACAATGCCTCTTAAAAATTAATATTTGCAAGAAAGAACAAAGTCAAAAGCATCTTGTGCTCTGGCTGTGAGTGATGGTGTTACATCTGCCTTTTGCAAACACCATTTTTTACTTCGAGCATTTTCCCTTTCCCCAAAACACTGGGTGTACACACAGACTCACACATCCACAACCCACTTTGTAATTGAGAGGGATGCCATCACAGCTGACAGGACTAAATCAAATGAGTAGAGGCCTTTCCCTCCTGTTCTACAAGGAATACAGGTAGGATACATCAGCTTGCAAGAAGGGGGCATCTGTACTGTACACAAAGGATTATTGTGTCACTACTAGGAGGTGGGTCTCTACAAGAACTCCCCAGCACCTTATAGGGCGGTGCAGGCACCCATCTGCACCTTGCCAGCTCCTCCTGTTCTTCTAATAAGAGATTGACAGAGTGGCACTGCCTGAAATCAGGACATAGTGACCAAGCTGTGGCCACCCTGCCTGGTGTGGGGCCTCAGAGGAAGAGGGCATCTGGTTTTCCTTGTATTATAGCTAGGCATAAGGGTCAGCCAAGCTATTAGGAGGCCAAAGTTGGAATACTATAAGCTTTAATAAGTTTGCTGGTACATGAAGAAAGGAAACAGCTTTAACACAAAAAGCTTGCTATGAAAAACACTCCAGCCTTTCCAGAAAGCTGGTGGTTTTTCTTCTCACAGAAATATCCCAGGGATGTAATTTTTGAGTGAAGCACTGTTGGTGCTTTCTTTCGGAGAGTCTGGTTATTAGGAGAGAAGAGTGTCTTCTAAGAATAGGGACAGAATTGCCACTCTGGAAAAACTTCTGCCTGACTTAGCTATATAAAAAGGCCTATTAATTTATAATCTCAAGCTTATGCTGACCTAAGGTCAAAGACTGCTGTTCTTATGGAAACAGGCTCAGGACTTTAAGGGGTAACAGTTGTGTGCATCCCAGCAAAGAACTTTACAAGAGAAATACATAAATTCTTTACACCAATATTGAAAAACCGCAAGTGCCCTTGTGGAAACAGTTCTAACATCTGAAAACAGCAGAGGAATTTTTTTTTTCCTTCTGCATGATGGCAAGCCTGAAGATTATTTACAGAAGGAGAAATTCCTCCACAAGATAATGGGTCTCGACAGTTCAGGGAGTTGGTAATGAGACACAGAGCCTTTAATTTCTTCTAGGTCACTGCTATGGCTTTGTCCAATGTCAAGAGCAACTGGAAGTCATTATCCCCTGGTGGCTGCAGCAGTTTATCTGAAATTAGTTGGTAGCCCCAGTGCAGTTTCAGCAGGACAGATGCCCATGTGATAAAAGCCACTATCACAATGACATGTCTTTGGTTGTCTGAGGAAATAATCTATCCACTACTGTGTGAAGAGTGAACTTACTCTCACAGTTTGTCCCTGAAGCTGTCAGGAGACTATGAGCAAACCACTGTCTTCTGGGCACAGTTTTTGACACTGTCAGTCTAGCATCTATCATAAGCACTAGGCTCAGGGTAGAATTATCGTATAAATTGATTTTGCACCATTGTTTCTTTTTAAAGACCTACTAAATCAGCTCTACAAATAGCACTAGTGAGCTTATGGCACATAAATTGAATCATACTCTATCAGAACCAATGTATGACTTTTCAGCCCAGAATGATGCTACATTGAAACCCAGAGGCGTATCCCTTCATATTTGAAGAACAGAAATTTGCAGGCCCTGCTGACCGTTGGCTCTGGATGCTTAGGGATCTCAAATAGGTTAAAGGAAATAGCATTAAGCTTGGGAAGCTAAAGCCATCCTACCAAATCTCTAATAATTACAGGTTATTTATATTTGTCTAACTAATTTCTTAAACTGCTCCAATTTGGTGTCAAGTAATATTTTTTCTGGTATTAAATTCCTATATTCCCATTTTCCTATATACAACACACAGGACTATTTGGATTTATTCTTCTTCTTAAAGGGTATTCTTAAAGATATACTTGTTGGATTTGATCTAAGAAAATTGATTACTTAATATTGCCAACTTACTAGGCTTTCAATTAGCTGCTCAGATGTAGTTTAAGCAGTATTGGAATAACTAGTTTTTTGACACATTACTGGTAGTTTTGGTTTCATTCATCTGAAAAGAATATGGTTTGCACACTCTGAGACTGCACTGCAATCAGAAGCAAAGTGCAGGTCATGGGCATAAGCTGTAAATTTTTTCCAGAAGAGTGCTCCCTACCCAAAGTAAAATATTAAGGTATTCTATTTGCCAATAAAATATTTAAACTGGTTTTATTTGCCAGTACCCAAACCCAGGTTGTTAGTCTTTCTGTGCTAGAAGAACACGGAATCTGAAAACAGTGCCTGGCTTCAAATTGTATTTGAAGCCCTTTGTAATAATTTCACAGCCCTAAATTCTTCTTAGCATTGGCTCAAGTATGCAAATGATCATGAGAAGAGATTAATCTTTAAAGGAATAACACCCTCTTCTAGTTTTATAGAAATAATATGACAACATGGTAAGAAATGCTTCATATTAAGCATCTTATAAGACACTGACAAGCAGGGTCATTTTTCCTAAAGGATGAGAAGAATTATTGGCCAGATGGATATATGACCATTAGGAAGCTTCAGTGTTTATAAGTGGTGCAGAGAACAGAAGAGAGTTGCTGACCTGCTCTCTGTGTTTTAAAAGGAGACACTTCTTGCTTAACGAGACTATTATTTTTATTTAGGATGCACATTTAGCATACTATCCTCTAGGTAAACGGCTCTAGTACAGATGCAGTTAAACAGTATAAAATCCTTTTCTTGTATGCTTTTTGTTTGTTTGTGGGGAAAACACTAAAAATCCTATTGCCAAGATGCTTTCAAAACTAGGTAAGGATTATTAGGAATCATTAGGATTGTGGAGTATAGCTGTACTACCAAAAATCTCTAATATAAATCTGCCCTGTATCTGAGGAAGTAGACCATGGCAAACAATAAAAAATTACTTATGGTGTAGCCAAACTAAAACTGAGCCTAAAGAAAACCATGTATATATAATTCTATTATTCCAATGCACTTTCTTAATTTGAAGGTTTATGCAAACTGAAGTTTCATATTACAGTTAAGACTGTATCAGTACTTCTACCATAACAAAACTTTGTGGTGTTTCTTGCTGAGATGGAAATGCTTGTCTTGCATTGCAAATTTTTATATGAGCCCTGTCAACCTTCTGGAAATTAAAAAAGAAGTTGTGCAGAGAATTTCATAGAACTCACATGGTGATTTTTTTTTTTTTTTCAGATGTCATTTTCTTTTAGCAATCTGCTGTATTCAGTCCTCATCAAAGGTGATGAGCCTTATAGCGGGCAGCTCCAGAGTCACACTTTTTCTTATGAGCTGGCTATATTAAGCAACAGTGAAGTGCTAAAGGTATGAAAGCTTCTCTCTTGTAGCTTGGGTAGGCAAAAGGATAAATTGGAAGGGGTTTGAAGCAAGAAGGTATTATTATGGCATTATAAAATCAGATACGCGGCAATACAGCCATCACAATTTATATCCTCTAAATATCTGGCACATACATTCTAACTTTCTTACAGGTGATGCCTCAGTTTCAAAGGGATTATGTTTCTGGAAAATCTTGTGGTGGACCTTCATTTGCAACTCAAATAAGGTAAAAAGCACGGCACCTGTAATAAGTAGGCACTCAGAAAAAGGGTCAGGGCAAACCTATTTGTAATGGTTCTGAATTAGTTTTCTACTATATATATTCTCAAACTAGAAAGCAATATTGAGGTTTATCTGAAAAAGACCAGTTCCTGGCACTTTGGCCTCAGCTTAAGGTGTAGGGCAAGGTGCAATGGTCAAAGAAAACTGAAGCATGTGTGAGAGGAATCTTCACTGCTTCAGAGAAATGCATATCCTTATCCTGAATGGGATGTAGAGTTTATTAGTGAAATCTTTAATCAAGGTATCTTGCTGATTAACCATTAAAAATACCTAACAACAACATCAACAACAACAACTCAACAACATTACCAGGACTTTTTACCACAAATGAGTCTCTGACAGTTTGACCTCCTGTTTCCAGTGATTTATAAAAATGAACTGAAACTCAGCAGATCAAAGTAGTGTCTAAGCTGCTTATCTTTAGTTTATAAACTCCTGCCTTCTTTGGAATTATAGTAGTACTTTTAATGTTGGGTTGAGGTTTTTTTTTTAAGGAAGATTTTTCTGCCACTTGTAATCTTTGAAATGTAGTAAAGTAATAACATTTAACTCACGAGCAGCATCTCTTGCTGCTGTCACATTGGGTGAAAATATTTCCAACAGTGCCTCTGCTAAAATGACACAAATATCTTGAAGTGCCAGAATGGTAAAACACCTTTTAGGGAACAGATCCAACACAGACACCCTCTGATCTGGATCAGATCCACTTTCACTTAAATGTGACCTAAATAGAGAAATGTTCAAAAGGAACATATTCTAGAGAGATTACCACAAAATTAAATTGGAACAGGATGTAGTGGATTTAAGAGCAAAACTTCTCTGATGAGAAAACACAAGCCTGTGCTAAACTGAATAAAGGTTCAAGACAATCTGAGCCTCTGAGATGCCCCACAGTGTCTCTGACCTTCCTATAGCTCCAGTGCTGGTTTCCCTTCATCCCATGACAGTCATACAGTGTGACAGGGCTACTGTGTGAAATGGCGTCGAAGCAGAACTTCCTGGTGTGAAGTGGCTCCCCAGGGCGGATGTCTTCTCTCCAACCAAAGGTGAAGAGCTAGAAAAACAATCAGGCAATATAATGATATATTACTAGTGAAAAATGTTTAAAATGGCACACAAAGCTTGATGCATGATTCCCTTCTCGCAGATCCCCAGATGCTGGTTAAATAAGATCCTGCCTGTGTATGATTCAGTGACACCAACTGCCTCAACTGAAGTGCATCAGCAGCAATGTGGAATATATCCTAGGAAGGCACAAGCCCTGTGTCAGGGAAGGGAAAAAATCTCTGGTGACACAGTACTGTGGAGAGGAGAGGGTATATGCTGTATGCCTTTAGTTATCCCAGTTAAAGCAGCGCTTGTATGCTCTAGGACTTCAGCCACTTAGGATGCAGAAAGCTTCTGCCAATGATGTTCCTTTAGCTCTCATTTAGGTCTGAAGAAGCTGCCTAGAGACATCTTCCCATCATAGCATCTTTCCTATGTTTAACAAACAGTTTCCTTGTTTATATGGGACACTGTTACCATAACCTTTTGACTGTCTTTATTCCCCCAAACAACACATGTTAAATGATCATCATCTTTCTCATGTGAAACCTGTGAGCTGCAGGCAGCTTGTCAAAGCCCTTTTTCTCACTGCCTGAGAGGAGTCATGGAGGGTCACAGTTAATAGAGGAATCCTTCTCAATTAGACACCAGCTGTCTGAAGTGATGCTGTGACATTGCAGTCTTTCAATCATCAGACTGAGGTGACAGATTTGACAGCATCAAATTTAAAGTTGTGGAGTGAATTTTCTTTTCCCATGGACCAATTCTTGCAGAAAAAAGGCTGGAGGTTGCAAATTACTACCTAGAAGCTCTGCCAAGAGCTGTGAGGTTCTTTTTTTATTTTCTCTTTTTGAATTTTTTTTTCCTTTTGTGTGAGTGCTATTCTTTGGCTTTCTGCATGACTTTTGATTCTCCATAGGAAAAAGAAAAGAAAGAAATATAACACTGAGAAAGTGAAGCATTCTTTAAATGAGCAAACTTTGCAAGTAGAAACTGTTTAGCTGTGATGGTTCATATTGAACTGCATGAAAGCTTGTTGTCTGGAGAAGCAGTTCCCCATAACTGAGCTCAGACTGCCTCCAGCACCTCATCTCAGGGTCCTTTTGGTCCTTATCTAGCATGCTGCTCCCTGCAATGTATACGATCCCTTGTAGAACAAGCTATAAATTGAAGCTTAATATCATGTGGGTCTGATCCTGAAAAATTCTGTGGTGGTTCCTGTGTTTTAACCCTTTCATTGCTATAGGTATCTTCCTTCCACAGTCTTCCTAAAACATAGAACTTTTAAAAATTCTGCATCTTCAATGCTGAATCATCCTCTAAATACCACTTTTGAGAGCTGTTACTGTCTCTCTTGGCCTGAAGCCCCAAAATACAAGCATATATGTGAATATTCTCCTTTTGTGTTGTGCTTCTTACTGTAAGCCCTTGTTCTCTCTGTGAGCTGCTGTTACTCCCTATTTGCTTCTGTACTATAGGTTTCCTTGAGAGTGTTTTCTTAATCTGTCCCTGTGTCCTGCTTATTTCTTCTTTCTCCCAGAGTGCATTTTATATTTATCAGCAGTAAAATGCAGTGGACAGCTTTAACCTCATTTTCAAAGCAATTTCTGCTTTTCAGAAGGTTAAATCTATTTCTACTTTTCTTCATCTTTCTTTGAAGCAGCATCATGGACTCCCTACAATGATAACTTATCATTTCACAAGCAAAGACAGAAGTTAAGAGTTGGTACAGAAAAAAACCCCATGCTGCTGTTTCTTTAGAAAAAGAAAAGCCTGAGACAATTTTCCTTTAAAGAAAAACCAACAGAAGCCATTTTCTTTATCTTATCCTTTACCTTTCTACAGACATGTAATAAACCTAGAGCTGAAAGTGATGAATAACAAATACTAGATGAATGGTGTGGAACAGTAGTTCTTTGATATTCTCACTGCCATCACTACTACTAGAGAGAGATCCTATTGCAGGACCATCCTCATCTTTCCTAGTGGATGGCTCTCTGAATTTCTCATTCTGTGCATGACTGGTGAGCTCAGGCACCAATTCTTGCTGCTCTCTGGACCTTGGCCTGACAACTACTATCCCACTGAATGCATCAGTACACATGAAAAAGCTCAAGCTAGCCTTTAAATCAGATCATCCTGATCCACATTAGCCCTCTGCTCTTTCCACTCCTATGTGTTTTCTGAAGGCTGCCAGGGCTGTATCCTGTTTGCAAGTCAAGACATGGTAACAGAATGGGGTTTTTATTCCCTTCCACTGAAAACCAGGATCTGTGTAATACTAGACCTCAATGTTTAGACTAGCACAGATTCTTTTTCCTTTTTCTTTAGCCTCCTGTTTCTTAAAGCAGTTTTATTTTTAAATCAACAAGTATGTCTTCCCCCTAGTGATACTATTATAAAACCAACCTTGTTAGAGACAGGAACACAGTTTTAGGACTAAGAGAGAGAAGAGAAAAAAAATGATCAGAAAAAAGGTTATACTTCTCTATACACCTGATTAATATTAAGATCTTGCAATTACAGACAAAACATGAAGGCCTACAGTCCTTCCAATCCCATAATTCTAGGATATCCTCCTTTAAACAGCAACTTTTCTCTAGTTAACACTGAATCTGTCCAAGATAAATATTATCTCTCCACTGCATAATGTTCAACAATTCTACAGGAGCCCTGAGTATATAATTCTCTGCTTTGCCACCACTTATCACTTTGGATTTTTTTGTTCTTTTGTTAGGAGCCAACTGTGTCAGATTTTACAATAAATGACTGAACCTTTTTGTACCCTTTTTGTTCATTCATTTCTGACTGCTTGTTAATTTGAAACAAGGCTGCACCTAAATTCCCAGACACATTATTAACAAAGAGCAGGTTGATTGTTCACCTACAACACATGGGGCTGCTGTTCCCTGCTCCCTGCTGGACCCAACAAACCCTCTGTCCTGGCTCAGTGGATGCTCATTCTCCTCCTCCGCCTTCTCTCAAACACAGAGTCTGTGAAACACAGCTCCATCCTCTGCATTTGCAATCAAGCAACCCTTCAGCCCTCACACTTTGCCTTTTCATGTAGCCTAGCTCTGTCACGCAGTAACGGGGGAAAATACAGCTTTCCAGCTCCATTTATAATTGGCACAGGGCCTGAAGAATGATTGCCTGATACAGCCATTGGCTTGGGACCATCTACAGGACAAAGGCCCTTTTGATACAATTAATGCTTTGCAGCCTGACAACATTGCTCAATTACTCGCTGTCTGGCTGGGGTCCATCAGCTGGCGTTGTGCTTTGTCTGTGGCATTAGACTTGAGAGGACAACATGTACCCCGTGCAAAGATGAAACTTCACATTTCAGAGCTGGGCTCTGACTTGAACAAGCAGAGAAGAAGGAGCTGGGTATGCTGCATGGCTACTGGCTGTGCCATATTAGAGATGGTGCCTGTCCATCCATTCCATGGCAAGGCTGGGGTACTTGATAAGAGACAGTGATGCCTGTGATTTTCCTTTGCTGTTGGCTATCAGTACAGCAGAGCCCCAGTTTTCCCTGAAGCCAGAAGTTAGGTCTGAGAAGAAAGAAGTGGAAGTACACAGAGCCCTGACATCCTCCTGCCCCTTTTCTTCTTCTCTGGTTCTTAATTTTGGGGAAGTTTCTAGGAACCACAGTGAAACTCATCCTTGCTTTCTACCCATCCTGTGTTCACCAAAAAGCCTGAAAGTGCCCCACAAACCTTTCGACTGCTGTTTGTCCAGAAGGGCAACCCGATGCCTGCCGTACTGGTCACATCAAGCTACTATAGCTTGCCAGTTACAAGTCCAGTTCAGTGTCAATCCATGCTATTTGAAATATGATAATAAAATATTTGATATTTTCATGAATACTGCTAGTTTCTACTGACACATGCAGAACTCACATAGGCAACAAACTCCAGAAGATCTAAGGAAGAAAGAGAAGCTCTCTGAGGTTGGTCAGATGTTTAGCAGTTATTTCCAAACAACTCTTTAACAAAGATAATCTCCATAGCTTGCTGTGGTGCAAGTGGAAGTTTACAACCCTTCTCCTCAGGGGATGTTTCATTAGACCATGGTCTTACAAGCACTGCAGGTAACACTGCTAACAGGATGGGAATTGGGATTGGGTATGGAGAGCCAGCCAATGAAATGTCCAGCAAAACATATCAACCTAAAACACACTTGTGTGGGAATTTTTTCACTTCCATCAACTGTCACCTGCAGAAAGACAGATTTTGATACTTCACCTTCCCCTCCCCGCAGCAAACGAGGGACTCCAAAGCGAAGGGATGGTTTCGGGATGGAAAAGCGGGGGGGGGGGGTACCCATTGCGCTGTACCGTGCTGCCCCCTGCCGGCCGCCCGCCGCAGCGCAGCCCCTAGCGGGGCGGGATGGCCGGCTGGGCGCTGGAACACCTGCCTGCCCCCGGCACACCCGCCCCCGGCACACCTGCCCGCCCCCGGCATACCTGCCCCCAGCATATCTGCCCCGGAACACCTGCCTGCCCCCGGTACACCTGCCCCGGCACACCTGCCCTGGAACACCTGCCTGCCCCCGGCACACCTGCTTGTCCCCGGCACACCTGCTCCGGCACACCTGCCCTGGAACACCTGCCTGCCCCCGGCACACCTGCTCCGGCACACCTGCCTGTCCCCGGCACACCTGCTTCCGGCACACCGCCCCACCCCACAGCAGCGCTGCTCCTGGTCAGGCTCTCCACACCCTCCGGCAATACGAGGCTGTGCGCTCGCCCCCACCAGCCGCTTAGAAACAATTTGTGCTGTTCCCGGGCCACGCGCTGAGCACCGAAGTGCTTGAGGCTTCCTAGCTCAGGTTCTGGAATCTGACGTTGAATTCCTGGTTGAATTCCCTTCGTCCTTAGTATACAATGAGACCTTTATATCCAGTCTGATCCCAAACGTCACAACGTGCTGGAGTACGCTGAAACACCTATTCCTCCCAAACATCCTTCTCCCTTTGTGTCCCTTCCCCTTCACCCAAGCCCCTTGCTCTTTCAAAGGATATTTGAAGTCTCCTTTTTCTCTGCTAACTTTTTTTCCTCTCTCGTCTGTTCATTCAATTTCCTTCTCTCCTTTGTCCTCTCTGGCACCCTCAGGACTCCCTCCCTTTCTCCCTTCTTGAGAAGGGTTTGGAGCTTTTCAGGTTTGCAGATTTTAGCCAGAGAAACACAGCAATGGTCTAGTCTGCACCATACAACTTCCTTCAATTAACTCTTTCAATTACTGGGTATCTTTCATAAACAAAACAGGATTATATTTATCTAGTCTTGGCACCTGATCCCTCTGCATCTTTGTGATCTTTGGTAGCTATCTGAAGTCTTCTTTCAGCGACTTCCTTTTTTGGCATGTTGGCACTTAACCTAAATTGTGATCATCCTTCAGATTTTCTGTTTCATGCACCTCTCCTCCTGCATATCCTTAGAGAATGATTTCTTGACCTTGGCACTTCAAATACCCTTCAGAACTCCCCTCTCCTGAGATTTTAAGTTTTTTACAAAGTGCCATGTGTGACTGTCAGGTCAATTTTTCTCTTCAGCATTGGGAATTTTTTTCTAATCTGGGACCTTTTGCTGTGAAAAGCATGCTCACTAAAATTGCTAATAAATGGTGAGGTTGTTTCCATCTAGATTTGCTTTGCTCACATTGGCAGACCCATAGCCTGTGGGTCATGATGTCTTTCCTATGGCACTCACAGTGAGCTCTTTTCTTCTCTACTCCTTAGGGCTAATATTTTTCTACCTAATCAACCTAGATAAAAGCTTTTTTTTGCGTTTTTATAATCCTTGTCTTTCTGAAAAGCTTTTTCCCTTGCTTTTACCCATTTACCTCACTTATATCTCATATTTATTTAAAATAGAACTGCTTATTGAGCTTTTTGAGATGAAAGCATAAAAGCAGACAATGACTAGAGCTTTGCAAGCCCAGGCATTATATTTAAAATATTTTCTGGTAACTGAACCAAAAGCTACATGTTTTCATGACACAGTGGGGGAGAATGGGGTACCAAAAAGGACTTTGGGCATTGTAATTCCTTTTGGAAAAGAAGACAGCCCAGGTAGCAGCTGGAATTTTTGAGGTTATATTAAGGAGTACTTTGTAAAAGTCATTAAAGCCATTAAGGTCAGTAACAATTCACAAATTATTTCTACACTCTGTTTTACCTTAGGAAAAGGAGGAGCCCTCAAGAAATGTTTAAAAACTGGAAAAGAGAAGCAACAATTTTACCCTGATTTTTTCTTTCTGCTGTTAAAATACCTGTTCATGTGACCACGTTCGTTCTGAGCCATCCTTCACACAGATGTCTAGCCTAAGCTCAGTCCCCGTGGCTCCGTGTTTACTGTCCACACAGAGGTTGGCGGCCACATTTCGAATCTGCAAAACCAAGCAGCAACATTTCATATTAAACTGGGCTGCAGAATAGAGCTTCCAACATTAGGGGGTTAGGAGTTTAACTCTGAAGGGCTTGAGACTGATCATTAGTTATGTAAAACTGGAAGGATTTTTTACATGGTAGAGAGCCATGTTCTGGAACGAACTACTCTTTTTAGGAGCAGCAGCTTCAGAAGCAGCAAAGTTTGAAATATTCTGCTTAAAAAATGAAAGGTAGGTATTAAGAGATATTTTCATGCAAATAGACTAAGAGAAAAAAAGTCTGAGAAATTCAAAGCTTGGTCTGACTGCTTCTTCCATCCTACAAGAGCAAGAGAGATCAACTGTATTAGAAGGAACTGATTTTTGTATGAGTTTCTCACAGGCTTTGGAGCACTATGCATTAAAAGCTCAGGCATGCCCTGTTCCAATCCTTACTCTTACTTTGACACAATAACACCGTTGTAGATAAGGTCACACATTACTGCCTGAAGTGCATAAAATTAAAAAGTACTTAACAAATCTGTACAGGAACTTACACTTACCTGTGGAGGTTCCTTCTGCATGCCTGCTGTGTAACTTACTCTTAAAAGCAAAACCTCATTCTTAGGACAGAAGCAACTGAGTAATAATTAATCTGTGACTATCAATCACACCAGTTATGTATTACTGCCATATATGTTTTCTTTGAAACACTGAGTTGAAAAGCAGTAGCTTGCCCACTGCCAGCAAAAGGAGCAAAATCCTCAATTTATTTTGCAAATACATGAACATTTCTCCTTGAGTACCTTAGTTAAAAATCTTTTACACACATTTATAATGAAAAGAATTTCTTAAAAAAAAATCTACGCTGTCAATGAGATAAACAGAAATATCAGAATAATCAAAATGCATGTACATGCATGGAAACATGCACAAATTCCATATGTATAATATATAAAAAGAAGGTGCATATTTTTTATATTCTGGATGCTACTTTGACCATTATTTTTAAAAAAGCCAGATGTTGAATAGAGATACAGTTGAGTTGGCATTTGTGGGGTATTTTAATAAAAAGTACTTCAGAAGTCACTGTTGTTGCCATAATATGCTAGACAAATGTAGAACTTGTCAGCATAGCACAAAACATTGCAAGGAAAGGAAATCCTCATGTGTTTAAATACATGCCAGAGCTACTCTGCTCTTTTTCTGATTCTGGAGGAGTGACATAGAGTCTATTCACCATGATCAAGAAATATTTAGACAGATGGGAAAGCAACAAGTAGTGGTGAAAATGTAAAAACTGGCACCTCCAAAAATGGTTTTAGAAGCTGCATTTGTTTAGCCCAGAGAATAGCAGACTAGGGAAAGATGGAGGAGCATCAGTTTGAGCAACTGGCTCCAAAGACCTTTGATCCTTCACCAGAGCTCAGAGAAACATTCTTCTAAAACTTGGACATGACCAGTTCTAGGATATTTTTTTTCAATACAATAAAAATTGCTAAAGATGAGGTAAAATACTAGCAGTTCATATACAAAACCAGACACAGAAACCCAGCACTGAGCAGCCTCACAGAAAAAAAATGATGAAAGGTAATTAGTTCTCAACAACCCCATCTTCCTTTCCATATCACCAGTAAAAGAGGCAGGAAAGAATAATGAGGGGCATAGATTTTAATATAACATTTTAAAAGTTTCATGTGAAATACCTACTCCAAGTATATTTTTTTTTGAGAATGTTCAATCATTTCTCAATGTACTTAAATTTCCATTGTATAGATAAAGATTTCTGGTGTAATAGAAAATAAAATGATACATCAGCTCTGTTCTTAGAGCATGCAAGTTAATTAAAATGGAGCTGCTAACAATTGGGGTATATTTATGTGATTCAGAATTGTAAAATGACAGTGAATAGCTGCATGTCTAATGAATACTTATTGGATTAAAGGGCTTTCATAATTTTGTCTTGATGGCATGCTTCATCCCATTCTCAGTCATTTGGACTGTGCAGTAAATGTGTTCAGTCCATTTCTGGAAAAGGCTTGAGCCGAAGCTACATTTAGTTCCTTCACTGCTAGAATTCATCTCTTGGTCTTTATTTCCTCTTCTCTTCCCTCTGTTCCTGAAAGGTTTCCTTGGGTTAGTTTTTCCTGTGGTTTGTTGCAGCTTACATGTCAGCTCATCATTTTTTTGTTTCATCCTTTCAGCTGCAGAGAGGTCACTGTTGTTTTCTTTTTGTAATGCAGGCATTTCAGTCAAGTCTGTGCTTTTGTTCTCTGGTGCTTCTGTGTGGCCTTGGCAGTTGCTAGAAACTGAACTGAGCCATCATGCCAGAGCCACGGGGAACATCCTGCCAAGCATCAGTACCACACAGCCTGCAAATCCCCTAAGATGCTTCCACGGACAAAGGAAGGAAAGTAGAAGCACAGAGACTTTTTTCTCATTTATACTCCTCAGTTATAGCTCCTCCAGCTTTGCCCTGCCTGCACCGGCGCCAGGTACAGGTACACTTCAGCCTCCCTGGGGGCAGAGAGGGGTGAGCCAGAGAGGGAGAGGCTGTCTCAGGGGTTCATCATAACATGAAACTGTCTGTGCCAAAAGCAAAGAGCAGGAAAGTGTAGCAATCTAAACATAACTTGACATCCAATATACTCATCTGTGAATGATGAGTGTGGAGATGGTGGTGGGACAACCCCTAGGGTGCCCCAATAGAGCAACAAGAGAGGCACCTTGGTGATACCAGTTTATATAATACTTTCCACACATCTGATTTAGTCCTTGAAATAAGAAAGTGGCTGTAGCTCTGAGAAGACATTATAAGTGTCCATTTATGTTGGTTGTGTTTTTTTTTTTTTTGTTTTTTTTTTTTTTTTTTTTTGTTTGAGCAGCACTTAGAGCCAGTTTTAGCACACTTTTTACATTCTCGAATAACCCTAGGGCCATTAACATCAATAGATCAAATATGGAAAAATGACCCACCTCTTCTGTCAACTGATACATAGTAATTTTAGAAGTATTTATCCTTTGTGTGAGCCATAACAAAGGAAAAGTCAAAGGTAAAGGAAGTCAAGCACTGCCAAAGACCTCACTGAAGAAACAGGGGACTCTTATTCAGTGCCACACTGATCCAGATGAAAGAATTTGAACAGTCCAGCTGTGCAGCACTCAGCCCATGCAGGGTGGGGTTATACCACTTTTGTACCACAGATCTGTGACACTTGGTGGGCTGAGATTGACTCATTAAGAGTATGAGGATGAGACACTTTAAAAAAAAAGAAAGAAAGTAATAGAAAGAAAAGTTAGTGAGTTCTTACGCTTTCATCTTTTTTCAAATGTGCTACTTAACTTCATGGGTGACATTTTCACATCAGAGCTGTAAATTAGTTCTGTAAAATCCATGAATTTGTGACTGAGAAAGGAGTACTTTCAGGTCCTACAGCTTAGCACTGCTGCAGTGACTGAGACACTCCACATTAAATCATTGAATAACAAGTTTGTGTAAAAGCAAATGAAACTCGGTCCCTTTTGACCAAGTTAAAAAAATCCAAAACATATCACCTTGACTATAGGACTCATGAAATCTAAAATAAATGACAATATCTGACATGATATGATTGATTTACTGTAAAATGTGTTTTCAAATATATTGGAAGCTGTAATACCTGCAAAATATATTCATGCTGGATCACAGCTTGTAAATTCATTAGTACTTCCTAAGAAAACACTTGGTGTTTAATTCTCACCTATTGTTTTAACTTCCTTCATTAGGATTTCAAATACACATTACAAATAAATTAGTCTGTCTTAGAAAGAGAATGGGATGATATTATTTTTTTTCAACTGGTAGCATACTTCCCACTATATTCAAAAGGATGAGAACAAAACCTATTTGAAAAACTTTCCTTTTTTCCACAGCGAGAAAGAGTACAATTACCTAATTCAAACACACAACTGTCAGTTTCACTAACCTTAATCTGTCTGGATTCACTGTTACATTGCTTTACGGCACATATTTCAGATGTTACAAGGCAGAACATAGTATCAAGGGAATATACACCCTGCCAAAATATACAAAGGACAAAACGCACAAACACACAGAAAAGATAAGGCCACGACAAGTGTAGCAAAAAAGATTGCTTTTGTTTTCCAAATGTCCTTCTTTTCTATCAGAAGCAGGTTTTGTCAAGAAATGTAAAAGTTGGATTTTAAATAAATGTGTTTGCAAAAAGAGGAGTTGAGAAGAGGCTGTTTGTGAGATGTCTGCTTTCCCACCACATGCTTTTACTAGCTAAATATCAAAATACTGGAGCCAAAATTGTCTGAGTACCTCATTGTTTACTCTTTCTCAGAGTGGCATGGAAAGCAGATGTAAAGTATTTCCAAATGGAAGCAGAGAGGGTACTAAATGACAGTCAGACTTGGCACACTTTTGGTGTGTATAATCAGCCAGGTTTCTAAAGCTGCTTGACTCTTACAAAGCAGTAACATTACAGTCTGTTTCCCTCTTTCAGCTTCTGACAGCAATTAACCTTCAAGTTTTTTCAAGTCCCTCGCAAGTGCCAACAAATTAATTAAAACTGCAAAGGAATGTGACAAGATTCAGGAAAAAATAGAGTACTAGGGCTGAAACTTCTCTTATTATTTTAGAGAAAGGACTTTGGTCTTCACATCCTTCCTAAGTACTTAATCGTGCTTTTAAAGTACAGATTTGATACCACTGCTATGAAATTTGATTTACTTTTAAAAATACTTGGTTTTATGCAAAGATTATATCAATATTGTTGAGAAAAGAATTTAGACCCTTCTTGATTAAGGACTGTCCAGCTGGCTAGAGAAATTACACATTTCATGATCACAGTCCTCCAAGGACACATATATATATATCTATGTGAAGACAGTAAAGGAAGATCACAGTAGCAGTCACAGCAATGTGATCCAGCCTGACTTCTACTGATAAACTCCTTACCTCTTGGTACACATTAATCTCATAAAGCGGGGGCAGCAGCATCAAAGATAGAAGAAACTTTAACAACAAAGGAATTCATTACTGCCAAGAAGCAGCAAACAGTAAGACACATATAAATTGAAGTTCTTTTGAATGTCTATAACTGATAGCCTATAAAGAACAATTAAGGACTGCTACTGCCACAGAAAGTTATTTTAAAAATCTCACTATGAAGTAATTTGCTTTTTTAAAAGGAAGTTATGGAGAATAGTAGAGGCACCTATAGAAGTCTATTATTCAGAAGTCTATGGTCCAGTCTTGACCACTGTGAATATGCAGTGGTGTGTCTGATATTACCTAATGTTATAGTAAAAACTTCAACTTCATCCTTCAGTTTGAAATATGAAAGAATTGCATGAGAGCCCCAAGAACATCTCCAGTAAAATCAGAGAAGGCTAGAATTCACAGTACAGATATTGCTATGGTTTTTAAAAAGGTAGCACAATACACTGAAAGCGTGAAGCCTTCTTTATAGATCTTAATGATCTGAGAGGAAAAAGTCCTCTGCGTGCCACCTCTCCATGGAGTGAAGCTGCTGTAGTTCCTGGGGGTAAAGGCCACAGCAATTTTTTAGTGCACCTAAGGAAGTAATTTCCTGTCCCTGCACTCTCTGTGTTCTCATTTCTTCTGCACAAAACAAACTGTCAAAGCAAGGTGTGCTACACCTGAATACAGGTCTGAATGCAGAATATCTTTGATCACAGGCGAAGATTTCCACTTGCTCACCTGCTTCTCTGGAGTGCTGCTCAGATGCCCCTTTTTATTGGTCCTCCCTCCCCTCTTCTGTCAATAGAGAAATTGCATTTGTCTGCTACATGACATGTCATGACAGCTGAGTTGAGCAAAATCAGTCTTTTTAAAAGGGATGTATCCAGGCCTCCCTTGTCACACTTGCACAAGTGAGCAAAACAGAGCAAACCTGCATACAATTGCCCTTTTAAGGACAGGAGAAGGTGTATAAGTAGATATGCAAAAAAAGACAAGCATTGACTTCAGACCTCCTTTTTACTAAGGCAACTCTCTGAATCTGAAATCTTCTTCTGACATAGAATAATGAGTGCTACATGCTCTTTTTCCTCATTCTTGTCCTCACTGTGCATGCATCTTATGCCCTGCACACACAAATTTGTAATGAATTATTAAATTGACAGCGATAGTTCTAAGACATGAGAGTTTCTCATTTTAATGGATAGTTCAGGGATTGTTCCAATGACTGTGAACTGCCTTCATAACACTACTTATCACTGGACTAAGTCTGAATTAATAATTTTCATTTCTCGCATTCTAGAATGTTAGACTCATTTAAATTTGATCTAATTTCTGTATTCCTCACCTCCCCCCAGGCAGCAGGTGGGGGCTCCACAGGAGGGTAATATTTTGGGACATCCCAAGCCACTGCAGCCATGAACCACTTGAAATCTTTACACTTGAGGTGCTTGCGCAGCTCCTTCTGGGCAGAGATATCACCAGTTGAGAGATGTCTGTACTCAGGCCGTCGCTGGTAAATGTACTCTGCAAATTCATCCATCCATGTCTCTGCCACACGCTTCAGGTTCTGTGCAGGAGAAAAAAAGCAAACATGACTTTCCTCATGCTTTGAGTGAATGATATTCCTAACAGGGAGAACTAAACAAAACAAAACAACAAATCAGTA
Organism: Dendrocincla fuliginosa; assembly: GCA_035047845.1. Lineage (NCBI taxonomy): Eukaryota > Metazoa > Chordata > Aves > Passeriformes > Dendrocolaptidae > Dendrocincla > Dendrocincla fuliginosa. The sequence continues at coordinate 36,419,810 of JAWWMO010000138.1, read as the reverse complement.
TTCCACACAACTTTTAAGCTTAGCTGTCTAATTTCTCAATCTTAAAACATAGAGCAGTAGTGGTAAACATACACTATCTTCATTACAGCGTTAAGCAAACACTAGAGTAGTAGTAAAAAGTGCCCTGCTTTCCTGCTGACCCTGTAAGATACAGTCTTCTGTCTGTTGAACATCACGTTTTCCTTTATATTCTTTATGCATGTTCTTACATTGGTTTTCAATTAATGTTAGATTTTGAGCAGAAGTTTTCTTTCAGCTGCTCACATTGGTACCTGTTTTTTTCCTGTTAGCTCAGGACCTGGTAGTGTGCAAGAATGGTTCAAATTATTCCTTCTAATGTATTTAACTTTGCATTTGAAAGGCACCTGAATTTTAATCTGTTATCATACTGGTTAGCCACCTAGCAATTCCTACCTAAATTTTAGGGTCAGGTCTTGCATGTGCATGTTTGGGGGCCTGCCCCATCTCACAACTGGTTTTGCACAACCCCTGGACTGGAAGCTCTGCTGTGTCACTGTGCTAGTAAGTCTGTGCAAAGGCATAGCACATAACCCTGAAGGGGAGTTGACCTGAAGCAAAACACCTTATGAGATAGATATGACAACTTGTGGCTTTCTGCACTCATCCCATGAACATATCTAAGACAATTTATGCTCCATGAAATCCAATTCTTGATTTTGTTCCACAAACTTTATTTTTGTTGGTATTTTATAAGAAACAGAATTACCTATTTTGTTGCATAAGAATTTATTCAAATTTCAATTAATTAAATTAGCTGACTCAAATTACAGAATAAACCAGATCTAATTGTAAGGAAAAATTCTGGATAGACTGAAGAGATATATTTTATTGTTATTTAACATCAAGGAGTCTAAGTATTCTGGGGGCAAATTTTCCTGTATTTTTGTTTTTGAAATTCATCTTTCAACTCAATCCACACAAATTTGTATGCAGATGTTGTAGTGGAATACAAGCTTAGCCTATTCTGTATTGCCACAGCTGCCCAACAACCTTTTATCCCACTAACAAAGCAACATCTCACTGGAAAACATCAAGACGCTAGGGTGTTCTCATTGCTTTGTTTGTAAAAACAAGATAATCAAGTTTTATAATATTCTTTTTATAGAACACTAACTGCAAAAAGCTGAGATTCACTCTGTAATGAGCTGGAGGACAACATACATCTGATTACCATCAACATAAGGTAATGTTTCTTTTCAGAACATTCTCTGCATCTAAGCAAGCCTGATTCATACTCTGACTTGCTTTCAAGATTAATTTGAAAATTCCTTTCCTGAATTTTATTAATCCACATAACTAAATCCACAAACTAAATGTCTCTGAACTAATAGGGCTTATCTGAATACAAAGACAGCAAGATACAGGGCAAAAGAAGACTGCAAGATAAGTTTCTATGTGTTTTCTCTCTGTGAAGTGTATACGTTAAAACCTGCATGGATAAAGCAAGTAACATTAAAGCAGTATGAGAATTCAAAACAGCTCGTGCCCCACATAAGATTGACTTTTATTGAAGTTTCATGAAAACCTAAATAACTGTGTAAGAAATAAGAATTCAAGAATACAGGATATGGGTAGGACAAAGAAAGCCAGAACAAATTCAAGAACAACATCTAAATGACAATCTTACCTTTCTGGCAGAAAACCTGTAACACAGAAATCTCCTCACAATGAAAAATTCTATGTGATGAGACTTTCCAGATGAAGAAAAATATGATTAAGAACATTAAACAAGAAGTCAAAATAATGAAAATGTGTGATTTCTAGCATATCTTCCCTGTAATGCTGTACACCTCTTTTGCTACAATGCAAGTGCAGTTTAGAACCATTCTAGAAAATACATTTTGCAATCGCTTTATCTGATAGGTTATTTCAATATTTAAAAAACATACCTTAAAAAGAGCTATAGACTAAAAGTACAGTAAAAAAAAAACCCTTCTCCTATGAAGGAAAAATTCAAGCTAACTCCTGCAGCAACTCACCCCACAAATATTAAGAGTAGTCACTGACAGTTTTTTTTTTTTTCTTTATTTATTTGGCTGCAGTAAAAGAACTGCATTCTGCTTTAGATGATTGTAACTGATAAAACATGAGCCAAACAAAAATCTTGATATTATACCTGGTCACTAACTCAAAATGCTCATTCACCAGCCAAAAATTCTTTGTTTTCCAGTAAGACCTTTATTATGGTTTGGGACCCACCAGAACACTGTATTAAAATAAAAGTCAGTTCTTCCCACCATTCCCCAAATATCATGTAGGATGCTTTGGACAAACCTATTTAAAAATTTGTTTCTCAGTTCTTGCAAGACCGTTCTTTCCATTGTATGATAAAAATCACCTGTAATGAACTTGTATACTATCCTTAGTACATTTATGTATTGCTGTCATAAGCCAAACCCTTATGAGGCAGCCCTTTGAATTTCAATAGGTTCCTTTTTAAAAGTACAAACCCTTGATTTGCTAGCTCTAAATCTCCAGACTGTTTATGACTATGACTGTTCCAGAGTAGTGGGAAGCTCTTTCTAAAGAGCCAGTAACTAGGAAGCAAGCACTCAGCATCCAAACAATTTAAACAGGTTTGTTGACCTCAGTGTGAGGAACTGAACTCTCTTAATTGCCTTGAAACATTACTACTGGAGCAAGCCATGAAAGCCGGGGGATTGATGACATGGCTGAAGAGAGGAGGCCAGAGCTCACAAACTGTTAGATTTGCAAGGCCCTAGGGGCAAAGTCTTGGGTGTATGATGCCTCTTTTGACTAAAGGAGATCAGGGGCACTCTCTGAGTGTGTGGTATTTATCTCCGATGGACCAGGCAGCGTCAAAGGCTGTGTGCACACACCCACGACTACCCTGGGGAAGGTCTCTTAGCAGGGGTGCCTTCCAAGTATCCCCTTCCCAAGCCTAAATGATTTTGCAAAAACCAGTGCTTTCAGCCTCTGCAGCCTTTGCAAAAGTGCCCCCCTCCAAGACACAGGGAGGCACCAGGAGGGTTTCTAAGGGTATATAAGCCCACTGAACTTATGTTTCATGGGCTTCTCTCCCCCAACACTCCTGATGGACCAAGACACCAGGGACAACAACAATCAAGTTTGTTGAAAACCTCTAAGTAGTGACTATGAACCTTTATTCTCATTCTCTCTCCCTCTTTTCCCCTCTAACTCTGCTTCTTTTTTCTCTCTCTCTTTCTCTCTTTTCCCTGACACATTTTCTTGAGTGGCAGTACTACAACCAAAATGGCTACATGCCTGTTTTTCTTTGCAACAAAATTGTTCTAAAATAAATCCTACGTGTATATATATATATATATATATGAAAACACTGATCATCTAGCATTGTTTTACTTTAATTAATTCTAAGGGATTTAATAATTAAACAGAAGTTACTCCTACTGGGTAGGGTGGATCCTAAGACTCAGTTAGCATGGGTTTCTTGTCCTCATTACCACTATGCAAGCTCAGTAACCACCACACTCCCTTTTAACATAAACATGTCTAGACTAGTAGCAAAATTTCAAACTGCAGTTACTCCCCATATTTTAATTGAATGCAGTCAGGAAGAGTTGCTGTTCTGAAAGCTAGTCTGGTGCAACCTTGCAGAAAAAAGGTAAACATCATTTACATTCCTATTTAGAACGTGCTAACCCAGCATGCTCCTGGAGCAAAAATGCAGGCTATTCAAGAAGAGATGGGTGAGCTTTTGTAAACTGAAAATCCTCATTCTGTGACTGTCTAGCAGCATGATAAGTATCCCTATGTGAAGAACCTCTTAGGATGATAACTCTTCTCTGCCAATTATGGCAGTGAGCTGCTGTCCTTTTATTCACCTTATCATAACAGAAAGGCTGAGGAGCACAAACAAAATGAGAGCCGTCACCTCTGAACACTTTAAGGCCTGCCAACCAAGTGACTTACTGTAAGGTAAGGATGTGATTTCAAGTCCTTCGCAAGTCTTCCAGAGTTGCCCTTCCCATAATCTGGATGAGTATCTGACATGGTGGATGGAGAAATTAGGATGGTCACTTCCTCCTTGCCTAAGCCTTAAGTGACACTAGACTCAATCTGAGCTTGAAATATATTTAGCCTCACAAGTGGGAATGGTTTTGAATAGCTACCCAATCTTGACAGACTCCACTTCTAAAACAAGTGCTAAGCAGTTTGACTTTGATAGGATTTTATTCTCTATGTGTGTGTATACTGTCACAGAATTTACAGGTCAAAGTAGGTTAAGAGGCTACCAGATTAAGGAACATTTTGTGAACATCTTATAGCATCATTTAAGCACTCATTGCTTTTCCATCATAATCATTACCATCATGAGACAGTTAAGTCTCACAGTGAAACTAAGCTACAAAAGAGTTTAGAACAAACAAAATCAGAGTTAGAATTGAATCTTCTTGATTTATGTCTCCTGTTCCTCTTCTTGTAATCTTCTAAAGAAAAGTCCTTTAAATGCCAGTTTTGCAAATTACATCAAATATCTTTATCACAAGAAGAAGAATCAGTTTTGGCATATCTTTCTGATAGATCACTCTTGCTTGGATTCAATCTGAACACCTCATATAAATGCATGTGGAAAGATAAAATGAAACATAGAATCATAGAATCACTTAGATTGCAAACCTCAAAAATCATTGAGTCCAACAGTGAACCAAAGTCTGACACTAAACCATGTCCCTAAGTACATCATCTACATGTATTTTAAATATCTCCAGGAATGGTGACTCTACCGCTTCCCTGGGCAGCCTGTTCCAGTGCTTGACAACAGGCTTCTACATCTGAAACTGGTGAAGCCTACTGTGGTTGACAAATTCATTGCAAAGCTACAGATACCTAGATTGGTTACCCTTAATTGGAAAAAAAAAAAAAAAAAAGGAAAAAAGGAATTAAATGAAGCTCAATTAAATATTAGTTAATATTAGTTAGTTACATGAATTGACACACAATATAAGGAAGTCATAAGGACTCTAGATGGACATCTGAGGGATTTCTCAGGACCTATCCAAGAAGACAAATAACAATTTGTGATTTTCAGTGAAAAATTTCTGTATGAGAATAAATAAGGCCCAGTGATATTTCAATAGATCCATGTCTCTATATGTAAGCTTCTGACAGCTGTCACCAAGAAGCTGTGAGATGAATACAACAGTGATGGCAACCACACTAAGAGTGAGTCATCAGCTGTCATTAGTTACTCATTTACGCATTCTTGATATAATTTCAATTGCTGTTACAATTTTACTCTCCGGTAAATTCTTTTCAACTGGTAAAGACATTTAGAAAAGTTTTATTTAAGTTTGTACGAACTCACACATTTAAGACTGTGACTTTGCTTTGTATTTTCACTCAGTAACAGCCTATAGTTACAATGTCACTGATACATGGATGCCATGGTTTAATCTCAGCTGACAACTAAGCACAACACAGCCACTCACTCAGTCCCCCTCAGAGGAATGGGAGAGAGAATGAGAAAAGTGAGAAAACTAATGAGTTGAGATAAAGATAGTTCAATAGGGAAAGGAAAAGCCCCACACTCAAGCAAAGCAAAACAAGGAATTAATTCACCACTTCCCATGTCCAGGCAGGTGTTGAACCATTCTCAGGAAAGTCAGGCTCCATCATGTGTAACGGTAACTTGGGAGGACAAAAACCATCACTCCAAACATTTCCCCTTCTTCTTCTTCCCCCAGCTTCATATCCTGAGCCTGATGCCATATGATATGGAATATCCCTTTGGTCAGCAGGGATCAGCTGTCTTGGCTATGTTCCCTCCCAGCTTCTTGTGCACCTCCGTGCTGCTTGCTGTTGAGGTGGGGTGAGGAGCACTGTGTGAGCACTGCTGAGCAGTAACTAAAACTCTCTATGTTGATACCAGTTTCCAGCACAAATCAAAACCACGGCCTCATATTAGTTACTCTCCAAAAAATTAACTATCCCAGCCAAAGCCAGCACACTGGACTTAAGAAAGGAGTTTAAATCAACTTGATTGGAGAGAGAGATAGATAAATGACGACTTCTTCACTTGAAGAAAAAGAAAACTTTTCATGGGCCATTTTGTTCAGTGACTAGGGAAGATACATCTCTCTGATCAAATAGCTGTCCCTTCTTTTTAAGTATGTAAGATCACCTGTCATTTTCAAGAGATGCGACATTACTCAAATAAACACAAGAGGAAAGTAGACACGGGCTGTGAGAATGAAAAAGGGGAGTGAGACAAGGGCATGCCAAAGGACAAGTTCATAAATATTACCTCTGAGCAAGATTTAACCAGATTAGTCCCTAATAGGAGAGGGATAGTTCCACATTTCAGAACAGTGGCTGGTGGGCTGGCTTGCAATGACAGCATTTATAAGAATGCTACTAGCTGTACTGCAAGCCAGCACACCTTCATCCTCAGGTTGCATGTTTTCCAATTAACATTCTAGATGCAAGAGTTAGATGAATACAAAAATGTAATTCCTGTTCTTAGTTTCTTGGGATGTTCCAAAGTAGATTTTTGTTATCAGGTGTCACTAAAGAAACACAACGGTTCTATTATTTGTTTCACTTCACCTGCACAACCTGTTTTCTCTGCTTTTGTGTCTACCTCACTGCATGAAACTGACCCTGTTCCCAATCAACAGACTTCTGTCAATATTAAACTACTACAGGAACATTTGAATCCTGTAATGAGTTCCTGTTATCCTGCATTTAATCTGAACATTTTCCAGGAAGCTGGATGTCACCAGCTGGTGCTGTCTTATTTGTCATGTTAGCCACTTCTCTCATCAGCCAGGACATCAAAAATCACCTTCAATTACACCAATCAAATACAAATCACCATAACATGTCTGCAGCCCAACTTATTAAAGTTGTGAAATAGAAGAGGGGATATGCCTGCTTATTTGATAAGAATAACGCAGTCTCAGCAACAACTGACATATCCCTTTTCCTTTCTATTAAAATTCCAGTGGGGTTATTTTCACTCACCTACATCACCTTCCTAAATTAAATGCTTTCTACTTTTGTTTTGTGAAGGACAGTGTTGTTGTTACTTCAAAATGGGTGCTCGGTTTGCCTGTGGAAGCAGCTTTATTTAATTTGACTGGAAATAATATAAAATACAGTTTGTCTTACACAAAATGTATTTAAAAATGCATTGTGATCCAGCCAGACAAGATAACTATACTTTTTGTTCCTCTGAAATATGGGTAGCACAATGTTATAATAAATCATCACAGAAGAGGAGAACTGGCTGGAGGAGCTTATCCAACAAGTATGGATTAATATGCCAGAAGCAGCAGGGTACGAAACTCCAGAGCACTCACAAGGAGAAAAATGGTACCTTCAATTTCATGCAAAAGTTCTTCTGTCAGCATCAGAACATAACTGTTTAAAATTTCTGTGTATTTCTGCAGTGGAAAAACAATAAAACAGTTCCTGGACACTAATTACAGTCTTTTCATGTTCAGGACTCAATACCTAAGCTAAGCTGCCCACATCAGTTAAGTCTCAAAGGGGGTTTTCATACCATTCCCCTTCTCGTCTAACTCCCTTTTAACTTAGGCAGTACTACTGTTTGTCAGTATTTCCCCCTCTTTGGAATCTTATTTTTGTTCCTTTACACTTAATTGTGTTTGAAACTTAACTACGTTTCATTCCAGCAATTATTTGTGTTTCTGTAAACAAATAAAAAAAATAAACCACAACAAAACCCCCACCAAATAAAGTGTCTGCAGGCATAAAAGAAATGCTTCTGCATGGAAGACAGTATTCTAACTAGATGACAAAACTGGTGTTGTATATAAATAAATCTTCTAAGAGTTAGCACAGCTGGCAGAGAAGCAAGAGGCTATTTATTCTGAGACTGTAGTCTGCAAATACCTAGAACTGAAATTCCACAGATGTCATCTGAAAACAGCCAGGATTTCATTTTCTCTGTAAAAGTTTGCATCTTCACCACACACAAAAATAATAATTTAAGATCTATGCATTGGAAAAAAGGGGGAAACCCCCCACCCCCACCCCCCAAACAGTCCACTGACTAAAGGCTACACCTCTTGCTCACTTGAGGCCAACCCACAGGGCTTGGAGGACAGGGATGGTCCTGGGGAAGATGCTGCCTGCTCCCAGTTCCGCATCTGTGAGGGAGCTGTGGAAAACAGTGACACTAAGAACATCTCTGCAAATTTTCTGGCTGCTGTCATGCTTGCTTTACAGATCCACACCCTGTGGGTATATACAGACCACAGTCCATCCCTGCAGCTAAGACTGGAAGAGTTTAGGAGTTTGACTCCAAACATGTTCCTTTAGCCTTGTAACTTTGGCTTCAATGCTAGCCTACAAAACAAATCTATAAAAGTAGCTACCACCACTTCGATGTTGTACAAAAATTTCTAGTTCTCCACCTTCTTTGTGTTCCTTTTGGATAGCTGAGCAGCCTGTCTTTTATTAACTTAAAAGCAAAACTTCTATTCAGACTAGAGAAAACATAAAAAAAAATAGTACAAAAAATTACTTTGTCTTTTTTGTATCAAGGATTAGAGGATCACAGCATTACAGAATGGGTAAGGTTGGCAAGGGACCACAGGGGGTCATCTAATCCAACCCCCCTCATGCAGGGTTGTCCTAGAGCACATTGCACAGGTTGTGTCCAGATGGTTTTTGAATATCTTCAGTGTGGGAGATTCCACAGCCTGCCTCTGGGCAACCTATTCCAGTGCTCAGTCACCCACACAGTAAAGAAATGCTTCCTCATATTCAGGTGGAACTTCCTGTGCATCAGTTTCTGCCCATTGCCTCTTGATCTATTGCTTGGCAGCACTGAGAAGAGTCTGGCTCCATCCTCTTGACACCGTCCCTTCAGATACTTATAGGCAGTGATGAGGTCCCCACTCAGTTGTCTCTTCTCAAGGCTGAACTGGCCCAGCTTCCCCAGCCTTTCCTTGTAGGAGAGATGCTCCAGTCTCTTGATCAACATTGTCAGCCTCTACCAGACCTGCTCCAGGAGCTCCAGTCTCTCTTACAGTGATGAGCCCAGACCTGAACAAAGCACTCCAGATGTGCCCTCTCCAGGGTGAGTAGAGGGGCAGGATCACCTCCCTCAACCTGCTGCCAATGCTCTTGGCCACAAGGACACTGGTCATGAGAAAACTTAGCTGTTACCTAACTGATTCTCCTTGGTTCTTTAACCTGCCTGGAAACTGAATATAATATGCTCATGGACCACTTTAAGAAGCTCCCAAATACTGTTTGCAGCTGGAAAAAAAACAGACTAAACCAGCCACAATATTATAGGACACTCTGTCAAAAATGCAAATGTGGTCAGAGCATCAGATGGTGTAGCTACAGTAATTTTTTTGAAGATCCCTTTGAATCCACACAAAAAGGCTGAGCAAATGGTTCATGTAAGAGTTTGAAACCACCTTTATCAGTTGAATTCATGAACCCAAACTCATGCAAGTTCCTACTCAGTGATGCAATATAATGACAGAAATGTCATTGTGGTCATGAAGTCAGAAGATTACTGTGCTCTGGGATCCCATGTCCTAACTTAAGGTTAGGATTCACCAAGCTGTTGGATTAGCATCCAATTTGAATTTCAGTGTGATTGCCCTTCCCTGCAGAAAGGCCTAATTTGCTAATGTTCTGTAAATAATGCTAAAATGCTGTGTAAAAAAACTCAAAAAAAAAAAAATTCTGTAGATATACTTTGAAACTGAGTTCATCTCTTCATATCCTACAGAAGAGTGAGATTCTGCTGATGTATTTCTTATGGCTTTTATAGAATCACACATAGAATAAAAACCAAAAAAAATGCAAGTAGGACACTAAAGAAAATAAATAATGAGCAATCCCTAAAAGACAATGCTAATAATATTCTGAAGTATAATTTCACAGAAAACTAGCTAAAAGAAATGGCTTACGTAGAATTGTTAAAAAGGAAACAACCATCAGAAATAACACAAAGCAACTAAAATAATCCAGTACAACAATTCAGAAGTTTTTATGACTTGCATAAGACTTCAAGTCTTGGGGATTTGCTTTCTATACATGCCTTTCCTAAAACAAACAGGCAAAATTAGTTATTAGTCAATGCAGTGTTGTGCAGAGATTTGGAAAGAATGAATAATTATGTGGTGCTTCCAGGTTATAAAATGGAATTGGTGTTGACATCTGTGTGCCTATTAATACTTCTTTATTTGCAGTTGCCAGGAAATTGAACACTGACTGCTTTTAGCAAGAAGCAACACCCTCTAAGACATCTCCAGACAAAAATATTAAGCTTTTTTGTCTGCATTTGATTGTCAGAATCTGTTTTATAAATCTACTATGCAGCTTGTTTTACTTTTGTTGTGCACCACCAAACAACTTTACTAACAGAGCATTTCCTATATATATTATTTTCAATTTATGGAGGGTGTGGCAACACCAAATATGCATAAGCTTTGCAGATCTTGAGTGACATATCAGAAGGACATAGAAAACTGATATCATGATACATAGTGTGGTTATTTGGTGATGGGGAGGCAGAACACAGTTTTTGACAGGTCTCTCATTTCATATGTGATCCTCATGCCAGGCCACAGTTCTCTAAAGAAATATCTAGATTGGTCATGTATAACATAGCTGGCTGAAGTGCTGAAACTTACTGCTACAAGATAAAGAAAGGTGAAATCCCAAGGGAAGGTAAAATGCTCACTTTGAGGATCATTTTTTAAGGGCAAACACAAGCTGAAACAGTTTGAAAGGAAACTCACAGCATGATTTCAGCTATTCCTGAATCTGTCTAGAAGCTCTGCTTTCTTCCTAAGTCCAGTGCCCATATCCCTTGTGCTGGTGCTATGGGATAGGACAAGAAAATCTGTCAATCTTTAATACAGTACCTGCACAAGGAGAAATTCTCCCTTGATTAATGAAGGGCTCTTGCAATCATTTATACAATCACAGTTGGGCTTTCTAGGGCTCATTCCTGTGTGAACTGCATCTTCTGCATGCTCCTTTAAACAGCAGAAGATGGAAAAGGATTCAGCAAAAACCTTTGGGGAAACTACTTAGTAGTGAGCAATACTGCTTTTGGCAGTGAGGATAATACTTCCAGATATTCTTGAGTGTGTTATTCATTATATATTTGAATTAGAGGGAAGTTTTAGGTAAAATACTCCTAAGGTGTAGACTATAATCTTTGGATGCTATAATATAACATTTAGAGGATTATGTAAAGACAGCTGAAATTTCCAGGTCACTCTTGTGCATACCTTCCTAGTATTATTTTGGTTAACAGCTCCATTTGGGGCATTTTATTTAGAACACAAGTATTTATCAAAGGGATTGGCACACTGAAGATTAATCTGTCCTTGATTTTCGTTTTCTGGTTTGGATGAAAGAGAATATTTTTAGGCTTAAAACTACATACAATTTGATGGGTCAGGGACAAAACTCTACACTTTGGCTACTTATTGAGATAGCCCCAAACACAAAAACATACAGGTGTTCTTGCATCCTTGGCAGCCTTGATGCAATGTAAAGAATATTGTACTGGAAAGAAACTGTGAATCTGAGAATTCAAAGTTTCTTCTAGTGATAAACACATGTCACAAATTTACCTAAGCATCATGTTTTGGACTGCCATAACGCAGAAAAAAACCTATTATTTGAATGGGAAGGATACGACCCACTACCAGATCCTTCTCCATAAGGTATAGAATAGTCAATCTGTGCACAGGCAGAGATATCATCTTTATAACTGGGAAAGTTTTTCAGTAATATTTCATGAATGATTTATTGAAATCAAGTTGAAATAAATAGTAAGGGAGGTTGCAGGCTGTGGCTACCTGATGGTTCTAAGCACTCAGTACCACCATGAAAGCCAGTTAAGTGCTGAACCATGCAAGATGCTAGTAGTCTAAATAGAAATCATTGCATTTTGTTCCTACAGGTAATGCATGAGACAGCACATTCTCTAATGAGATACTATGTGCTTAATAGAAAAAATAGAGAATGAAGTTTGAATTTCTTATTTTGTTTTGTATGTGATTTTTGCAGGGGATACCATAAATAAAGCAGTTTAATTCAAGCAGTCCAAAAATCTGGATGGGGCAACTCTGATAATACACAGACCTATACTGGGAGAAGATATTAATCTCACAATTTAGTCAATACAGTTTTTGTCCCCACTACTAATCCCATTATGGAATTGTGTGTCACAGTGTCTGCACTGATGCTCCTTTAAGGCAAATCCTTCTTTTTGTCTACCCAGCTGTGAGACAGGCAGTATAGGTGGCCTCTTTTTCTGCTGCAGTTAGTACAGCAAGCCTCGTCATGTGGTGCTGAAACCAATCAGTTTTCCCCCTTAAAGCAAGAAATTCATTCTTTTATTCATACCACATTTTCATTATTAAGAAAAAATATGATTCATAAAATATTACCCTATGGCAATATGCAGACTTTAATATTAATGCCATTTTATTAAAAAAAAAAATCCTCTGAAACAGAAAAGATTAAACTCAAGCATGAATAAATACTAGTATCTGCCTGGAAGCTACATCTGTGCCCTTCATCTCCCATCTTTTGACATCCTGTGAACATCTCCAGAAAGTTATAGAACATTTTCTCTTGAGCAAAAAGCCCCTCATGGATATGGATGTGTTCAGTAGTCTTTGAGAATTGTCTAGAGGTCTTGCAATTTCTCATTCTCACAGTTTCAAGCTGGCTGTATTCCACAACCAGATTTTAACCAATAATCAGACAGTCACTCAAACCATTGTTACTCAGCCCTTTTGCCTCAAAAAACATTCCTTCCATGAGATTCTGCCTGTTCTGCTGACTGATAAGAAACTGTGCATTCAAATTGGTTCTGCTTATAAAAATTATGACTGACAACTTGCAGTCTGAGAACTGCAAGCCTTAGGTTATTCCCAGGTTCTTTTGAATCAGCATGAAACATGCTTCTGTGCTGAGACGTCCAACCCCATAATTTGAAGCTTCTATTTTATTCATGGCCATCTTATCTCTGAAGGACAGAATAACTGCAATAATTGTACATCTCATTTCAGAAAAATAAAGAAACATTCATACTCCATTGTAATGGTTTACTGGAAACTGGTTCACAGGGAATGAAGAGACTGATGATGAATGAAAATGAGAAACAGCAACACCCAATTACTCACCCGTGCTAGGCTGGTTCCAGAAGGGACTTTATATGGGACGTACTTTCTGTAGATATGTCCAACTCGGGAGCACGGAACATCATACATGCCACCTCCACACATCCACACCTGGAAAAGAGACAGAAAACAAGTGAAAGAATGATTCCTGGAAACAAGTAAGGCAAAAAAAACGTGTTTGTGAAAATGACACATTGTTCTGCACTGACCCCTCCCACAGTCATGGTGGCCTTCTTGGCATGCTGGTAGGTGGGATGTGGTAACTATCCTAACTGGAATCTCACTGTTTAAAAGCAGAGTATGTTCAAAATAAAATTATAAAGCATATTTAGAACAGAATTGTCTGGGTTGGAACAGATTTTAAAGACCACCTAGTTCCAACTCAAACCAGTATCTACTAATGGTCCTCTTGCAACACAATCAAGACATTATTGTGTCTATTATTTAAAACCTATGAGATCAAAATTTCAAAAGACGGCTATGTGATTAAACCAAATCATCAATCAGAAGTAATATTTTTGTCCAAAGCACATGGCTATTTTGAATAGTGAATAAAGAGCTCAAATATTAAGATGCTCTCCATTTTGTAAAGATGCTTTTCATTTAGTAAAGAAAAAGGTAGAAAAACAAATTTCCTTCTGATCTAATTTATGTAGACAGAGAAAGAAGAACATGCCGCTACGTTTCATCATTAACACTTTAAAACTGAAAAAGACAGAACCATCTGGAGTATACAGGTCTGACACTTCAGGTCTGAGCAACCAAAACTCAGTCAAAACTGATGGGAACTGCAGGCAAGTACCTCACAGCCCAGAAATCAAGCTGTATCCTGATGGGCAGTAAGCAATTAATTCTTCACAATTCTTCACCTAAGATAACTAGGTTTTATCAAGTGTATGTAAGAGCGAGATGCAGAGCTACTGAACTCTAACTTGGCTATTAGATGACTTATGTAGCATCCTGACTACATTCATAACTTTCTTATATTAAAAAAAGCAAATCAGGGAAATGTAAAACAATAACCCCCCAAGCAGAACCTTTTAAGTATTCTAAAACCAACCACACAACAAGAATTTAAAATTAATTCAGAATGAAAACATCACTATTATAAGAATTATTTTCTAATCCTGAATAAGTAATTTTTTCCCTCACAAATTTAGAACAGAATGACTTTTATTTCACATAAGAGACATGCGGTCTCAGCTTTCAGCCTTTAGAGTGAAAACAAATGAACAAAAAAAATCCCAAACTCCTCCCACCTAATTTAGAAGACAACCACACCAAAACTGAGAAATTCCATTTACTTAAAACAATAGTGAAAATGGGCAAGAGTTTGGGGTCTTTCATTGCGCTTGCCTGTTTGTGTTACAGTGGGTATATCTGCCTGATCTTGGAATTCAGCCTCTCAGACTTGACTGTGCTATTCATACTGTGAATGGAGAAAATGGGTTAGAGTGAAAGCTTGAGTTGCAAAGTGATTTAGGTAGCTGCTTCTTATGGCTCATTTGTGTATTAGCCCTTAAGTTGTTAGCCACAACATCCAGCTGAGACCTAGTAATGAAATGCTTGAAGATCTAACCTCATTACAGGACAAATCTAAATACACTAAAGTCGGCTTGAAACCAGCAAAAGTGAGGCTTTGTCCTTCATGGACATCCATGCACAGTCAGGTAGAATTGAGAGCTACTTGGGAAGCTGCTGCTTACTACCTCCCATCACAGAATTAACTAAAGCATAAGAGCTCTGGATAGGTGCTTCTGGTTCACGGTAGTGTCTCAGCAGAGGAGACAATTTGCAGGTTAGTAGTACAGCATAGTAAAGACAGCTGTCCTGGGTATCACTCTGCCAAATGGAAGCCTGTACGCTGATGGAATGAAGAGTATTTCAGTACCTGATTCTGCGATGACGACATGTCATCTGGTCTCCTAATGAGCACAGTCCTCAGGGAGGAGATTTACTGGTGGGTTAGGAATGGAGACCCAAATGAATGCTCTGCCTCCATGCCAAAATAGCTCATTACTGCCCAGAGCAATCTTGCATGTAGTCAGGCCATGTAGACATGAAGATCATTTGCTTTAAAAAAAACACATTTTGTAAAATTTGCCTCTTAAATAAATCTTGAAATCCTGACCTGTTTCATCTCGTGTCAGCTAATTCACTGGAAAACGTGCAAAAACATAGTAAAATATCATAGAAATTATAGAGTTAAAATACTTCATTTGTATGTTATATCACTTGTACCTTTATAGTGGGAACCTCCTCTCTGTGGCTGTCTTCAAACAACCCAGTGCGCCAATGACAGTGGAGACTTAGTATTTGTTCTTGGTTTTTAAATGGAGGTGTCATTTCAAAGGCTAGACAAGTTATTGCAGTGATTAATCAAGGCTTCTTAGCCTTTAAAAAGTGGACAGCATAGTAGTTTGACTCAAAGGTCAGCCCAGAACAAATTTAAAACAAGAAAGCAGAAATTGTATGTATGTAGGCCAGTATTACACTGAGGCAATAAGAGCTGAAATAGACACATACTGCATTTCCTCTAAAGCAGTAGGATAGCAGTTAAAAAAAGGAGAAAAGGAATTAAAAAACCAGCAAACCAGTCAGATATGCTCAGGCAATAATAAGTGGGAGGAAATAACACTGTGTTAGACTTATATTTGATAGACATAAAACCTGAAAATGCTATGCTGCACCTGAGGTACGCTGTGCGGGGTAATTGAAATGAGTCTTGGGCTGGCTTGAAGGACATTTAGCAGCTGTTCCTGTTTATCTTTCAGCATCAGAGTGATATTAAAAGCATTTTTTGTATTTTCCTGGGAAGATCAAGTGTGGCAACTTTGTCTTTAAAATGTGCATTTTTATGACACATGCACTAAATGCAAGAAATCAGAGGATGACTTCCGTATTAAATATTACAGACCTCCAGTGTACCATGAAAGGAATTCAAGTGGTGTGGGACATTTGGCAAAATGATATCAGAAGCAATGAAATTCTCAAGATCACTAATGTCTTCTTCTTACACAAGCAATGAATCTGGTCTGCAACTGACGTACAAAAAACGAAGACGAAACAAAAAAATAATGCAATTCCATCTTGAAAAGATCAAAAGAAGAGTACTTTATGTGTCAGCTAGAGACTATCTCACAATTTATCTTTATACAACAAAGTCCAACAGAATGTTGCAAAACACTTTATAGGGATGGTTGAAAGCAAAAGGCAGGCATTAAAACAAGTTTTAAAAGAAATTAAGCTATGGTTATGTAGCTTTGTTTCTGACTGAAGCTTAGGTGTCACAAATACATATTTTTTCTCTGTTCTACAGCTCCTGGGGGATTTTGGGTGAATCACCCTCTTTTCATATCACTTCTTTGTCTTTAACACTGAATTCTGCCTTCTCTTGTGGTTTCCTCTCCTGTCACCTTATCTCTCTGATTTATGAGTGATCCAGCCTGGAGACTATATGGAAAATATAAGTATTGTGCATGTGAGACTGAGACTACAAACCATATCCTACACTGTAATCATAATTACTGTAGTAAGAGACTCATGATTTTTGAGCAGTAGGAGATATGTCACTGTGGAACAGGAACACAAACATAAAACAAATTATGCAAAGGATTTAGAGGGTATTGAATGGACTTTGGATCAGGCTTCAAAACTAATTGAGAAATATACTGCTGCTGAGAGTAACAGGACAGACAACAGTGGAAGACACTGAAATGGACAAAAAAAACCAAACAGTAAAGTGCTGGAAGAGGAATATAAATATTTCATGCAAAGGTGACAGCTTGGTACTCTCCACATTTGTGCAAGAGGGATGGGCTACAAACAGGAGAAATGTATTACAACGAGGCTGAAAAAGTTGTAGAAAATAAGAATGTAGAAACCTTATGGGATTTTTCAGTCACTCTCCTTGAAATAGAAGCCAAAAGAACAGATTTGGCAGTTGTAGAAAAGGAGAAAGAAGAATATTTTCCAGTGAACTTTTACAGGTAGTGAGAAGGTTCAGCTAAATGAAAAAAAAATAAAGTGAAAAATAGGATCACTGAATGCAAACCTACAGTCAATGAGTTCACAAACTGAGTTCAAAACCATTTACTGGAGGTCCAGTGGGATTTCCTGTCAGGGATATTAAAACCATACCATGCAAACTGGGAACTGATGACTGTGGGTATTTCAATAACACTCACCAGCACCTCTAAAATTCTGAGAAAACTGGCAATATTCTACGTTTATCAGTTCTTCACATAGATTACAACTGCATTGACAGGTGGTAATGCTCCCCCCCTCCCTATTTCCTGTCAAGATTGACAGCTGTGGAGGGATTTAATAATGATTATGATGATAATGATGATAAAGAAAGGGATTAATGAACTTAGAGGTGTGTTTTGAAAAACAGGGATGAAGAGAATATGGAAGATATGTTGGCATGGATAAAGATAAAACAACTCTAGACAGGCTAGGGGATCATCATTGGCATTTTTTAAGGTATGATTTATGATGCATAAGGAATGTTCAGTACAAAGGATTGTATTCAGTTTGTGTGGCAAGGTTTTGGTAGCAGTGGCTACAGGAGTGGCTTCTCTGAGAAGCTGCCAGAAGCTTCCCCTATGTCCAACATAGCCAATGCCAGTTGCTATCTGCTAGCCAAGGCCATCAGTGATGGTGGTAGCACTGCCAGGACAACACATTTAAGAAGGGAGAAGTTATTGTGCAATTTTAGCCAGAGAGAGGAGTGAGAATATGTGCGAGCAACGGCCTTGCAGACATTGAGGTCAGTGCAGGAGGAGGAGGAGGGCAGGGTGCTCCAAGTGCTGGAGCTGATTCCTCTGCAGCCTGTGATGAAGAGCATGGTGAGGCAGGCTGTCCCTCTGCAGCCCGTGGAGTTCCATGGTGGAGCAAATATCCACCTCCAGCCCCTGCAGGACCCTATGCTGGAGCAAGGGAAAAGTCTTTCCCCTGAGAAGGAAGGAGCAGCAGAGACAATCTGTGATGAACTGACTGCAGTCCCCAGTCCTCATCCCCCTGAGGGCAAGCAGGCAGAGAAAATAAGGAGTGAAGTTGAACCCAAGAACAAGAGGGGTGGAGAGAATGTGATTTAACGATTTGGGGTTGTTTTTCATTGGCCTACTTGGTAATAAATTAATTTTTCCCCGAAGTCAAGTTAGTTTTGCCCGTGACTGGTGAGTGATCTCTCCTTATCATCACCAAGTCTTTTCTTATATTTTCTCTACCCAGTCCCAGTGAGGAGGGGAGTGCCAGAGCAGCTTTGCTGGGTACCTGGCATACAGCCAAGGTCAATCTACTGCAGGAACTTCAGGAAACACAAGAAATTAGTATCTTTCATGACTCTGTGTTTTGATGATTTCTACATAAACTGTGCCTGTCTAAGAGATCTACATTTAGGATTTCCTAAATAGTGGCTTCACTTGTTATTAAGAATAGACACTATCAATCAGGTGAATTCCAGGGCTTTGCCAGCTTTCACAAGTCTAGCACACCCTGAACAGTATTCTCAGCAAGATGTCATACACCTTTTTAATTAAAAAATTGATCCTGATGCTGCCAAAAAAATTAAATCCTGCACATTTTCTTATGTAAAAATTAATCTAAGAAACTATTTAATAAAGACATCACATTTTGAGATATGGTTTGTGGCCGTGTCACCATCCACTGACTGTACATGTGCACTCTGATTTGAAAACATGAGTTAATCAGCACAGCACCCAGTGCTGTGATTGCTGCTGTCCTCTGTAGTGATGTTAGCAAGCAAGAAGAGAACAAAAGAGAAATATGTTGGGTTTTATAATTGAGAAAAGAAAGATCTAGCAAATTTTTAAGCAGAAACTCTTTTTTTAACCTGCCTTAGTGTGTTCCTGACCACTCTGCACCTGGAATAGACACACCTGAAGTTTGAGGAAGCTTTTCCAAATGGCACAATTGCAAATGTCACAGAAACATTATAAAGCACGCTGTATTTTGGAGAAACTTACTGAATATACAATGAGACAATGCAACCTTTCCCCCATAAAAAGAAGCCTGATGTCTGTCACACCAGGTCACGTCTAATGAAACACCTGGAGACAAACATCAAAATCGACTTTCCCTCCAAGCTTCCCAGCCTGACCACTTTGCCTAAATCTGGTTCAACCTCCATTTCTACTACTAATTTATTTTTTAATTGGTTCTTGAATTCTGCCTTCGTGTGTGGAACTCATAAAGCAATATGACTATTATTAGTAATTCCTTTGAGCTTGCATGATGGCACCCAGGACAAGACGTTAAGTCATTTCACATCTGGGCTTTGCAAAATGCAGCAGAAGATTACAGAGAGCAGCGTAGTTATTATTAAGTTCATGATGAAGAAGCTAATAATTCCTCAAGTCACAAGATTGTAGACAAATTATTTTATTGAGTCTTGACTAGCACAGATCTAGCCATCATACTTTTCTGAAAGATCCAATTTTTTGGGTTCTCTAAGCCCATGGCAGGATGCTGTGCTCTGATAAGACCTAAAATCTGATCACAGAATGCAAACAATGCAAGCTATCTGTAGTGAGTTACCAGTGGTAACACTAAAATACTATGGTATTACCATAGTAATGCTTTTAGTGTTGAACTACTCTAAAAACAGCCTGGTTCACCAAACTTCAAACACACATCCTGCTTTTTGAAGCAGGGCGTGATAGATAAGCTACTAGCTGGCCTGTAATTAAGTGACTAGCAGTCAATCACTTTATAACTATAAAAGCCCAGTCCAACTTTCATAAGGCAGATTCTTCCGCATACTTTCTTGCACTGTGTGGAGCTTCTGCCATGCAGCAGGGATGTCTGCTCATGGTCACTCCCCAGGAGTAAAGTGAAAGAGAAAGGTCTGCCTGCTGTCATTGGGTGGTGAGCTGCATCAATATCTACTTAATATTTCTTAATGTTTCTTTTTGCTAGTTTTGATACAATTGCTTTAATAGAATTACTTTGATACAGTGCATTATAATATTTTTTGCTATATTATACTGTACTGGTAGGTTTTTAGCTTTTGCATTAAAAAAATAGTAAAAAGTAGAGTAGTAAATATTTCTGATTAAGATCTTTCATTTGTTCACTTGTCTGTTCATTTGTCATAATAAATAATTCATTTTATATAAATTTATCTGATTTGTCATTAAAACCTACAGGACAAAGTGATTTAATCATGTCTGTAATTCCTTAAATTTAAACCATTGACAAATCTGAGGCTAAGATTGGATCCAGATGCACCCAGGCTCCTCTCTGACAAGGAGTTTTGAAAGCAAGGGAATCCTTTCTGCATCTCATAACACAACAGCAGGGCTTCTTTAATAAACTTTGTCTAAAAGCCTTCCACTCCTCCGTGACAGACCACCCTTTGGATTCCCTTTGTAGCAAACACTCCTGTAAATTGACCTGTGGGGATGACTGTGGATGTCTCTGCTACAGAAATTAGGAGGCTTTTGATTGAGAAGATGCTTTTTGTAATAGGATATTGATTTTTAAGTGGCCTTGTCCCTACATAATGTGTGAATGTTTCTGTGGTGTCAGGTTTCATTCCAACATCTAGGCAAGTCTCCAAATAACTTATTCTACATTTGCCACCTCTGAATTTGAACACATAAACTTGGTATTTGACACACACACTTGTGAAAAATCTTCCTGAACATATCTGAAAGCTTTTCTTTGCAGCAAAACATTGGCAGTGCTAATTAAAAACATGCCATAGCCTACCTGGATTCTATAGTACCTGGACATGCTCTTAAAATGCTAAACAGCAGGGTTACAGTTGTACATCAATCCATAGAATTTAAAATGCATCACTGAGGACAGGAAATGATCTGCAAACACTCCTCACTCCAGCTCACAGCAACCAGCTCAAGACAAATCAGACACCACTTCAGGAAGCACATGATGGCTTTTGCTCTGACATGCATCCCTCCATAACTGCATCACTGTATTTGAATTAACCACAAGAATCTCCCATCTGACATGAGGAAGGCCATGTCATCAGCACAGCCTCCATTTGTAGCATATAGATTGTTTACTTATTTACTCTTATAATGCAGATTTTGTACAAATGAATCTTAAAAACAAGGTACATAAAGAACATCAAAGGAACACTGTGTCTCTCTCTGAGGTTAAAGATCAGTCTGAAACATTCCTCTATACACAAACTTCACAAGATTATGGGACATTACAGATCAGCTTCTCCTTGCAACTTCTTAATGAAAACCAGTCATATTTTTACAAAATACTTAAGAATTACTTGAATCAACAAAGAAATGTGTGAGAATAGCTAACTATCTGGTGATTAGAGACGTTGTTGAGGCAGGATACTCCAAATACTTATTTGCTAAGACATGGCATCAACACAGGGCACTTATCCTACAACAATTTCACAGGTCATACATGTAACACTTTAAGTAAACGCAGTTTCAGATTCACTCAAGTAGCCACAGAAACAACCAGTCTGGTTGTTACGCTTTTTCACTGACTTTTGCTGACCTTGTAACAGTTTGCAAGTCCAGCACCTTACCAAGTTTTGTGAATAAATCTCGTATATTGAACTGTCTAGCTAACTAGCTAACTTGTCCTCATTTAAATAAGTTTTAAGATGACTGAATCTATAGCTACAGCAAAAACTGTTGAAAAGGAAACCTTTCCCAAGCTGATAGTGGTGATTCTGATATAATAAACCCCGGTCCTTTCTGTTTCACCCTTCCGCCTTCAGGATTTTTTTCCCATTTTTTGTTATTCGAAACCAAACCACAGTCTTCTTTTTAAAACTTACATCTGTTAAATTCTTCCATCAGGAAGTTACTCCTATTTGGCAATCATCATTAAAGGCTATTTTTTCTTCTTTTAACTCTAGTAAGTAACGACAGGGACTTTAAGAACATTATATACCAATGAGATGGATTCAGAGATATGACTGAAATGAGACCAAATGTGACACAGCTGCCTCCAAAAATAAATAAAATAAAATCTGTCACTTGAACAAAACACACTGGGACAATCTGCTATCTCAATTTCCAGTTGTGTTACCATGGTTTCTATACAAAGTCTGGAGAGCACTAGAAGTATATTCTTTGTGATAGTGAATAAAAGGAGTGTTTGAAATACAATAATAAAATCATCTGTTCAGAGACCACTATGACAGCTACAAGTAACTACATGTATTTGCCTCTGAAACAATCTTAATGGACAGGAGGTAAATTAATTTATTCTAAATATATGGTCTAGCTATTGGGTTTCCCCTGCCTTCCTGTTTTATTTTGCTGAGGTATAAAAATGATTTGGAGAAACACAAGAGTATTTTTGCAAATAACATTTGCAAACATTTGCAAAACATTTTGCTGTTCTTGGTAAGTCCTGTAAAGACAGCCTGGAAGCCCAGTGTCAGGTCACACTGTGTGGTTTGCCTCAGCACTGTTGCTTTAATTGCTGTTGAAACTCATTCAGCAAGATGCATGATATTAGTCATAGCTGACACAGTGAATTTATTTACAGAGCTTTAAACTGACAGAGCTTGGAAGTACCTGAAGCTAAATTTGAATTCTAATTTCACTTCCCAGCTATATCCAAATACTTTTGACTCAATTCATCTATGTCATGAAATTCAATCAAGTCATTGAAAAACTTTGCATATAGTGACCATGAGGCAAAGTTCTTATGTCTTTGGATATACTGGAACAAAATAAATTCAGTCTTCAAAATTAGACATGTTAGTCCTCAACGAACTAATACAAATGCCTGTTTTACATGCAGAAAGTAGCAAGATTTTCAACTCAAGGTGTAAATGTCAAGTAGCTTATTTGAATACATATGTCCATGTAGAGGATATGAGGGTATACCATGGGTTGTATTTAACCTGAGCACTTGAAAACTCCCCATATGTCATTACAATAATTTAAATGCAATTTTAAAAAAAAATCTGCTTTTGAACAGCTGGTCTGCACACAACAGTTCATAGTAGCTGACCTGCTCTAGTGATCCACTGCTACAGAAAGGGGTCTTTCTTCCTATGATTTTCTCTTTCCATTTCCACCCATTTTCCTGAGCTGACTCCAGGGAAACCTATCCCCAGAGATGATGAGACTTGTTGATCTGGGCAGAAAATGATGCTCTTTTCTTTTTTTGCTGGGATAGATCTCTTTTGGCTTATTGAGCTGAGCTCAAACTTGAGCATAAAGTAAACACACAGCCTAAGAGAAGGTAAGTGGAGAAAACTTGATGAAAGGAACAAGGTAGAACGTCATTCCTGGATGGTCATATGCTACCACATTTTCAGAGAGAACTGCATTCAGTGTGATTTTTTTTTATGACTTCTGGAGCATATGTTTATGGCATAATTCTCTGTGAAACTAGTGGGAATTCCTAACAAAAAGAAGTATTTTATTAAAGTAATTTTAATTAAAACACAAAGCCAGTATGAATGAAAGCACCATGATAATATCAGAAAGGAAGTATTCTGTAAGGTGACTTGATGACTTACCTTAAAGGAGATTTCATACTGCTCTCCTCCCCATATTTCTAATCCTGGATCATAGCCTCCCAGCTCCCAAAACCACTTCCGGTTAACAGCAAACAGACCTCCAGCCATTACAGGAGACCTGAAGGATGAATAAAACAACACAAACAATAATGAGGATGTTCGGATCATGCATGCATGTGCCTCTGTGTGTGCTTGAGTGAAAGTTGTTTGAATGAAGAGCTACGGAAGTTATAGGCAAACAGCAGCGCAACCAAACAACATGTACCTTTATTCACCACAAAATGGAGTCTCGATGAGAAATAAACAATATGATGGATCTCAAGCATAAGAGACAGTCATGCACAAACTCCTTGTAGTAAAAAAAAAAAAAAAGTTCTGTTCATTGCCAAATAAACCCATGTAAACAGAGAAAGAAAGGACTCTGGAAACCTGCCAAAATACTTAATTGGTCTCAGTACTCTGTGTGAAGTAACTTGCATCTGAAAGTTAGCAAAAGTCTTCAATTCATTTCAGCCTCATAGGTGCTGGCTAGAGAAAGGCAGAAAGGTGACAGAACATGGCAACGGAGTAGCTGTTGGAAGTTAAACATCTGCTTTTTTCTAAGAATTTAAAACTCCTCAAATGTGTCTCAAAGTGGTAATTTAACTTATAGGCAAATAATTTGCTATGCTTCCCATGTTTCCATTTATTCCATGAATAAACATATAGAATTTACTTGAATTAACTCAGTCTTTTTCACAGACAATATAGAAAACAAATGAGATATTTAAAGTTAGCATTAGAGAATATTGATGAAAAGCACATTGTAAATTTAAAAATAAGTATTTTCTCTTTTTTTTCTTTCACTATCAAGAAGACCATGTTTCTAATGCAGTAAGTCCATCAATAGCTCTCAGGATTCAAATGTTGCTCACTGATTTCTTGAAGTTGTGGTGGAAGGGGAATACAAAGGAATCTATGCTGAACAGGAGGGAAACAACAAGCTGAAGAGAGTCCAACCCAACTATGTAGCCTTATGAGTTTTAGAAGATCATGCTGATGGCTCATCAGAGATAAAAGATACATGGAGGCCTCGATGACTTCCAGGCAATAGACATGAAACTGAATCCTACACTTTGTGCCTTGTAACACTGAAGCCCCAAGGGAAAATGATTCCATCCTGGGGCATTTTTAATTATTATTGGTGGTTTGGATCTACAGAAGCAGATGGTATCATCCCTGAAGATCAAAACAAAAACTTCCCCTTTGCCACTGATTTAGGATTTGGCCATGAACTTGGGACTGGTAGGTATTTCAGAAATCCATGCATAAGTCAGAAGTTCATTGAAGAGGACATCATGTTAGTGGAACATTCTCCTATATTTTCTCTGCCTTAACACTTTTTTATGTTGCTGTCTTTTATCCAAGCCGGTGGAGGCAGTAAAATAGCAAGCAGACAGCTGAGTGGTCTCTACTACCATTAGGAGGCTGGTGAATCCCCATGCACGAATGTTAGAAAAATTATCCTCTCATTTGTATTCATGGTAACAAGAAATATTATGGATACTTTTCTTTCACTTCTAAAAGGTTGTTTTTAAAAAATTAAACTACCTATTTTCATGACTGGCGAGCTCTAACAGACTAATTCCATTTTCATTTAGAGATTATATTTTTAAAAGCACATAGAAGATTTGTGAAACAAAGGTTTGTCAAAAAAACACTCATACTGGCAAGGCTGTGCACTGTAACATACACTGAATGCTAATACTTTTTTACTTCTACTGACATTTCAAATCTCAAATATTGACTGTATTCCCACATATGAATAAATTCAAACGGAGATCCTTCCCCTGAGGATTCTAACTACTACAATACATTTTCAATTCCTACCGAAGTAAACCTAATTACAATATGTCCTTTGTGACTTCAGATCCTAAATAATCAAAATACAATGTCCTTTTATAAAGATGGACTTGCATGGACAATGCTTATAATTAAATTGCTACTGGCAGGAGAAACACAGTCCCAGAAATCACTGGGAAAGTGCAGAATTTCTCTAATTCTCATAGATACAATATCTTTCCTGAGCATTTCTCTCAACACAGTGAATGGCCTATAGGAAAAGACAATCCATGCAGGTGAATCAGGTGGAAGATGAAAAAATCAGACTTAAAACTGCAAAATAATTGGCAAATACTTACAAATTAATTTGAATCTACAGATTTTTCCAGGGATAAATATTGAGTAAAGAAACCCCTTGTTAATTAGAATTGAAAGTTCAAAACATTTATTACATCAGAACTACCCAATGACTGGAACAGTAACAAACACAGTTTTTGTACTTCCTTAATTAAAAAAAGAAACCGAATGTAATGTTGCCCCATTAATTCCCATTCCACAAGATGTTCTGACATTTGTTGTTTTGCAGGAAAAGCAACGGAGAGGAAAAACAGGATGGCCTTTTGGTTTTCACTGGAGTGGGATGAATAATGAGCTGTGTGAAACTGACTGGTTGGCATATCGCTCCATGCCATAAGCAGCTACTGCTGAACAGGCCTTCAATTTTCGACAAAATATGAAGACAACAGTTCAGTCTTGCAATCATGACTGTTACAAGAAGTCCCTATGTAGTCATAGGATCACTCACACAGGTAAAACAACTGCACTGAGGCCAAACGAGAAGAATTAATTTTTTTTAATGGCTTCTGTACAGAAATGTCAAACTACATTTGTAGAAGGGATTTTTTCATGAAATGTCCTACCCAAACGCCTAAAAAATCAGACCTGAGCTACTGTAGCACAACATTATATGAATAATTAGAGTGGGAAGCTGTAAAATGCTTATAGTAAAAAACTTAAAAGGACAAAGACTCCCAAAACATCAGGGAATCTGAAAGGTTGCTAAACTTAAAAATAGTTGTAAAAAGCTTCCATGTGAGAACTACTTCACAGACTCACTGACTATACCTAAAAGAACAATATTGGAACTAAAAGCTAGGTGATTCAAAGGTATCCCAAGAGGTCAAAGATTGCTGTGCTGAGACAAGGAAAAGAGTTTGATTTAGTGAGAGTGTAAAAGAAAAAAAAAGCCAAGAAAATTGTTTTGCAAAAAAAGACTGAGAAAAAGGCAGGCAAATGCTTAATGTAAAAAGACATCTCAGGAGCAAATTTAAAAAGTGCACTAAAAGTGTAGCAGTAGCTCAAACTGTAGTCAGCAAAGAATTTTATAACTGCTTGAAAATTACATGCAGAGGAAGAAAAGAGATAATTTCACCTATGAATTTTCAAGGTAAGAGAAAAATGACATGGACTTAAAAGAAGTGTGAAGTTACTTGCACTGGAAACAAATGTATATCACAAACAAGCGAACTGCATAGCACAGTTTGGAATCATTATACTGCAAGAGTGGTACATACAGTGGAACTAAATGATTTGTGTAAAGGGAAGAGGAGCTTTGACAGCATGTAGAAAGAAAATGAGGGAAATGAAAATAGGAAAGCACTTGCACTAGATGACATGAGAAGTAGGTACACTGATAGGAATCACCTGCTCGAAACAGCTGCAATTTGGCCATTATAAGTGTATCTAGTGAATAGCATATTGCATTATCCATAATCCCGACTGATCCAAGGCTCTGTGTTGAACTACTGAACAGAGAAGGATGAATGGTGGAAAGATGAGTCCATCTCGTACAGGATACATTACAAACTAACCTTCAGCGCCAAACCCACTGGCATGTTGTACAAATACTGAGGCAAATGTCAGCCCACAACAGGAATCAGGACTAGGTCCTGCTGACCTTGTGGAACCAGGTATGTTATGGACAAGGAGGAAGAGGGCCATATTGCTGCTGGCACAGCGGCAGTGCCAGAAATGACTGTTGACCTTACTGAATGCACCTTTGAGCTAGGCTTCTTCACTTTTTATAATGAATTTCAATGTCTTGCTAAACAAAAAGAATGTCCCTTCACCCTGTGATACCATACAAAGGCACCTCAGAAGAGGGTATAAATTCAAATACCTTGTTTCCTTGGTGACTGCTCCAGGTGCTCTCTGCAGTGATTCCTGATAGCAAATAGCAGAAAATGACACTAATCCTAGATAATAAAAGGTTCTAATAAAACCAAAAATTAACATCCATATATGGGTAATGTAAGACAGAGACTTAGCCAGAAATAAACCAAACTGAAATTAAGATGAGTTCATCAAGTGGCAAGAAATTGATATATATTAAAAAAATAAATGGCAAAATATGAACTTAGAGGTTGCTCCAGCTGAAGACAGATTCTACCCTGTGCATACAGAAAGATGCCGATGTAGCTAGACCTACTAAATTTCTCAAGAAGTAAAAAAATAAGTGGAATCTTTTACATACTTAATTATCTAATCAAATATAATTAAAATGTATTAAAATGTATCTTTAAATGTATAGACTGTTTTACATTTCATAGTTCTGAAAGGCATTGTTTTATCTTTTGTCCCTTTTAACAACATGAGTCATCTCCACGTTTATAAAATCATAAATATTTATAAAGTAAAACATGTATCTGTGACATTAGCCTATGGCAGTTATTATTTCTTTTTCCATCAAGTGTCCAGTTTTCTGAACAACTTTTACCCTAGATGAATTTGTGCCCCTGTCTGTACCAAATGATCAGGTTTTGAAACCGCTGCATTCCTGATGTCCACATCATTATCTTGTTGGAGCCTAGAAGCAATATCTCACAATATATGTCAGATCAACTATGTAAGGAAAAGGCTTCTCTTAAAGTTGGTTTGCTCTCCATAAAAACTGCCTCCGTCTGAGTTCAAATCTGTCATCACAGTACTCTAAGTCTCCAGCTGATGTTTTTCCCGTTAATGTATGGAACTCTGAAGTCCCAACTACTTATAGTAATGTACAACAGCAATTTTCACAAAGAAAATTGAACCTACTCTCATGCAAATTCAAATTTGTAGAGCTGTATCCCCCTGTGCAGACTCCTTCTATATATCCAGTTGGTTTCAGTAATCTGTATTCTCTTATTAAACAGCTGTATAATTTTATTGTCACTCTTAAGCAGTTAGGATGTTCTTATGTTAATTTTCCTTCATGATATCTTTCTAATGAGTTGTTTGCAAAATTAGTCATACATTGGCAGATTTAATATAGATGCATGCTGCCTCCATCTTACCTACACTTGCATGTATGCATATATATTTCATACATTTCTACTCACTGGCATCTGGTCAACTATTGTAAGAGTGATAATTAAATTGTGAAATATCCATCCTTTAAGAGGCACAGCATTAAGATTTCACTCATGTGCTAACTATTCTCCTCAATTTTTCCCAAAATGAAACTCTAAAGTACTCTAAGAGACCACTCATGCTTAGGCTAGCACAAAATGACCAACTTTGCGATAATAAACGTCTTGAGTTTTAAGCAGTTCCATTCGAATTCTATTCATTGCTGATGATAAAATAATTCCCTTTCCCAGAGCAGAGTTGCATTCAGATTTAGCAAAGTTCTGTTGTGTTTTAGTTTTAACCAAAAATCTTTCCTGGACAATTCAAACCTGTAAAATGCTAATGTGGCAGAAGAGTGGGTATGTAGCCAACAGTACCCACTAGTGATTAGAGCTGCTTGTGACAGGCTGTGACAAAGTCACACAAGCTTTTCCTGACTCTCCACTACTTCCTAGTGCAGAAAGCACTATTATGCAGGATGGAAATCAAAGCCTATTTATTTATTTTGAGTTTTGTAGCCTGCATCCATGCATAATCAACAGTCTCTCTACTAAAAGTGAAGTCTTGCATAATGAATTCTGTTAAAGATTATGACTAGTTAGTTTCATTATATGACACTTCTGTAAGTGGGATTATACACATCTCACTCACTTGAAGCTTAGAAGTGTAATTTTTTTGCATTTAACTAAATAGTCTTACAAGTATGAAAGAGAAAGAAAAAAGCATCAGGTTTAGCTTTTTTGTAAATTACCAGTTCAAATTATCATTGTGCTGAAACATGTAGCAGACAAGTTGTATTATTTAAAATTAACTCCCAAGTTTCTCTATAATCACATCTCATTTTTAAACTAGACTTTTGTCTGGGAAATGCTAAGATAAAATCCCTTTTTTCAAATGGTGAGCCAGAAAGCTATGGAGAATCAGCTACAAAGAAAGCTCTAAAAGCGCTTGAAGTTCAGTTTATAAAAGTTACCACTGTGATTTCATTAAATGTGATAATTTTTCTGACCACATTGCTAAACTTCATTGAAAAAATGGTATTGTAAAAGAGTGATGAGTGTGGGTGATGATGCTGAGGCTCATTTAGCCTTTCCTCTCAAATTCAGAAAATTAATGAAGAAGAGGTAAAGAGGTGAGTGGGTGGAGATGGACGATGGAGATGGAGATGGACAAGACGGCCTTATCTGAAGATAAGGCTTCCCCTTTTCATAATTGCAACTCATAATCTAAGGGAAATCTGTTTGAATTGTTAGAGGTAATCTACAGCATTCAAATAAAGGAAGTGGGTCAGCAGAAATAAGCATCCTGAAGAAAAAGTAAATGAAAGCTTCTGGAAATGTCTTGCAGGCAAAGATGTTCAGAAAGTTAAAATTGAGGAGCAAAAGAACAGCTGCAAGTCATACTAAAGAGACAAATCCAGTACCCCAGCAGTCTCACAAGATTGAGGCTTGGGTGCTGTAAAAACAAGAAAGCAGAGCTCAGAGCAGCACTTTTACTACTATTAGTAGGAAGTAAGAACTGTTGGAGAAAATACAGACTACTTCTAAACACAATTTGAAACAACTCTGTCAAATCAACACCTTTCCATACTTATGGGTATCATTTACATTCAGGACTGTCCCTTGAATATATAATTCTCAAGGATTGATTGGAGATAAAGTACTATTAACTGTCCCTAAAATAGGGAGTTTAGCCTTCCTGGCTTTTGCTAAGCTTCAGTTTGAATTCTATCCAAAACTAAACACAAAAAATAATTTATTTTTCTTTTTCATTTTTAAAAGGATATATTTAGTGTATCTCAACTTGTCTAGATTCTTAACTATACTAGATCCTGCATTTAAAGCTAATCAAGGTCAGGATTCAAACAGATAAGCAGTATTTTGCACAGTGTAAGAATTTTGGATGTCTAGAAAGTCACTCTTTCTGGTTCTTGTGAAAATCCAATTGTTTTGATTATGAAAGCACATCTTTTCTCTCTGGGTTATTATGAAACATGAAGCTGGAATTTTAAGACAATGCCAATACTATAACCTGAGTGCACATCTTTAAACAGGAAAAATCTGTTCAAGTTAAGAAGCAAATCCACATCAATGGAAAATAACACTCAGGTATATGGACATGTCATTTGAGATTAAACTTCTGTTTTCAAAGAAGGAGCAATGCCAGATGCATATCCTTAGATTATCCATCCCAACTGCACGGTAACTCTATCACAACTGCCCAAGCATTAGGGAATCAGCATGAAGCTATGTCAGGGGAGATTTAGGTTAGATATCAGGAAAAGGTTTTTTCCCCCAGAGGGTGGTTGGGCACTGGAACAGACTTGTCAGGGAAGTGGTCCCAGCACCAAGCCTGGCAGAGTTCCAGAAGTGTTTGGACAAGGTTATCAGGCACATGGTGTGACTGTTGGGGTGTCCTGTGCAGGGGCAGAAGCTGGACTAGACTTTTCTAATGGGTCCCTTCCAACTCAGCATATTCTATGATTCTATGAATACACAACAGTTCATTAAATGTCGTCGCTATCTTTGAGGAAATTCTCTCAGAATAAGGGGGTAGGAGATGAATAGAATTACTATCCATGTTTTCTTCCCCTCATGGCATCATAAGCAAAGTTTAAACTCAAGGAGAAATTTTCAGTTTTATTAAAAATAATAAATGATTCCTCTTAAAACCTAACCACTGACCCAACCATAGGTTCTTATTTCCAAAATAGTCCTTTAATTCAGATTTTGTCCTCTCAAGAGAGATTCCTAGATGAATAATGATTATCAATCCAACCAGTTAGCAGGCTGCTATCAAATGTTACAGGTGATTCTGACTAAGCTGTTTGGATTACTATAACACTGTGATTGCTAGAACTCTAAACCATGATGCACGTATTGCAGATTAAAGTAGATTTAAAGATGTCACAGCTCTCCCAAAATAGCTTTGTACATAATGTCACAACTGCAGATTACAAATTGCTCCAGGAGCAGTCTTTTCTGCACTGTTCACACCTTCCAGCATGAGCTCACAAAGAGACCAAGGCAGCTGGACCACAGTGTGCTCTGGGATGCCACTCCCTGCAGTGTCCACTCTGCGAGCAGGATCAGCGGAGCTGTGTCCATCAGGCCTACACTGTTTCCTGTGCCATATGAACTCCATGGGGACTGGCAAAACAGCAGCTTGGGTCTTTTTATGAATTGCAGCTGAGGAAAAGAGGCCATTCTCATAAATATACTCCATGCTACTGTATAGCACGAAGTGCATATTTGTAACAGTTGGGAACTTCGAAGAAAGACCAAAAAGGCAGCTGAATCACAAGCACCACTCCACTCCACATGAAAGAGAAACTGTTGCTTGTTCTGGATCTCCGGCAGTATTTCAGGCTGAAGCTTTCTTGTGCAACACTTGAATGATTTAGCTGGGCAAATGAGAGGAGTTAGTATTGAAGCACTGCAAGAAAATGGTAGTTGGAGTTTCAGTGGGTTTTCTTTTCTGTGCATTTTCTGGTGTTCACACACCAGATCAGACTGACTAGTTAGTGAAGGCCATTTCCAGAACATTTCTGAGTTGGAATGATTTTAAATAAGTGAAAGTATAGTTACAGTAACCTGCTCCTGATTTTTGAGCAAAGTCTAAAAATACTGCTGCCTAGCATGCTGATGAAATTGGCTTTTCCTCAGGGTCCCACAAACTGTCCCTGGCAACTCTGACTCAAGCAGACAGAGCTCTCACACTAGGCTAAGTAGATGAGACACACAGTTAATGAAAGGGCTGTGATCTGCCATGGAGCTGAGGATGTGGATGAATGTTTTTCCTTTGATCAGTTCTTCAGTAGTACTGTCAGCAACTGCCCCCACTCTACCCTTATGCACACACACTGCTTCAAACACAGGCAGGAAACGGGGACAAAAGGTAACTTTAATATTTCATTTATGTCTGTCTTTGGAGATTAATGCAGAAGCCTGAAATGATTCTATATAGACAGAGAGGGAGACTGGAGCCTGTGTAGCTGCGCCATTGCTACAAAAAGCAGGTCATTCATTTGCCAGTGGTCAAAAATTTCAAGGACATTGCATTAAGTTTTAAGAAGGCAAAAAAAAAAAATGCCTGAAGAGGCAAATATGCAGGCAAAGGTATTCTGAAAATGTGCTCCTGGATGAATCACTGCCATTTATTAAAGCTCTATAATTTGCTGTGTTACCCTTTTATGGAGGGTAATGGGGAGGCAGGCACTTTACTACAACAAAATTAGATTTCTCCTAGTCTGCACCAGAGGCACAACAATATTTTCTTGTAAAAACTTTGAAGCTGTGAAAGCAGTTTTCCAAAAATGAAACTAACAGAGAAAACACTGGAAAGCACTTGTCAGTGAAGGAGTTGAAAACTGATGAGTTTCAGCATTTGATTGTCCCATGACATCTGCTTTTAATCTGATGTTGTAAAGATGGACAGGCAAGGCTGTGGAAAACCAGAGAAATTAACTTTTCTGGTTCATTATTAATTGCACTGAAATTAAACTATGTATGTGAACTCTGGTCCTGACCTTGAAGGCAAATAAGGATAACAAATTTGTCATAGAGTTCTGCTAATTTGTACAGGCCATGTGCTGAAAAAAAAATACTTATCTCAGAGACAAGAATCCCTATGCAGTGTAAGTTCTCACACACAAAAGAGTACCTCCACCAGTGAGACAGAAAACCTCCCTCTCCGCAGGAGTTGCACAGTGAATTTTTGATCTATCTGGAAGATGTACGAGATATATTTCTGAGAACACAAAGCAGAAGGGGACCTTTGTGACTAATTCAACAGCAGGACAAGGGGAGATCCCCAGAAGTAAACCTGCCTCATACAGGATCTGGTTGGACTGGGTACATAGCTGGCTTTTAGGTGACTCACCAACAGAGACTGCAGCTGCCTTGCAGGCTTTTTTCCTCCTGGATCCAGAGGCTCACACAGCCTAGCTACTCTTGTACCAGCATTGTCCTACTGCCTGCCATGTTACAGCACATGGATCAGGAAGGGTCACCCTAACCTATATGTATCTATAATGAAAATACTGCAACGAAAAATTGACAACTGAAAACAATAACATATAAACCCTGCAACTGCATTAACTCAAACACCAAGAAATTTGGGCAATCAGTAGTCCCTGGCTCATTGTTATAGTTTCAAAATCTTTCATGAAATTTTTTTTCTCTCCCTTACCAACATAGAGGTTTGGGAGCTGAAGCCCAGCCCCCACTACCTGCTCTTAGAACCAGCTACATTTAACAGAGGGGTGGCTGATAGCTTTGCATTCCAACTTGATCTGTTTTAAAGATTTTGGTTACAGTGTTGCTGTTTGTTCTGTTTTGTTGTTGTTGTTGCTTTTTTTGTTTGTTTGCTTGTTTTTTTGTTATATATATATTTGTAGCAAAGAACTGTTATACTTTCCTACACGTTTTCTGATTAAAGTCTCTTCATTTCAAAGGTTGTAGTGGTGTTTTTGGGAAGAGGGCCCCTTCCTAGTCAAGACAGAAATCTAGTTTTCTCTTAAACTGAGACAGAAATTTGCTTGTGATAGTCCTATCACTTCAGAAGTAAATTAGAAAGCACAAAAAATGGTGTACCAAATCCTGAAGTGGCAGGAAAGTAAACCGGAGAGTAATAAGGACTCTTGTAACTGACCTATAAAGGCTTTATTGTTAAGTGGTTAAAAAAAAACAACACCCAAACCCACCAAAAAACAACACAGACAAAACACAAGAGAAAAAGCAAATCCTTAATAACAAATAATCAGAATTACCTTTGTTAGAAATGGCAGCTACTGGCCTCACTGACAGTGTCGTTTCATTTGATCTCCTCCATCATGGCCACATTCACCACCAGAAACAAACGGGCCCTATGTCATCTAGATGGTTACTGACAGATAGTCTCATTAAGTAGATGACATTCATTGGAGAGAATAGGTAACACTGTTATCGTTTTACAGACTACACAAAGAGTTCTCAGTGCTTCTGATTCAATGTGTTTCTTGGCTCCTCTGAGAAATACTGAAAATGCAGATTCAAAGAGGACTCTCAGTGTCTGCTTTAAGGCCTTGAGTCCACACTGAGATGTTTCCAGTTTTCCCCAGCTTCTTGGCCTCAGATGTGGAGGCTGTCTTTGGGAGTGTGAACCAAATCTCAGTGAGAGGCTGAGGTGCTGCTGTTACCCAGGCCTGGTGTCACACATCAATGGGTTGCACCCCTTAAATCACCTGTTTCCTGCTCCCCCCAAGAGTCAAACTGCTCCATCTGAACAAAAACTTCTTGCCAAGACATTATCTCTGTAGGCACTTATCTCACCTCTGTGCTGCAATAAACTACCCTTAATCTTTGAGACTATCATCTGTTGTTTGATGGCCAGGGTCAGCAGGGATTATGCTAACTGAATAAAATCCATATGCTTCTGAAGGACAGAAATTATTTGATGAGAGGACTACTTGTGTCTATACTCTCACTATAACCTTCTTTCTTTTTGATCTCTTGATCTGAGTCCCCTGAACGTTGCAACCCTCCCGTAGTGCATTCCCCAACTTCCCGCTTGGCAAACTTCACCGGCTCCCCCAAAACTTCACCAACTCTCTCTCAGGGAAGTGAGAGTTCCCCTGCTAGTGTGAGCTGGGGAGCATGGATCTCACCAGCAGGCTTCACTCCTGCCACTTAGGGCAGTCCTTTCCTTACTGTCATACATAAAAATAATCCCTCACTACCAGCTAACCAGAAATGAGAGCTATGATGCCATAACCCACAAGATATTAAATCTGAATACTTTGCTAGAGAATATGTTTTCAAACTACTCATCTCCAGCTAGCAGAAGAGAAGAGAGTCCATAAAAACTGTGGAGAAGAACAGCAATTAGGTCAGTCCGACATTTGTTGTCCTAAGTTTGTGCAAATATTTTTGTAAAAACTTCAGTTGCACAACAACACAGAACCAAACTTAATACACACAGTAAACCGTTGGCTGTCATTGCCTTTGACAAGAGAGAAGAGTTATATTAGTAAAGCAGCTGCTGTAGCATTCAGCCATATTCTGCTGGCAAGAAAATAAAACTAATGAAAGATTTAAAGGAAGAATGTTATGCATGAGCCTTCTTAAGACATGCAATTAAATACAAATTGCAAAACACAAATAAGCACATTATAAAACACAGAATTGCAGGTCAAAGATTGAAATTATTAGCATTGACAGAATTGCTTTTAAAGTTTTCCTTCTCAAGCTATACACAGGATGCTATTCTTCTAAATGATATGTTTATGAATGAAAATAAAATTAAACAGAACACTATTTTCTCTTTGTAACCATACTTTAAAAGCATAACCATGCTTCTGCTGTAATTACATAAGATGCTATTCCATTGATAATTAATATTAAGAGTGAGTGTGAAAGCAAACAACCAAAGGGAAAAATCTGCTTTTAAGTATTGCTAAAAGAACCCCATTCATAACTGAGTTTTCTGTTTAGTGATGAGGCTTAATCTCTCAATGGAGGCAGAAAAGCGATACAGTCACAACTAAACTGTGTTTTGGGGTCAGGTGAAGTAGATTCCTGACAACATCTTTCAATCACTTGCAGGTGCAACTATTTCTGGAGGCCAAAAGCTGCTTTGCCTGGAAGATATGATTTCTTGACAAAGAGTAATAGCAAGAAGAAAGACTAAGTACATTTTCTTAGAAGAAGAATGAGCTTCACAGAGGTCAGCATTTTGTCTTCATTGCTTCTCTTTCCAGAGCAGGGAGAACAGCTTCAAGCAAATCTGACACAGCATGCTCTGCATTAGTGGTTTTTTATCTTCATACATCACCCTGTCTGTACCAATACCCTTTAGATATCTTCCCATTAATCTGGGAATGGTTCATACACCTGTGTTTTCCAAGGAGAAAATTCAGCGTACTTCAACTCCCCATGTAGAAGCAACACACAAAGGAACCTTCCTCTTCCTGCATCACAGGAGAGAGATTCACCTTGAAACTTGATTTCACTTTCTGTGGGATTTATTAAATGAGAGAGCAATTGATGCAAGGGATGCACCAACTGTTTGAGACTCAGTTTTTAAAGACAACTGCTGTAGGGCACAGACTTTCATTACAGACAGGTGCCATCTGAAGTGATGACTAAGAAGAAAATTAAGAAACAAGTCTTCCAATTTTTGTTTCAGTCACTTGAACAACTCTGAAACTACACAGCAGATGTGAGCAAAAGACCCATGTATGCATTCCTGGTAGTTTTTCCATATCATCATGTTGTTTGCTGTGTGCTACTAATAAAGATGGGTGTCAAGCAGAACTCCAAATGAATAATGCCATCCTCCACAAACTCCTATTGCCATGAGCAAAGGCATCCACATGATGAACGCTGTGCAACAGAGCCAATAGATCATCACATCTTCGTGGAATAATGAAGTTCACTCCACTGTCAAGATACATTCAAAGCATGTGCGTATGTATTTCATTATCAAGACAAAAGCCAACAGACAAGTATGCAGAAAGAAATATGTATTATATTCTTGACAAATAATGTATGTAATAAAAAGCTCCTGTTTCAGAGAAAGGAATATAGTCAAGAACATTTTTTTTCTTGTATGAAAGATTTTTAGTTTAGTTTTCCAGCTACAGTTTTATCGATGCAGCACAGTAATTTATACTCTAGATGGATATTAATGTAAGGTCTTTTAAATATATTTTCTAATAAGAAGTCAGCATACAATCTATTGCAGTAAGTAGTAAAACACAGAATCCATTTTCAGCAAATGCATGGCTTGTCTGCTGATGTAAATAATCCTTTGAAATATCAGTTCTTGCGAAAAAAGATCTTTGTTCAGAAACTGATACATAAGGAGGTCTTTTCTCAGTCACTATGCCGCTCTAGCTGGGCCTCTTCTATACTGACCTATAATACAGAATAAATTTTTTTCAAGGCTATTACACAGGATGCTATATTTAGAAAAAAATCTTTTGAAATATGATTTTACACATGCCCCTAATGTTAACTTTGAATCTGTTTGAATTTTTCCTTGAATTACTTTACAGTAATATAAATCTTAAAATAAAACTTTTTCAAATTAAACATTCCCTGTTATTGTAAGCCTTGCAAACTGACTTTATCACAAAAGGTTTAATTACTATGTTATATTTCCCTCTCAGGAAACAAACACATACATTAAGTATGTCAGTGAATTAAGAACACTCCTCCCTATGTCTCAGTTACTAAATTCTCTTGACTGAACAGAAGAGTTCAGCAAATCACTAAGCACTGTTCATTGTCTGTGGAAAAACGATTTGCACAGCAAAACAATTAGTTGTGCACAAGTAAACCACCACTGCTACTGAAGTTTTATGCAACACTGAGGGCTGATGAACCACCACATTGTCTTCCCCTTGACCGTGTCACAGGCTGCCTCCTGCCTGATGCAAACTTCAGTAAATAAACAAAGAGTGAACAATGCTACAACTGTGAAAACCTGTCCCAGTCTCCATGGGAACAACTCAACACTATCCTTTTTTTAATGACCTTTTTTCATACCAGAAGACACATACAATGCCCTCACTCTCCATCCGCTCTGTTCCAGAGTTCATCCAGAGTCTCCAAATGACTATTCCATGGTTCCCAGGTATGGTGGTCAAATCTGGACACAGCAATGTACCTGTGACTTCACAAATATACAGACTGGAATATTTACCTGCAAATTTTATGGATGTTAACACATCATACAATAAAAATTGAACTTAATTTAACAATATAAGACTCTCCTCCTTTCCTGTCACAATGCCT
This sequence comes from Dendrocincla fuliginosa, assembly GCA_035047845.1. Taxonomy (NCBI): domain Eukaryota; kingdom Metazoa; phylum Chordata; class Aves; order Passeriformes; family Dendrocolaptidae; genus Dendrocincla; species Dendrocincla fuliginosa. The sequence goes on along the minus strand of JAWWMO010000138.1, from coordinate 36,381,159 downwards.
TTTGCACTATGCTTTTTGCACTTATGCTTTCAATTTCTCCTCAGCTGCAGCACTCCTTGCTTTTCAGTGCTGAATTTTACATTATTTTCTTCTAATTATTTCTTCAATTTGCCAGGACCAAGCAACACTGCATTTTGACCCTCTCTTAGCAAAGGCTTGTAAGCCCTTGCTGATGCCAGCTTACTTGTTTAAAAATTTATTGCTCAGATAATGAATGGAGACACTGAACAGAAGTAGGATGTGAGGGTCTGCAGAGACATTTGCCTCAAGGACCTGCATCAGTATTTTGAGACAATCTCACAGCCATTCACAACTACCCTTCTACAGCAATTTCTTCTCAACTTGTCATGTGGTCATCTGATGAAAAATAAAGATGTATCCACACTCTATCAACTTGATGAGGAAGCAAGTACAGCAACACCAAAAGCCTTAGAAAGGAGATCACATTCATTGCCTCCCTATTCTCTTAAGCAGCCAAGTCGCTAATATGGCTTAACAGATCTAATGTCTTTCTGCCACCAAAGGGAGAGAACATATTCCAAGCTCATTCCTCTAATCCTCCCCGCTATAGGTTGCAGGTGTGTGGTCTCATCCCCATAGAACAACAGCTTTATTCTTCTCAAACTGCTGAATTCACTCAAATGGTAGAAAACCTGTCAATTTTTCCTGAGTGTGAGGGGGTTTTTTGAGTTTATGTGGCTTCTAGAGGTGGGTATCATAAAGCGCAGAAGGCAGTACCAAGTTACCAGTGTGACAGACTGCCCCACAGCAGGAGCATTCTCTCCCCAATCTGGTGGCAGGGAGCTTGTTTCTCTGTCAAAGAAGGTAAAGTTCTATAACAGGGTCAGTTCCTGACAAGCCCATATTAACATTTGTATTATATTCAAGATAACTTGCAGTGGATTATTTAGTATTGTTTACAATTTTTTTATCCATGTTCAAAGAGAGCTTTATTCACTTCTTTATAATTACAGAATCACAGAATTGCCAAGGTTGGAAGAGACCTTCCAGATCATCTAGCCCAACCTTCAACATAGCACCACCATAATCACCCCTGAATTAGGTGGTTTTAACACAGATTAAGTATTCTATAATATCTACTATCATCCTTTTCTTTTCCCTTCTTCCCTCACCCAGAATCAGTCAATAAACCTGTCTCCTACCTGTCCCAAAATTTCATAGCAGGTATGCATAATCTTGAATACCACACAAATCCTCCTCCTTCCCACTCTACATCAGATTTGCTGGAGTAATCCCTGCATCTGTTCTACTTGGTAGAGCACCACTCTTAGGAGCATTCTGAACTTTAAGCTGCTTCTGAGACCCAGAAAAATATGCCTCCCTTTCCAGCTACACTGTAGCCAGTAGTATCATCTGCACCCGTGATGCTGCCTCAAACCTGCAGGTTTCTGGGTTCTTGAAATCAGAATCACACAATCACTTCAGTTCTGAAAGAACCTGGGGAAGCCATTGACAGCACAACCTTCATCTCAAACAGCTTTTCTCTGGCTCACCTCCTCTGCTTGTTGTTATTATCAGAGTGTGTTGACCCTACCTTCAGGACAGGAAAGTGTCTGCAAGGTGCACTCAGACTGATGATATTCAGTATTTAGCTCAGAGAACACCAGCTGGAGTGTTCCCTGGAGCCAACTCTGACATCACTCCTGCAGGTAGCTAAGATAGATGGATGGCTAATTTGGCTTTAAGCCTGTCCTCTAGGATGTTCTACTCAGTAATCAAGCTTGCTTCTGATAATGAGAAAACATAACAATTCTAAGAAAACATTTGGCTTTATGCCAGCATTTCTGGTTCTTCTTTATTTCTGTAACACTGATATTTGCATTCAGAAATCTCAAATTCAAAACATTTCCCTTGTTGAAATCAGTTTCTTTTTTAGGCTTATAAAATGCTCGCATGCACTTTTCTCTGAGTATCTTTGTCACTCAAAATTATTTCATTAATAATATTTTGAAATTTTTATTCATGGATAAAAAATTCCATATTTTGAGCTGTATTTGTTGTGACCAGTCAACTGAGTCACCTGTTATGATACTTCTCTTTCTCCTTAATTCATTGTAAATATACTGCTGGCCACTTGCTTTCCAATAAGGCATCTACAAAGAAAGCTGAAATATGTTTTCCATGTGTTTTAAAGATAATAAAGCTGTGTGTGCACCAACTGAAGACCAAGTAAAAGGAATTCTAGTTGACATTAAATATTGGTGAAATTTATTTTTGTGCTATTTCCTTAAATTTACACACATGATAACTAAATGGCAAAAAATATTTTAGAAAATGCTTGCCATTTTTTAAAAAAAATAATATTATTGTATCTGCCAAAGAGATAATTAACTAGTTAATTTAAATTAGTTAAATTAATAGGAAAGCTAACAGCTGGAGAAAATAGGGTAATTTAAACTAGTATGTGGTGGCAAAATTGAGCCTCAACAGTCCTCTGTGGAAACTTCTGTTTGACTTTAACACCAGCACCAGAGTGTTTTAAGTTTAGTGTGAGATAGTCTAAACAGAAAATTGGATGGCTGAAAAATTCTTGACAAATTCAAATGCAGATAGCATGACACGCACTAGCAGTGTCATCCAGCAACAAAAATGGTCCAGCCCTTCAGGTCCTGTATTCCCATGAGAAAATGCTATTTCTTTCCTTGAGACCCTAGGTCTAATAAGGTTCAAAATATCAAAGCTACCCAAGTCCAGAATGTCTAATTCTTTTGTCAAGACAAGAGAGGAGATGTTTGTGATAACTACACTGAATTTTGCTCTGTTCCTAGTTTCAATACATGCCTCTCTGGTAAGTCCCTTGTTCTGTGCTTCATTTATTAAATTCAGTATTAATATCTTTCTACTTCAGTGCAATGCTTTGATAACACAATCATTCAAGCTTGTGATGCAAATAAAAGCTTTTAAGAAAGATCTTTAAAGGTTCTAGTGAAAGGCTAAAGAAATAAGAAGTAATTTCTTTTAATTAAGTGCTCATGGAATTAACAAAATAATTCTCTCAATTTTTTAAAACTTTGTTTCAGTCTCAGGAAGTGTGTACATTCTTTTTTTTCAGAGACTTTCAAGGGTTCATTTTAGTTAGCAGCCATCTGACATAAATATTTGTCTTCCAAAGGAAAAACCAAAGTGGGTTCACTTGCAGTAGTGACCAAGGACCAGTAGCAAAGCCTATTTCTTCCATATCATCAGTCATGGCCAAGACAGAGGTTATTTATTCTGCATTCCTCATGGTAACTTTTGCCATAGACTAGAAATGCACGATGATTGCCAGGAAAAACAATGTTTTTCAAGCTAAACCAGCCCATTTTTATTGAAAGCAAACAAACTGGGAGTACTCTGAGTTACCATGACACAAACATTAAAGCACCTAGACATCTAATCAAAAGCTTACCAAGCTCCCAATTCTGAAATATCATTCCTTTTCTAAAGCAAAACATAGCTCCAGCAATAAAAATGGTAGACCAAACACTAGCTAAATATTCTCATTAATATCTTGGTAAAAACTAAATTATGTTCAATTTCCAAAAAGAACAACCAAAGTATTTAGCACATGGAGAAAGGGACTGTCCTTCCATTTCTTTCAAAAGTGAGATAGATGTACGATAGACTACATTTCAGCATTGGCTTGGGTCTATCTGTTTTTAAATATCTTGAAAGGTTTAATTTCTGTCCTGTTTCAAACAATAGGAGTTTTGTTATTAACTTCACTGGGACCAGGATATCTTTTCCAGAGTTTCCCAGCCCTGCCTTGCAAGTTCCTGTGAACTATAGTTGGTATTTTAAACTGCTATTTCAGTACTCGCACAACAATGAATATATAAATGAGACATTTCTTTTTTCCTGTTTTTAACTGTTGCTTAGCTAATTATACTCCACAGGCACTCTCTGGCTAAGCAGCAGCAATGCTGAATAATGCAGAAATAAGGACTACCAAATGTGCAGAAAGGAAGGCTGTCATGAAAATCCCCAGGGTTTTGTTTTAGCTAACAAACCTGACAGCACCTCAGTGACCAGCCCTGCCTCTGGCATTGTGATGAGCTTCAGCTATCATCACCGACAGACTTTTAGTGTCCCAGCAGGAGAATCTGCAAAACAATGCATTCTTCAGACTGATATACCTAATTCTGAAAAATAGATTAAGGACAACCAAGTTTATTTTTCCCATTACTATACCTCTGAAGCATGTGTATACGGTTAATGTTACTCTTACAGAGACACAAACCAGGGAGAGACAAAAAAGCTCACAAAGGCAGAATTCTTCAAAGTAAATACTAACAGACTCTGACCTTATAGCTAACACCAAGTTTATTTAAAACAAATAGCAAACATACAAGACAGCAGACACTTCATGGTGTATTTTAAATATCAAAATGCTAGTCATCCCTGTCACACTTCTACCTTGCCAAATTTACTTACTAAAATCTTGCTCACCGGTAACATATGCTCATCCGTGGGTTTCAAAAATTTCAGAATAATCAACCACTATAGTTCTTTCCTTAAAAATGTAGGATTTTTTCATGCTATTTCACATGCAAGTCCCAATAAAAAAGTGAAATCACAACAATAAAATTAGTGCATTTACTTCAGCTTTTTAATGAAACAGCGTCTGTGTTAAGGTAAGGAGATGCCTTACCTGAGTTCAGAGTCAAAATAGCTTTTAACTAAGATTCACATGGACTGACTCCCTGCCCCAAACCCCAGCAGTTTAAATGTAGAGATATTAAATGTTAGTTATATCAGGAAGGAACAAATTTCTCACAACACTCCTCTCCTTCCAACATACAGGACTTGACCAAAATACTTCTCACTTCTGCCTCCAGCTTTACAATAACTATTCCCAGGGCCATACTACTACTATCAATGATGATGTTGCAAATAAGAAAGTAAAGCAAAAAGCCATGTTAATTTCAGGCTTCATTAGAAACAGAAGTGAAAAAAAGACAACGATTACTGAATGAAAATGGATTCAAGTGTTGGAAAAGCACCAAAGTTCTTAGGGAATCTTTCAAAAACATCTCATTTTGTTGCTCTTCTGTACACCTTGTGCCCTTTACCTCATCAGAGCCACAATTGGATCAATTGTACATTTACAAGAATAGCTGTCCCAAGCATCTGAGATATGCAAGGTCAGATTGTTCAGGAATGGAAGAAAAAAGTAACAGATAAGCTTTGGAAAGGGTAAAGACAACTTGAAGATCTATTAGTAGAGATCTTTCCAGCAGATATAGGTCAACTGCTGAGGATTGCATGCAGTACGATGCCGCATACAAATCTGGCCAGCATTTTTCAAAAAAAGAGAAATGAAAATTAGAGCTGTGCCAGAACCACCAGAGGAATACAGAGCTGGCATTGTATGAGAAAAGGCTGAAAAAGGGCAATGAAGTGAAGACTGAAACAGGATTTCACTTCTCTTTAGCAACAGACTAGGACTGTTTAGGTGTGCTTAATTACTTTCCAGAAAGACCAGCATTTTCAGAGATCATTTCAGAGGCATCATCTCTGCTGCTGCCAAGTTGGCAGGAAGCTCTCTAGTCCTGCTGGTGTTCCAGCTTTATGGGTTGAACTCCACATCCTTCTGCTTCAGTTCCACTCTTGGGGTATTTTGGATTCTCTGTTAAGTCTGGAATGTCATAACATGCAGGAATTCACAAATTCAGTTAATTAAGTTAATTAAGTTAATTATTAACTTTGTCTATTTGAGTCAAATTAAACCATTCAAAAATCAGCTGTCTTGAGAACCACAGTGACTCATTAGGTAAGTGATTTTTCTGCTGGTACCTATTGCTTACAGAAACAAGGTGAAGTGCCTTCCAAGCTTCTTTCAGTTATCATCCACATTTTTTGAAAATTTCTGTACCAGTTGGGTGACAGTTGCTTTTCCAACCAGTGCATGCTCTTATTTTGTGTTATTTCTGTAACTATTTGAAGAAAATGCCCAGACAAAAAAAATAATTCAGAAGAAACCATCATTTAGCATTTGAATTTAGCATTTACATCATTTAGCATTTGAATTCTAGGACTGCTTAAGAGAAGCTTTTGTAGAAAAGATGTTTAATTCTAAGTGGCTTATAGAACTTTTTTCTAGATGCAGCCGTTGCAGTATCTGGTCTAAACTGATCCCTGTAAAACTAACTCTGTGCATGTATGTGCGAGAGTTACTATTACTTAGCCCTACCAGTAGATTTTTAGTTTCACCAGGCACCATACAGTATTTATTCTTTATATGACTACTAGGGAGATTGTGTACTTAATATTCCTCACAATAGTTAAGGTTTTACCAATGTGTCGTAAGTAGGAAGCTTTCTGAAGTTAGAAACTTGTTAATTAAGTAGAAATGCCAGTCAAAAGATTTTAAGGTGCAGGTAGACAGGACGTGACACCATCAGTCACAGCTGAATGCTCCATTTCAAAGAAGGAGAAAGCAAAATCTTTGGAAAAAATTAAGGTATGAAAGGATACCCCGTGCTCCAGTTTTGTACCTGTTTAATATTCTCCCCTTCTCCCTTGGGATGTGAGGAAGAAGTTCTAGTGCCTCAGAGACAACAGAAACATGATGCCATGTGAGGATGAGAGGAGAGGACATCCTGATGTGTAAGAAAAAGGGGACAGCTGGGATTTTTAAATATTCTGTAATTAGGGCCAAAGGCTCCAGGCAAAGTAAGCTCCAGGATTGCATTTGCCCTTTTCACAGCTGTTATCACACTGGTGAGTCACTGTTATCTATGATCATCAGCTTCTACAAACAGCTTTTCCTCTACTGCTACCAATGGATGACACTGTTACAAAAGAAATTATAATTATCAGTTCACTTTGAACTTTTTGTTACCAAATTTCAGCCTGTTCTCTTTGCTAACTTCTAAACTGACACTGGGATTTTTTTTTCCTTACCCTTTTTTTCATTCTGGATGCAGCAATAATACTGATAATCACCTGATGGGTCATCCAAGTTCCTTGCTACAACACATTTTTCTGTTTCTCTTTAAAAATAAAAAAAAAATTCTCTACTGACATAATTCCTCTTATGCTATTAATCTTTACTGAATTACACAGGAATAACCTGCTATAGGTCTACCGTGTACTTGGCTACTGGATGTGCTCGTGCATTCCCACTGAAAGGCTCTGTAGGTGGCTTTAAACAGGTATTTTTTTCTGATTTAAAATTTGTGTCATATTTTCTTTATTAAGACCCAGGTGAATATGCATGTATCAATGGGTTTGAAATCAGTGGCTTCATTATATATGTGGCCAAACAACTTTGAACAAACCTCCCCTGAAAATCATGGCTATACATGATTTCAAAATCATAAGAAAAGCTTTTACAACGAAACACTACTTGGATTTCATTTAAACTAACATTTTGTTGTGACTTTGTCCCATCATCCAGTAGGTGGAGATATAAGTCCAGTAAAAGAAGAAAACAGGTATTTGGCAGTCCTTGATACCACTGAAGGTTTGTATAATACAATTTATCAGAGGTTAGATTTCTTAATAAGCATTAGATGAGACAGATGAAATCTGGCTGCAGTTAAAGCCCATCTATCAGCCTTCCTTGCCACAGACATTCTTACAAGACTATGGTCAGCTGTGCCCACAGAGCTTAGGCCACTTTCATATCCAACAAACTATTAATGAAAGAAATAAGGAAAAAACCGAAATAGGTGATCAAAACCCAGAATTTCTAATACATGACTATGCAAAATCAAGTATTTTTAAAAAGCTTCATCAGTATCCTCTTATATCACATAAAAAAAAAGGCAGTATAAAAAAAAGTATAGTCTCAGGCATACAATACCCCCATTTTGACAAGTTTTGAGTCCTTTCATTCCTACAGAAATTATAAGCATTTTATTACCTTCCAGTACATATACAAAGTATTACCACTTCCATTCAGACAGTCACAATACTGTGTTTTGGCATTAAAAATTTATGAATCTATTAAATTACCATTATAGGAACTCGTACTAGAAATTGGTTGCAACAGCAATAATATTTGTGATTTACAAAAAACACAATCGCGTCTCTTAACATCACTCTGCTATAGAATAATAATATCCCTTTCTGTAGCAGAAATGGAAATGCAAACAAATGCAGTAATATAAGATAAAGTATAAAAATGAAGGCAATACAGTTGAATGTTTATAACAATGTCTTTGTTTGGTTTAAGGTCAAATGAAAACACCCCTGAAATAACAGGGCCCATATGAATTAGACATATCAACTAGTTATATACGACTAACAAAAGGCTATTCGTCTTCCCTGTATGCCCTTTGAACAAGCTGGGAACAAGGATTGTGCTTTGAACAGTTTTTCTGTTTAAACTGTCATTCTGTCAAAAAAAATCACTACATGACAAGCTAGGCATTAAAACCTACTGCAAAGCAGAGAGCTGGGGACTTCAAACATTTCCTGTGGGCTGAGAGCTTCGGTTTGCTCTCCTTCTGGGAGTCTCTTCAAAACCACTACCTTGCACTCCCCAGACAGTGGTCTGAAAACACTGCTCCAAACTACCTTCTTCCTCACTGTTTACCTTTTCCTCGGGTGCTCTGAGAGGTCCCTTGCATGTTTGCACTGCTTTGATAGGAAAAAAATGTTGTTACTGTTCTCCCACTGTGCTCCTCCTGGCTCATCACCAACTTTTCCTCTCCTAATTCACCACATGTCCACAGGTCATCTGCACTCATGGGAAAACAGAGTGGTTATTTGCCCTAGCATAAAAAAAGCCAGGGAATTTCCGCATCATCAGCTAAACTTTTTGCTGGATAACCAGGAGATCCAAGGGAGTGGGGTCCTCTTTCTCCTTACAGGCATCTCTTTCTCTATAGGGGGCAAATGGACTTGTGAAATTTCATGCCTCCAGTGCCTTTCCAGCACTGAAAATAAGACTGATACACCACCTTAACAGCAGAAAACATCAGAGGGATTGATTTTCCAAATAATTCACTTGAAGAAATATTTCTGTGGTGTTTTCCCACAACAAAAAAAGGTATGTTTAGAAATGAGCAGAGTTGATACATGGATCTTGTTCCGTAACAAAGGACACTGTCTTGGCATTTTATGGAAGAACTAATGTCAACTGTTTTGAGCCTCATTTGTTCCTTGTCTCTCAAAAGATATGCACAGCATTTTATAAATAAGCCAACACAGCAAAATTCAGGGTGTTTATCATAATTTTCACCTCACAGGTTGCAGGAGACATTTACCTTTGCCTCTTGACAAAACTTGTCTTCCAGCTAGAATAATGATATTTTGGTGACTTACATCAAAACAAAGCAGATGCTAGTTTGTCAGGGGATAATTCAGAATGATCTCTCGTGTCTTATTTCTAAGGTCCTCATCGTATCAATGCCTGTAGTGAACTCTCCTAAGCTTGCAAACAAAATATGTATTCACTCTTTTCTCACTCAAGTCTCAGATAAAAGATCTGATTCACAGATAAACTGTCAGAGTCAACAAGGTCAGAAATATGGAAGACGCATAATAGTTGTCAGAGATGCAAAGACTGCTGATAGCCTATACTCCAACACCACAATGGAAATTGCTTGAGATTATATGCAAATATTGTCCTGCACCTGATTCACTTCAGTGTTGCATTAAAAATCTGCATGGTGTAATTCAGCAGGTCCACTTCCTGGAGCTTTAAGAAGGACTTTGTGCATAACTATATCAGATTGGAACATGTGCCTGTGAGGTCCTAGATCTTGATCTCAGGGCTGGAAAGGGACCGGAAGTTCAGGCTGCCATTGTGTTGTAAATCTGATGCCATCTTACAGGATGTGGAGCAATTCTTCTGTACCATTTTATAAAGGTTTGCTCAGCAGGAAGCAAGGCTTCCAAATCTGACAAATTTTCAAGGGTCACAGTGTGGTACATGCTGCATTTTTGGCTGAAAAAAATGGATTGTTGGAAAGCCAGGGACTTCACATATCTTGATTTCTGGCACGGACCAAACAGACATTATTACAATTAGGATTTAGAACAGAATTTTCCATTTGCATAAACCTCAAGTAAAGCTCAAATAATGTTGCAATAGGCTGTAAAAAATTGGAAGGTTAATCAGAATTAAAAAATCTTAGCAAATTGGAGAAGTGCAGTAAACAAAGAAAGAAAAGATAAAATTCTAAATGTTCAGCTACCAAATATCACAGAGATCTAGGGAAAATGAAGACAGATCACCCTTTTGGACATAGCACTTGAAATAGATATGAAGACAAACGGTTTGCCTTTAAATATGTAAAATCTGAATTACAAGAGGAGGATGATGAACACTTGGCTCAATACCAGTTCTGCAGAAAATGATGTGGAGGTTACACTTTAGCACAAGCCTGGCATGAATCAATACTGTCAAGGAAATATAAACAGGAACACAGTCTCTGAGACAGGCAAATCACCTGCCTATTCTACCAGAAAATGGTAAGACTTTGGCTGGTGCAGGATGCACTAGGTATGGATATAGGCTAGAGAGGAGCAAAGATAATCATCAGAGATTTAGAAAACATTACCTATTAAAAGAGACTGAAGAAAAGAATGTAAGCTACTTGAAAATGAGAAACGAACTTATCTGAAATGAGTCCTCAAGTACTTAAAAGGTTTGCTCCCAGTGTACCTGACAAAATTTAGAGGGGTTAAAGCTGTGGCAAGAAAGTTTCTAATTGGATAAGAACAATACTGAAACACTGACTATATATAAATTTATTTCTAACTCCTTTTTTCATGCTTCCAGCACACACTGCATTGGCAGGTGAAGTTCTTCAGAGTGGAAGCCAGAAAAATCTCTTCACCTCAGGGCTAAGGAGGTCCTACACCAAGGTAGCTGGACAATGAGAATTATTCTATGCTGACAAAAAATCAGAAGGTATTGGTGGGTGAAGATGCTCTGTGTCATGCTTAGCTGATCACTGCCCCTGAAAAGAACCCCACACACTGGAGGAAAAGCACTGTGATACTGTGGAGTTCCTGAAGGCCCTGCAGAGCAAAGGGTAAATCACACACACACATCCCACCCAACCCCAACTGCTCACGCTGGACAGATGTTAAAGAGTATTAGTAAGCTTGCGTTGATAAGCATGTATGAAACTTGCATCAATGTACAGACAGTTTGGAACAGAGTGAACTGAAAAAATTAATTGGTTCCATTTTTTGCTCTCTCTTCTGTTGAAAGCAACTGCAACACTACATTGAGGTTTCAGACAGCAATAGATCATTCTTTAAATAAAGCACAACAACCAAACAGAAATGTAAGTGAATGCAGAGGTCACTTCCAACTTTTTGATGATAAACAATACAAGAGAATTGTATTGTTCTGTAAGAGAAGGGTGTTGGTTTTCTGTTTCTTAGTACCAATAGGTGTCACTAGACTCTACATGAAAATTCTAGGAAAAACAGCTTTAAAACAAATATCTAAGAACAAAAAAAAAATTGCTATAAAGAGGTGATTTCTTTTTCTTTATGGAAAATTGTTGAGACATGATTTTATAATTTTGAAAGCTACGTCATCTGCATCAATAGCATGTTGACAGTGTTAAAAAGCTCACCTGTATACTTTAAGCAACATATCTGTCTTCTTCTTGGCCACCATCCTAGTCTTTTTTATTTAAAGATACATTAAAAAAATGCCCAGAAACTACCTAATTTTCTAATTATTGGTAGTTTTGGTGACTGATACTATGTCTATTCTGCCTCAGAATGTGGACATATAGACTGTCAAGCTCTAAAGTTAATATTTGTGTGAAGTAGCAGGCTAACAGCTCTAGAAACACTACATTCAAGACATTTACATTTTTATGCCAACCATGATGCTCCAAGTGTTAAAGAAAATTGGAAATATGAGTTTCCACAGAAACAGAACAATAATTTGGCACTGCAGCATCAAGACAAGGAAAAAAATTAGTACCCTTTTGTCTTGGGTGGCATAAGCCATTATGAACATTTTACTAGAAAGTTGTATATCAAATCTGAGTCTACAAGGTTCAACTAGCATGTAGAACTTCACTAATTCTTTGACTAATTCCTTAATTAAAATTTAACTAGAAGCAGCTTTTTATCCTTGATTTTTATTTTTATTATTCTGACAGCTTAGATTCTCTGTAAAGTTCTCCTTCACTGGTCCTCAGAGAAAATGTACTGTTTGTACAGAACCTCTACACTGAAATGAACCTCTACACTGCTACCAAAGGCAGGACAAAATGATCCAATATGAGCACATACACACTCACAAAGCATGTGTTAGTGTTGGCAGTTTTCATTGAAAAAAAATCTAAAATTTCATGGGGCCACAGGTGGATGACAGTTTGTAAAAGCTATTGTTATATCCTCTATAGTTATCTCTACTAACAGTCTTTTACAGATCATAGCTTCTCAAAACAATAAATCAAGACCATAAGTTACACAAACTCACACTGTTTGGAGATTGCTTCTCTGTAGAATAATGCCTTTGCATAAAACATTCCTATAGAACAGTTCAAAATAGTAGGTTATACTCAGGCTTTAAAAAAATAGGTGGTTGTTTCTGGTTGTGAGAGGTTTTATGAATATGTTTATAGGTAGAAATCAGCCATAAAAGACACAGACTATAAAGCACTGAGAGCTATAGAACAGAAATCATTGTCCAAAGCACTTTCTGAACTTCAGAAAATGATAATAAAATTGTAAAAGTACTTGTCAGATTTGAAATGCAGTCTTAGCACCAACATGTCTTAGTCTTTCTGTGCACCAACATGTTGTAAAAAGAATATATGAAAATACTGAGAGTAAGGAGCTGAAGAAAGAGCACTTCTGAGAGTGTGTAAAATTCGAATAAAAGAGCATTCTGATGACAGCTTGCAAAATAATAGTATGATTTTAGATACACAATTCAACAGAAAATGCCAAGTAACCTTCCAATCTTACACACAGCTGACATTAAGGTCATACATTACAGTCAAGATTGAGTACCTGTGATGCAAAGGAAAAGAAAAATGTACTGATCACCAAATTTCAGCCCTTGAGCATGTCCAAAATTTTACCCAAAAGTATATCCATTAAGCATAAGTGGTCCTATTACTGTGAGAGCCTTGTGATGGTGGAATGATTCCATTTCTATTTTATGAATAGGAAACTGATTACAAGAACTAAAATGTCTTGTCAGCTGTTACAAAATTGTTTCTACTCACTTGAATAAACTCAGTATTTGTCAAATTATTGTTCTGGCCCTTTGCTAGAATGACATGACCCTTTGTCTTTGTTTCCCCTCAGAGAGATCTACATCGGAAAGCAAACAAAGAACTCTTGGAGAGTAAGAAGTGGTCACACCCCAAGATGCTTCCAACTTTCCCAGATAGGTGCTAGAGGTCTTGGCATCCAGTAAGTAGCACAACACTTCTCTCACTGGTTAGAATTTCCATCTTGAGTTGCAATTCAATAGCAATGTTGCTAGGTCTCACCAGTACCTTTCCTTCCCTCCTGCATCAAACAGTTACACCATCCTAAAACTGTTCCAAGGAGCTGTGCATTCCTTTCCTATCCTAACTGATCTGTGCTATGGTAATCTTCTTGATCAGTTTGTGGATTTTCAAAGTAGTTTTTTTGAGTTCAATTGATGTTTTCTTCTCTGGTTAAAAATATGTTGCTGCTGGCATGAATGGACACTGATGGTGGTTTACAGGTCAGGCATGTGATAACATGAATTGATGTAATGCACGTGCTGCCAGGAAATGAAGAGCAGTCATCCCCAGCAGGCTTCAGCATATCAAGCCTCTGCTGTAAACCTCCACAGAGCTTTTATCCTAGACAGGCTACTAAATAATATAAACTGACACACTGTATATCACAGCCCATTATAGTAGCAAGGTTACCCTATTAGTTTAAGTGGCCATTGCTTGGGTTAGGCAAACTTCTCCAGAGACTGGAGTTTGGTCCCCAGAAAGAAACAGCCACAGAAAAGCATGCTATTATGTCCCAAAACTTGTGTCTTGTAAGGGCATACTCTCAAATCTGTGCCATGACAGAGGAACAAACCATCAAGAGATAATAGGCCAAGGTGACCCTTGCCACAAGGGGATAAACATCTTTGGTCCTCCCTGCTTACAGACTAGAAGAAAATTCCCCAAGTCATCTCCAGTTCTGCTGAATGATCACTGACCCTGGGATCAGGACAGTGAGCATCACCATGACATGATGATGATTTCACATTGTCTGACAATTTCCCGCCACACATCAGAACACCAATTTGTCTTGTGTTGTTTACACAACCTTGAATGCATCAGAAGAAAATACCATGAAGTCCCCTTCAAAGTATATTAGGGGAGTGGTACACGAATTCCAAGAGAAAAATCACTACAATCACTGTGATGACCTGCAACTGTGACAGATCAGCTGAACAAAATAGAAAACTTCTGTTGTTTCTGTGACACATGGAAAAGAGGAGTTCAGAGATTTAGTCTCTGGATGAGAAGGCAACATTATTAGGGGTGACGTCCAATTTCCATGCGTCTAAGAATTCAGTGTACCCTGAAAAATAGCCACACATCTTTCAGAAAAGTAGCTAACCTTAAAAACTCCATGAGATCCATTTATGGAATAGTTGTTAAACTTTCCTAAATGCTACAATAAGCATGGAACAATATCCAATAATTCACATTGGAGCTTTGATTGAAAACACGTTTTATATGGCTGTAGTTCAGTTCAGTGAAACCTGTGGGAAGCTTGGCATGGCCAGTGACAAAGTACACACGAACCAAATGGATAAAATTTGTGGATCAATACTGCCTGATCCAAACACAGTTACAAATTTGTCATGTGATCCCAGGTTGGTGCTAGTACATCATCTGTACCTGAACTTGACACTGAAAGCTTTTGAGAGTGTTTTACAGTCCTAAAGTCATAAACATCAAGCCATAAGTTGGGGTAAATCTATTTGTGAACAGCTGCAGAGGGCCTGAAAATGGGTGAGAGTGTACATCAGGAAAAGCTGAGATCTGTAATAAAGCTCCAAATTCTCTCACAGCGAAGGGTGGAGATGCTGCGTAAGTGGTACTGCAGGTATAGGGACAATAAACCATGACTACAGTCACACTTGAAATGGATGAGAATGCGTCTTCTTCACAAAAGGGATTTTGAACTGAAAGACTGTGTCCAAAGAGATGGCATCCAATAGGAGAGCACCTGTCAAGCACTGACCACCGTGGAATACAGTTTAAAAAAAAACTAAAAAGTGGGGAAAGATTCATTCCAGAAACACTAGCTGGCATTGGAGCATAGTAAGTTCCATGCTACTGTCACACCAAGAGCCTACCTGACAACACTTCAGTTGCTTGTATCAATGCAAACATACTGCTGATCTCTGCTACAGCAGTATTTTAATCATGTGCGGATGGAAAGCAAATGTACTATGCAGATAATACAACAAGTGCTCTTAGGTCTTCTGTAGTTTGATCTGGTTTTATACACATTATTTCTTAGGCTGATGTGACCTTTTCTGCTTCACACACATATTGCACTGGCATTTTAAGTGAGAGAAAAAACTCATCAGCACAGTTTTTGGATCATGTATCCATTATTTGCTGGTGTTTTACTAAAAATGCTGGTAATTTTCCAGTTCATTAAGGTTCATCTCAGATCTGGCTCTGCTGGCAAGAAATAAAGCTATTAGGATACCAACAGTAAAACATTTAACCTAAATTAAAAAAAAAAATCCCTATTGCTTACAAAATACTAACATAATAATTATGGCTGAAGCTGGCTGAAATAATTTCTAGTTTTACTCTACATGTATCTAAAGGAAATCTGTTCTGTCTCTTTAATTCCATAGAAGCTGTCTTGGTCAATTAAGTTGCTGATAGCTAAAATGGTTTGTAACGTTTACTGTATTTGTTGTAAGTAAGGTATTAAAAGCTTGAGGTCTCAGCAGAGAAGGCCCTAGGAGAAAAGCAGTACTGACTTTGAATTAGAAAATAATTTCTCCCCTAAGCAAAATTCATACTGATTATCCAAAACACTTCTATTCCCTTGCCATTCTAGGCAGAGGGTACTTTTAAGCAATCATATTGTTCTAGCTCAGCCAGCCTTCAGCTGGCATGGGTGGGGACAGACATGGTGGTTTCATGTGAAATGCTGCTTTGCTACCTGCATCACTGATCTCAGAGATCCTGTGATGGTGAAAACAAAGGAAGACTCTCACTGATTTGTGTAAGAATTGGGAAGCCTTTCCACCTAACAACTACTCAGATTACAAGAGATTTATAGGTTACATTGTCCTATATGATGTTCCTTGCAAATCCATTTATCTGGCTGTGCTGGCAGGGCAAGGTGGGTATCAACTATTGCTATGCTGACTGGAACAGCGTGCAAAACCACATCTATTCTGTACTGCTCAAATCTCATCTTTCTAGAAAGCTTCCTAAGAAGTGTCTCCTCTTCAGGCCTCTCTTGTATTTGAGAGATGCATATTACAAACTACAAATGTATGAAATGGCTGATAAGCAACCCCATATCTATGCAATATAGAAGCTTAACTTATACACAAACTCTGAATCCCAAGCCAAATTATACAATGTACAAGGTGACTTCCAGTAAGTGCCACGAAATTACTACTGCTCAGAGGACCAAGAAGACTCGTGGAAGAGTAGAGGAGGCTTTAACAACTCTGGAACGTTATGTGATTGCAATAGCTCCATCTTTGTTGTGCAGTGGTCACACTGGAAGCTGATGTAAAGTACTTCATCAGCACTTATTCTAATGCAAGATGAAGACTGAGGGGCTGTATGAAGATAAGTAAAAAGGAACAAGTAGAATAATGAAAATAAGCCCATAAATGTCACAATTACCTTTTCCTTCCTATATGGAGCTAGTAATTTCCTGGATATTAGGATCAATTTCTGCATGAATTAGATCTATTACTTCAAAACAGTGCAGAGTCTGGATCAGAGACACAGGTTTTCTGTTGCTATTGTTTCCCAGTTTTGCTTAGTGAAGGGGAAAATGCTGAGTTTTTAAACTGCCAAAACTTACAGTGCAGGATTTCAGCCAGGGCTAAGGACAGCATCAAATCCCCCTCTGCTGCCAGTCCTGCTGGGATGAGGCTGTGTGAGAGACCTGGAGAATTTCCCACATTGATCTATGTCTGTCTGTCTGTTCTTTCTCTATTGATGCTTGTTAATCCTGGCTGATCCTTACATGAGAATATTAAAAGAAAATATGAGAAAAAAGGAACTACGTTTGTGAAAAGTAGAACATCATTCCTGTGAATGAACTGATCTGTACAATACTGGGATCAGAGGCTGGCTTATCTACAACTGTTTACAAATCATCTTGACCCTGTTCATGTTTGAGAGCTCTGTGTTTAAGTTACAGCAATACATTTACAGTAGCAATCTCACCAGTTATAAACAAAGAATCTGCTGGCATAATGTGGACTCTACTGATGCATATATTGCACCAACTTTCAGCAAATAAAACACTAAATAAAGCCTGTTCAGGAAGTCTTCTGTGGAACAAACAGAATATCTGTAATTGCATTCACTTCTTGCCCAATGCCAATATTTAACTACAAGTATGTGCCTGTTTATTTTATGTATAACCACTGAGCCAGGTTGTGTTTCCAGGCACAGCTTGTGATTTCTGCAAATTGTTGCCCTGATCTTTTTCCTACTTTTGAGGTTTTATAAACCTCTACAGAAACTGTTTGCTTCTACTACCTTTCATTAGTAAGAAGTGGCCTATATGGAAATGTCTGGACTTGGATTCTGTTACAGTTACCTTTTCTCCTTGCTCTTCTTTATGTTCCCATTCTCCCCTTTATCACTACTTACTCAAAGGGGTCGCTGGGATCAGCTCTCTGGAGCTCTGGAGGAATCGGTATTCTTTTGTAGTACATTTCCCAGTCAAAAGCTCCTCGCATGGCATCCCCCGCCTGTGCCTCGTAGCCAAAGTGATTGTGGTCAATGACATCGATCATAGGACAGACGATGGTTTTGTGGTTAAGTGCAATCTGGTCTGAAAAATGAAAGTAGAAAATAGGAAACGGCATGTCTAGTCAAGCCATCTATCATATTACTGCAAAATGAATCCCATGGGTTTCTGATGTTTGAAGATTGCTTGCTTTATGCCCTATGGCCCCCCAAATAATTTCATTTTTCAAATCTGTATCAAACCTTTATCTAAAGTGGAATTAATGCAGTTGGGAAATGATTAGAAGTATTTACAGTTCTTTAAAGGGAGGCATATCCCTGTGAGACCCACATGAGTCCAGTCATCTATATCTCTGTCACTTTGCTACTCTGAGCTGTCCCCAATCTGTCAGCTATGAAACAAGCCAGCAAGCAAACTGTAAAAATACTCCTTCAGCTGTGGGGAGTGTGTAAGGCAAGCTCCTGCAAGAGGGATTTGTGTTCCTAAATGTGAGTCTCAGGTCTTGTAACCATTCAGCTGCTGTTCCTATGGATGCAGTATTCATCAGCTCTGAGATCAAATGCTCCAAATTAAAGGTAAACTCCTGCATGAAGAGCAAAACAGAACTGGCGTCCTTTTTTTTGTACCAGTCTTTGAGATATAAAGAAGGCTCCACAGTATAATTCTTACCTGCTTTCTACAGAAAGCAGTTTAGTTTTGCTTTCTTTTTTTTTAAAAAAAGTTAGAACTGTGAGGCTAAATCAGATTCCCTTCTCTAGTATAAGCTCAGGATGGGCTTCATTCTATTTTGGTGAATCCTGTTGCTTAACCTTTTAGAGCTCCTCCAAAAGGAAAGACAAATAATATATGCCAACTGCAAGAACTACGCAGAAGAATAATGGTTTGAAATGAAGAAGTACAGAAAAAATCTGGAAGGATTAACATGAAAGGACAACAGAAAAACTACCTACAAAACCCCCAAAGAACTAAAATCTCAAAATTCTAAGTATGGTAAAGCTTTTTCTCAGACTGGCATCCTAGGTCCATTACATTATTTAGTACATTTTAGAACCTATGTGGAAAACTTGGGGTTTTATTTTTAAGGATTAGATTTCACTGGTGCTTGATAATACCCTAAAAATAATCAGAGGCCTAAGTGTGGATGGAACACTTAGATAGAAAGGCAGGTAATATTGGTGTAATGATTAATAATACAGATTCTGCTTCCATGCTTCTGAGGGACCAAAATTAAGAAAAAAAGATTATTTTAGCAAAATATTTGAGTTTGTATATTTATCCTAAGCAGCTGTTTAGAGACCGTCCAAATAAGGGATCAGTGCTGACTGCTAGTGAGAAATTATTATGACTGAAAATTCTGCAGGTTTTTACATCTTTATCCTTTAATAGTGAAATAAATTTAAAGCACAGGCTCTCACAAAATTCTAAGAAACTCATCTCAGAGGTATTGGCTCCATTACTGTTGCTATTGCCAAATATAATTACATTCACTGGTATACTGTGTAGTGTTATCTGTGATCATTATATAAATTCACTTTTATATAATCTCTTTCCTGTGATGGTCCTGCTCATAGTTATAGGACCTGCAACAGTCTGTCTCTGCTCCCCCCCTTCTAAACTAATTGGAGGAGAGAAAGTAAGTGAGACTGATTGGGCTGGAGCAGGTCAAAGGTAGACTTGTAATGCTTTAGTGCCCTTCTCTTCATCTATAAAAGCTGCTGTCTTTAAATACACTGAGGGATTTGAAATCTCCAAGTCACACACAGAGATAGTCAGAGAGAAATCTATTCGAACACTGCTTGAATTCAATACCAATCTTCATTTCTGCAGTTCTCAAGAATTTTGCATGTTGATGTTTACTTGCCTGTTTTTGTGTGTTTCTGTAGAACTTCTCAACCCCCAAAATGTTTTAGGAACCACAAACGAGGAACCACAGGAAGATCTTGACTTTTGATGAAACCAGGGTGTTTGTAGTTGTGCACACCAAATGGCAGAGTAACCAAACTTGCAGCCTCAATGTTTCTTTCGTATGTGTAAAATAATGAATTTTGCATACCTGCTACTTAGGTTTAAATGTAGCCCCAGTACGAATTTAGGAAACAGAAAAAAAGGTGTAGGGCTAGCTTACATTTCACAAGTGCGCTGGTATCATAACTTTAGAGATTCAAACATGCTGCTGCCTTTGCCAGCCACTGCTCTTTACCCCACCTGCTCCTAATGTGAGACACTGAAAGCCACAGCTGAAATGCTTTACAATTTCTTTACTATTGTCTTTACTCATCATCCTCTCACAAATTCGTACTGGTCTGAAAAAATCCATGCATTATTTCAATGCATCTATGCTGCAGTTAAAGGGAAGAACAGATAGATAAGTATCACTGTACACACAAAAATCTTGAAGATTTGAGGGAAAATGTGGGAACAAGAGGGAGCATTGCTCAGAGCTTTCTCCCCAGCAATTTTAAGCAATATATACATACATATTTGAATTCTGCGTTTCTAGTGTCAAGCAGAGTGTGCATACATGGCAATAAAAAGAAGTTTTCAATACTGGATGGGTCACTACCTCAACAGATTTTACCTCTATGAGAAAGGTGCACCTCTTTAATTTCAATTTCTTTTTTAAAATTGACCTGGATAAAGTAACAATGACAAATTACAAACGCTCTTATTTTTGCAATTTTTCAATGCAAATACTCTCATTGTCCTACTTAAATACATGATTACAAATAGGGACAACATTCAAGTGGCTCAGCAAACTCTATCTTGTTATCTGAGTTGTCATAAGTACTTGTATCCTCAGATTCTCCACTGTCAAGCAAAACATCATATACATGTTGTAGAGATGGATAGTTATAGTGAGCAGGTGTTTTGATAACTTGTTAAGCATAATCTAATCATAATGTGTTTTTAATTCTTGGTCAAGGAAAACATACTTTTTAAGAAACCTGGTTCTGGTAGCCTATGGCACTACTGATCTATTGTCCCTCTCTCCTCTCACTGCTCCTGCAGCAACATCAGCAGAAGGGAATATGTGCCTGCACCCTTCAGCTGGTTTGCCATTCAGTTTCTTACCTGCAACTGTGACTTCACACTGCACTAAACTGCCGACTACAGCAGCTAGAGCCCAAGTCACATCTTTCCCTCTGCTGAGAAATGACAACAAAACAGTTGTGTCTGCCAAACTTTTTACATCACTACAGCTGCCTACTCAGTGAATATCAGTCAAAACTGACTGGTATCTCAGAGTGTCTTCTCTAAGTTTAAGCTAAAGAAATAAACTAAATAAAGCTTAAAGAAGATAAAGCCATTTTACACTAGAAGAAAGAGAAAAGAGAAAAGAGAAAGGGAAGGAGGGGAGGAGAAGGGAGGAGAGGAGAAGGGAGGAGAGGAGAAGGGAGGAGAGGAGAAGGGGGGAGGGGAGAA
>JAWWMO010000138.1:36348567-36359735 GCA_035047845.1 Dendrocincla fuliginosa | reverse complement strand
GGCGCCATGGGAGATGTAGTCCGGCGCGGCTGAGGGCCGGAGCAGGCCGCGGGCAAGGGGGGAGCAGAGCGGGGTTCCCCGGGGGTCTGGCACCCAGTCCCGGCTCCGGGACACTGTGCCCCGGCTGCAGAGGCGGCGCAGGGCCGCGGGCAGGCGAAGGGATGGGATGGGACGGGATGGGGAGCATTGGGCCCGGCCTGGCCCTGCCACAGGGGCCTGTCCCGTCCTTCAGCTCAACCCAAAGCAGTCCCTGAGAGCCCAAACCAGGCCTTGAGATCCTAAACCAGCCCTTGAGAGCCCAAAACAGTCCTTGAGACCTCCAATAAGCCCCTGAGAGCCCAAAACAGGCCCTGCGATCCTAAACCAGCCCCTGAGACACTAAACCATCCCCTGAGATCCTAAACCAGTCCCCAAAATCCCAAACCAGCCCCTGAGACCCCAAACCAATTGGGAATTGGGACAGGGGTGACAAGCTCCTGTCCCCAGGCGTGGGGGGGGAATCCAGAGTGGTTTCCTGGGATGTGGGAAGAGCATCAAGGT
Organism: Dendrocincla fuliginosa; assembly: GCA_035047845.1. NCBI lineage: Eukaryota > Metazoa > Chordata > Aves > Passeriformes > Dendrocolaptidae > Dendrocincla > Dendrocincla fuliginosa. Next base: position 36,359,195 of record JAWWMO010000138.1, on the reverse strand, counting down.
TCCTTTGTTTCCTACCCAAAGCCCTGGAGATCCCCACCAGGCACAAGTCCAGCAGGAGGAAAGACAAACTGGGGGTACCAAAATGAGTCTCTTTTATTAAAAAATGCACCCAAAAGAGGGCAGAATCCAGGATTTGGCTCTCCCAAGCGAGGGACCAAGTGTGTTCCCACATGGAATCCTCTGTCCCCTTCCACCACCAGCTGGGAATAACCTCCTGGCTCCTTGGATTGCCTTTTCCACCCTGAGGTCCTCAGATTTAGCCTATTTAATGTAAAAAAAACACAGTTTACAACAAAATTAATAAGCCAAGCCCCTCAAATCTCACATGAGAGGAAAACCAATGGAAAAGCTTGGAGATGAATTTATGCCAAACTGCCCATGGAGGGGCAGCCCAAGAGCAGTGGATAACCAGGGGTAATCCAAATTTCAGCCCAAATCCCTTCCTAAGGGGATTGTTTCTATGGATTAATTGCAGGACAAAGTGTCCAGCACCTGATTTCCAAATAACTTCCCTGATTTGGGGAATATTTAGGAAGTTTGGGGCTGGATAACCAGCACAGAGAGGCATGCAGGGCTGTGAGTGTGCCCTGGCTCATGGGGTGAGTCCAATATAGCTCCTCTGGGATCATCCAGCTGCTGGATTCATTGAATTCCTTCTGCTGTTCTCCACAGTAAAGCTGGTGCTGGAGGGAGAGGAGAGGGAGAGGAGAGGGAGAGGAGAGGGAGAGGAGAGGGAGAGGAGAGGGAGAGGAGAGGGAGAGGAGAGGAGAGGAAGAGAGGAAGAGAGAAAAAAGAAAAAAACCTGAAAACAACTGTGGCTCAGCTCTATAAAGCCACTTAGATAGTTTGCAAGTACTGAAATAACTCAGTCTTCCTTTGGTCTAAAAGCTGATAGTCTATTCTGAAATATAATTTAGATAACTAAATAAGTGTGAGAACTGTCTTTAAGTGATTTCTCTTGGTTTCCTCACCGCCCCCCTATCCTCTAACTTTCAGGGTCTTGTTTTGAACAAAACGTGGGTTGGAACAGTGGAAACCATTGCCCCTCTCACGGAAGACTGCCAGTCCAGAGCAGGGCTGAACTGTGTTCTTGTTGAGGATTTTTTCACTACACTACATGGTAGATACAATCAAAGTTAAACCAAGTCAGCTTCAAAGCCATAAACACCCAACTGTTGTGGTTTCCTTAAATGACATTCAGTCACATGCAGTGCTGAGTGAATCACAAGTTAGATCTTCAGATAAACACTTGAAAATATACATTAACTTTACTATTACTAGCAGCCAGATGTCATCTGATTTCAGTATAATAAATATTTGCCATCTAGTGTTTATAAGACATTCTCTCAGCCCTTTGAGAAAATAGGGCATCCTAAATATACTAGATATGTGTTCATTCTCTATTTGTCCTTCATTATGTAAGGCTCTACTTTTTCTTTCAGAATAAAGCCAATTGATTCTGGGCTTCAGTATTCCTCAAGACTCATTTCTAAATCCTCTGGCTGGTTGGCTGTCTATGGGTATATATGGTATCTACTGTACGTGGAACAAGAAAGATCTCATTCCTCTTGAGAACTAAGGAGAACTGGGACTTAAGCACTGCTGAAGTGGCTCTCATCTTTCCAGTTTTTCAGTTTGAGGATGAGGATTGAATACTCAACTGCAACCTACCAGCAATTATGAATCCTCTGTCACCATTCTATTTACTTTTCCATTTTTATAGGGTGAAATCCAGCTAGAGGTATGGAAAAAACTATCCGAGTGAGATAACATGCAGGACAACCAGAGGACCATGTTCAGCCAGCATGGGTTTATGAAAATCGGGTCCTGTCTGACTAGCCTCATCTCTTTCTGTAAGGAGGTGACCTGCCTGATAGATGAGGGAAATGCTGTAGATGTTGTCTACCTGGAGTTCAGTAAAGCCTTTGATACTGTCTTCCACAGCATTCTCCCAGAGAAGCTGGCAGCTTAGACAGGTGCACTCTCCACTGGTTAAAAAACTGGTTGGATGGCCCAGAAAGTGGTGGTGAATGGAGTTAAATCCAGCTGGTGGAAGGTCACAAGTGATGTTCCCCAGGGCTCAGTATTGGGGCCACTTCTGTTTAACATCTTTATTGATGATTTAGATGATCGAGATGACTGAGTGCACCCTCAGTCAGTTAGCAGATAACACCAGAACAGGTGAGAGTGTTGATCTGCTGGAGGGCAGGAAGGCAGGGATTTGGACAGGCTGGATCAATGGGCTGAGGCTCTTGGGTCACAACTCCATGCAGTGCTACAGGCTTGGAGAAGAGTGCCTGGAAAGAGTGCCCTGCAGAAAAGGACCTGCTGGTTGACTGCAGGCTGAACATGAGCCAGCACTGCCCAGGTGGCCAAGAAGGCCACTGACATCCTGGCCTGTATCAGCAAATAGTGTGGCCAGCAGGAGCAGGGCAGTGACCACCCCCCTATACTGGGCACTGGTGAGGTTGCACCTCCAGTGCTGTGTTCAGTTTTGGGCCCTTCATACAGGAAAGACACTGGTGTTTTTACAGAGAAGGACAATAAAGCTGGTGGAGGGTCTATTATACACACCTTATAAGCAGTGGCTGTGAATGCTAGGGTTGTTCAGTCTGGAGAAAAGGAGACTTAGGGGAGACCTTATTGCCCTCTTCAGCTACCTGAAAGGAGGTTGTGGTGAGGTGGGGGTTGGTCTCTTCTCCCAGGAAGCTAGTGATAGGACAAGGGGAAATAGCCTCAAGTTGCACCAGGGGAGGTTCAGGTTGGATATTAGGAAAAGTTTCTTCACTGAGCAAGTGGTTAAGCATCAGAACAGGCCACTCAGGGAAGCGGTGGGCTCACCATCCCTGGAAGTGTTCAAAAATGAGTGGATGTGGCATCATATGATATTGTTTAGTGGACATGGTATTAGGTCAAAGTTTGGACTTCACAATCTTGCAGGTCTTTTCCAATCTTAATCATTCTATGACTCATTTCAGACAAGAAAGCAAGAAAAGGAATTGTTTTTGCAACTTGCAATTTTCTCATGTTTAAGTTTGCGAAATAAAAAGGTTACTGCAGTAACTTAGCAAAAGACTTCAGAGGACTAGAGTGAGAAACTTCTTGAGTGTTTTTTAATTTGTGGCAATGCATTATGTGCAGTGGGGCAAAATCAGAAAACAAAGGAAAGGTGGCTGTATATCTATCACAGCTACTTGTTGGGACTGCTTGTAGAAGGCTTGTTGAAACTTTTATCTTCCTCTGCTCCTTTATGCCATTTGTGCTTCACATGAAGACATGGAGGTTATTTTTAAAAATGCAGATGTTGTGGCTAAGGGCAAAGGGGTAACAAGGGGAAAGACTGTATGCATAATTTGATGTGGAAGCTAGAAAGTATAAAAATTTGGAATTTTGTGCATTATCTTGTTACTGATCTGAAGGCAAACTACTTACTAGTTTGTTTTTTTTTTTTGATCTCTAGCGATAGCTCATTAGCAGAACAACACATCTTGCCTGCAAATGCTTTATCAGCTCATTGTGTGGCCCAACAGTCCTAACAGCAAAATTCAAGAAGCCATAACTTAATTGGTGAAACCTTAACCTGCTGTGTACTTACAGCAGTCTGTTTTAATTAATACAAATTTCTTTAATAGAAACTCGGATTTTTTCTTTGGTTATGGTAGTGAAAAAGCACTCACTTTACAAAGCATATATACTTTGCATGTAGTCAGGTGCATAGAAAAGGAGACATTGTTTCCCAAAGTGAAATCCTAGACTGCATTTCTTTGACTAATGGAGCTTTGCTGGCTGCAGCTGGAATTCAGCAAAGCAGTCAATAGCAAATGATCCTCTTTGAGCTTCCTGTTGTGAATGCAGTTGCTATTAGCTTTAACACTGAGGCCTTGGATACATTTACAGCAAAAACTGTTTTAATGAAATGTGGAACACTAGGAAGGAGTGCAATACCTACGTAAAAAAACTTTCCTGGTGTATAAGAAGGACATAGCATAATACTAGATCCAGTAGTGTATTTAGTAGTATTAATAAATAAAATAAATTGTAACTATAATGGGCCAAAGCGATACTTCAAAATTTTAGTAATTCTTTAGTCACAAGAAACAAAATGGAACTGCTTACATTTCTCATATTTCTCTCTCATACTGACACTTCAGTCACTGCAGAACTCCAAAAAAGTTTGATACAGTATTTCCTGCTTATTATGGGACATAGCTCTGATTGTTTGCGGCATGTTCTAATTTTAATGTCTGATGAATGCTCATACACTTACTAAGCAAGGGAGGCAGCCAATTCACGTTGACTTCGCAATGGGAATCCAGAAATGTCAAGACTTCTCCTCTAGCCAGAGAGGCTCCTAGCAGTCTGGTCCGAATGAGCCCTTCTCGTTTCTTGGTACGTACAATCCTCACTTTGGTAAAACGGACCATGTATTCCTCCAGCTTCTCTTTTAAATGTTCTAGAAGGAAGGGCAAAAAAAGCGTCAGTGGTGCCAGGCCTGGAGGAGCCAACAGAAGGACAGGTTGGCATACAGCTTGCAAGCAGCTTATCTACTTCCATCTCTTGTCACTTCAAGTCCTCCAAACTCTGCCACAAATCCTCCCTGAGATGGTTCAGAAAGTGTAAATATTCTGTTTTATCACACAGAGGAAGACACTGACACTCTGCTGCAGTTGCTACTGGCAACCTGCCATTTGTGATATAATGGCCAAAACAACTGCAGGATATTCATCCATCCTCTGGTTCCTGCAGCCCAAGGCCATATAAACATTCTGGCATGCTGTTTTATAAACAGTGTCCTTTCCAAGTGGGTTTCCTATATCAACTAATTATGAAGAACTACACATGGAAATAAATTTTAAAAAATAAAACTAGAATGCTCAGATTGTTTTTGAAATGGGAAGGGAAACAGACATGAAGAAAGATCTTAATAGCTGGATACCAGCATGAAGCACATGCACAGGTGACTTCCTAGTAAAAATAACCTGCAAATATAGAATAGTTGATCTCTGATCTGCAAAATCCGGCTCTGCTTGTATCAGAAAACACCATCTTTGGAAAATTTTTTTCTTCTGACTAGAAACACACACTAAAAATAATAAAAAAATCCAACAACAAAAAACTCCTTGCAGTTATGCCACTTTCTAAATACATCTACAACATAAATTCTGATATTTTGTCTTTGCTATAACACCTCAGCTTGCCAGACTCATTACTTTAGAAAAATATGGCAACTTCATTTGTCAGGGAAAAATCTTAGTCTCTGGTAATTAAAAATGTTGATAAGCCACATTTAGTGATAGTAGGGGTTGCAAGCTAAGTCCCGCTGAAATGGCTTTGCCAGGTTATGATTGTTTCTTACATTAGCTACTAATTCTTTGGACTTCTGTGGGCAGCACAGGCCTTGATCCAGATATATTATTATGGATTTCAAGAAATCCAAAAGGACTACCATTAGCAGTATCCTGGGGTACTGGTGTACCTGCTGACATGCGGACTACAGGCAATGAGCAAACAAGTTAGTGCAGACAATACAGGATCTTGTGTGAAAACAGAATTAATTTCCACTGAAGTAGAGCTCTCTGCACACGCTCCTTCTCCTCTCCTTTCTTTTCTAGCTGATAAAGATATAAGACTTTCCAAATCTACCTGCAGATTAGGAAGAAGTAGAACATTGATGTGTATATATGTACATTTAGTGGGAGAGTACTACATGGGATACTCCTTTGTACTGAGGAATCCTGATGCATACAGAAGAGGGACCTAGGAACATCTACCTTCAAGGATTACAGAACAGGTTGGGGCTTTTGGGAGGAGAAACTCAACATTTTGGAGACATGCTAGGTCAAGAGAGTGGTTTGTCCTCGTAGTACTGCCCAGGAGAAGCATTAGATCAAGTGAGAAAAGCCAAGATGGTGGAGAGAAAAGGAAAAAAAGAATGACATTCAGATAAATATAAAATGTTTTTGTTTTCTACTTTGTGGTTGACTGTAGAATACACATTTAAATTCTGAAATAAGAAGGGAAGAGTTATCCCTTTTCCATCTGATTTCACAGCTAACATACTTATTAAAAAAAACTAACACAAACTCTCAACAGTCATAATGTCAAAAGATGTTTTGTGCCTTGAATGGTGGGCTTTGTATGACCAACCACATTCATGGGACAAGGCCTGTGTGCTACCCTGACTCACTTTAGGTACCAGCCACAATTCAGTATTGTGACTTAACTGAGGCTAATTCAAGTCTTAGATCATTTGGTGCCCATGGGCAAGTTTAAACTGTGTATTTACTGAACTGGTTTCCTGTTTTTATGAGCTCCTTTGAGACTATTCCCTTGGTGCAGGAACATAGAAGAAGGGAAATAGACCTTAATACCAAAGATACAAAGACCTTGCAGGTAATATAAGAAAGTCTGTTAGGGCTGTCAGTCTGGATTTTTTTTCTGTTTTGTAAATTGTATCATCTAATAGCCATGAAAAATGAAACAGCTTCAAAGTGACAGGTTATTACATATTTCTAAAGTAAATCAAACCTAATATGTTAGGTATCATAGCTTTTGTTAGTCCTCAGACACCAGAAATTTCTTGTATTTCTCTAAGGTAACCTAACACCAGAAATTTCCTGCATTTCTCTAAGGTAACCTAACCCTTCTCCTCTGACCTCTTCCACCCACAAGTTTAAAGTGTGCACTGAATAGTGCATAGGGATCCATCACCAAGACCATGACCGCATTGCTGTGCACTATACAGACAAGTAATAACAAGAATCAGGTTACTCAGCCTGAACACAGCTCTTCAAGTGTGCAAACCCTTAGAAACAGGTTCCCTGCTGAGACTCCAGCTGATGAGAGGATAGCTCTGAATTTGATTACATATCAGATACAATTATTTTAGTCTTCCATTTGAGGTGGTTCTTGGCAGTTTCCCTCTTTGTACATGAAGATAGCTACCAAGAAAGCACCTAAACTCTCTGATGGAGAGACGTAGGAGCCTTACTAAGACAACCCAATTGGAAATCCACTAGCTAGGTGTCACAATGGTTAAGGTAGGTAGTTTGAATATGGCCACCACTGATGTTTAAATGAACTAATACCAACACACTCTTTTAATGTATTCTGATAGTTATCACTTGTCTTGGGCCACATTAATTCAGCAAAACTCAGTACCATACAAAGGACTTAATTGCATTCCTTTCATATCTTGCAGTGAGCAAATTCTGAAAGCTGAGTGCCTGTCTTTTCAGGAAAACACTTCAGGGAGAGATGATGTAAATTCTCGTATTATGATTCTTTTCTGTTCTTATATAAATTGATGAATAACAATGGAGTTGAATAATATGATTTGATTGGCATCAGTTGTATTGGAGCTTGAACACCATGGAATCAACAGTATTTCACACTATTCTTTTATTGCTTCATATTCCTTGCAAACTCAGGAAAAAGGTCTTTTTTTTTTTTTTTTTTTTTTTTTTTTTTTTTTTTTTTTGTGAGAATAATATCTGAAATTCTGTGGAACAAACAAGAGCTCTGTACCACCTTTCTCCCCTCTCTCAAATAGCTCTTCACACTTTCAGACAGCATGTCACCTGATTTGTGAAGAACTGCATTAAAACATCCAGCACATCTCTTGATGCCAGAATCACATATCCCAAAATTGTTTTCATCTACTCAACTAGTTCCATGACTGAATAATTTTATATTGTTGCTCAAAAAGCAAGTAGCAAAAAAGCAGTATACAAACAAAATTTGCACATCTTGTTTACACAGAATTATAAACGCATCCTCATTTAGATATACCTGGAAGTAGGAAGAAAACAAAAAGTAATAAGTGGCAAATTTTACAGAGCTTAGTTAGACAAGTCACGTTCAAAGATCAGGTCTACATACGAATCAACATATATAGACTACTAGAGACACATAAGGTATCAAAATTTTATAAAACTGTTATATGTTAGTAATATCCTAACAGTAAGTCAAAATAGTCAAATAGATGCCTATAGCAATACCTACTCTATCTTTAGTTTAGAGATAGGGCAAGGAAAGCGGTTTGGGAACTTATTTGGGAAAAAAAATCTCAGTAACTACAAACAACTACAAAAACATTGCAAAGTATTTAAGTTCAATGACCAATGCCAATGTGGTTGTGAGAATATTTTAAAGGATAAAAATTCTATTTGAGATCTATAAGTAATGATTTTTTTAAACTTAAATCAATATGAAAATGCTCTCGTATTTTCTGCTGCAATATCTTGTGGCGCTATCTGTTTTGAATCTTAGCAATCTCTAAAACATAAATAAACACAGAGTAATAGCCAGCAACAGTAGAACAGTAGTAATTTTGAAGAAAACTGCAGTGTTTGCTACTATTTATGTAAGTAGTATAAACATATATTTCATGTCGAGCCACTTATTAAAGGCACTCAAGCTTTACTTAATATACTGTTTTTTTCATAGGTGTGACTCTTTAAAGCAAAACGGTAATTCTGAAGGACCTACGGTCAGCAGCTGGATTTAAAGGCTAACTATTCAATAAAAGAGCCCGTGTTTGAGCCAAGGGTCATGAAGACATACATGCTCTGACAAAGACAATAACTGAGAATCTCACAGCTCAGCTGTTGCTTAAAACAGACTAGACAAGATTTTAGAATTCTTTGTATGGGAATAATTTTGATTAACAGACGATCTTGGTGTTTGTGATTAGTGACAAATTTAGATTTTTTAAACTTGTCTTTTGCCATATATATTAAAATAAGCCGCCCCTTTTCACAGAACTCCATACATTTCCTTTACAGCAGAGAATACCAAATGATATTTATTTTCTACAGTACAACTGCATGTTCTCAAAGATCTCAATTATCTTGTTGCTAACGTTGTCTCCAGAAGAAGCATCTCACACACAAACCCTGTATATTACACACATACATTTACAAGTAAGTAAACTCAAGTGCACAACTAAACATGTATGAATCAATGTTAGTGGAAACCCATAATTCTAAAGAAGTTCTTAGAAATTATAATGTGGTGTGTAAAATAGAAAGCAACCTTTAATAAAAAGGCATTTAAATGTCCAGCAGACAACACATTCTGCCCATTCATTACCAAAGGAAACAGATCAAACAGGTTTGCCATGACGACAGAACAAGGAGGTAGGATAGTTTAATTTATATGCTGTACTATTACATATTACTTTCAGAGCTGGGCATGACAGAGAAGCCAGTATTTAAATTCTACAGTGGGCTGCAAATGCATATAAACTTACATATATGCATACAGTTGCATATAAAGAAGCCAAAGCCCCTCTCACTAGATACGGGACCAAATGTCTAATTTGTAATTTAGAAGAAAATACATCACACTTTTCTTTATGGTGCTGATCAAATGAAGCCATGAATCATAAGTTTGACACATGCCAGGCACCTGCAAGGGCAAGAGTTGGCACAAGCAGTGACAAATAAAGAATAATGCATGGGCAGGAGGTTTACAGGCTGTCACGGCTCTTACAAGTGATGACAAAGGGAAGAATTATGTCTCTTCTAGCAACAATCTATAAACAAATTCTCCATTGTAATTGTTCCGTATGGGCCTCTTCCGTCTTCATTTAAAGTCTGGAGAAGTTTTTCTAAAATAATAGCACACACACAATTGCCTGGTCATAGTAATTAAAGATCTACTCAAGCGGAGTATTAATTTACTTAATTTCGTGACCAGAAATAAATTGGAAATCAAGGTTCTGTCTTTGTCAGGAAAACAATTGCATAGTAGTAAAAAGGAGAACCGCAATTCTTCTGTCTCGTTGGGATGCATACAGAGAGTATTTCATTATCACATTAGAAACACATGGCAAGATGTGCTATGTGACAAGAACCTTGTGTTCCTCCAAGGTTATAGGGTTATAGAGAAGGCATTGAGAGACTTAAAAGATAATGTGAAATCTAGAGCTGGTGTTCAGGACTTGTTTGACTGCACCATGGGCCATAGAAAAGGAAAGAAAATAAAAAGAAAATCAAGCATTTTGTTAAGCCCCTCTTCTGGCCAGCCAGGCAGGTCTACCCCAAATCTGTGCCTCTAACACAGTGGCTCTCCACCTCTGTAACACCTCAAATTTATGCTACAAACTACTGACAATTTCTTTTATAGTATCATTGACCTGCAAGTTATCAAATAATTAAGAGCAGCAACAGAATCTATTAAATGTTCAAATAAACAATCTGAACTTAGTCCATTTATTTCTAACCTTAATTGACTGAGAGGTAATTTCATGTTCTGCCATGTAAGAATAGTTCAAGAAAAACCTACAGTAGCAGAAAATTATCCTGTTATCTCAGCACAGGCATATGGGAGGAAGCAACATGGCCAAAACCATAGTAGTCTGTGAACTTAGGCCAGTAAAACAGTATTCAAGTGACTATTTCTGAAAGCAGTCAAATGGCTGTTTTGGCATGTGATGTATACAGATAACACACACAAAAGGTAATAAATATCCCTCCATCATCTAACACCATATGTCTGTTAATAAACATACTGTTATAATGAATTGTATCAGCAAAGCCCTACATAAAACATCCTGCTTCTGAAGATTCTCACAAAATGAAACTTCTCAGTCCTACAAACAAACATCCTGCCAGAAAATCCTG
>JAWWMO010000138.1:36329354-36348467 GCA_035047845.1 Dendrocincla fuliginosa | reverse complement strand
CTACAAACAAACATCCTGCCAGAAAATCCTGTCATTGTATAGGATATCTTATCGCTTTGAACATCTGAACAAGGCTACGTGCCAAGGAATCACGTGCAATCCTCTTTTGAATGCTATAAAAACTCAAGACAAATTTTGGGAAGTTAGGAGCAAGGAAGGGAGACAAGAGACCAGCTACTCCAGCTGGGAATCGCTCCCCAACCTCTCCTCACCTCTTCTCTTCGCCACTGCATGCTGCCCGACTGCCAGTGGAGATCGAGACTGTGCCAGCCTGCAGAGAACCGAGACGCGAGTTTGCCTTATCCCTCTAACTTTCCATATTCCTGAGGGCCAAGAGGGCCTGCAAGACCCATCTCCGCACAGGTCGCTGCAGCACCCCGGCACTGTAGCTTGGGAGTGTGGACAGCAGAGCCCAAGCACCCTGGCTGCATTCCAGAGAGCTCAGACCCCCCTGCTGCTAAGGACATCAGGGAAAACAACAGAGACAGAAAAAAGGTGGCGAAACCGGCTCTCCCCCCACAAACACATGCACACACCGATATTCTGGCAAATAGGTTAGTTTTTGTGGTGGTATTCTGTCTCTCTGCTTCTAAAAATTAATCTTGGCATTTTTCCAATCTTTCCTTATTCTCTCTCTCTCTGCATCTCTTAGCAATTAATTAATAAAAAAATCAGTTTTTGAAATAAACGGATAACTTTGTTTGAGTTTTAATTTTGTTGGGGAAAATATTCGAATCTGAAGTTCTTTCTGCAATATTTAAGCAGATCGTAACAGCATGCAACAGCCATGAGGCCAGCATCTTTGAGGGTCAAGATTTTTCTCAATCTTTTATATTCTCTGGTCAGCAGCAAAAAGGTTTGCGCCCAAAATGCACAGAAAAACCTGCAAATACATCTAAGTACCATCCACAACTCTCATAGTGAGAAGGACCTTCATCAGTTTACTGTGTCCTTTCTGCAGGATGGGATTATCTACCAGGTAAAATTAGCAACGATGTACGCCATTCCTTTCCTCAAGCCTTGAGCACACCTTTTTCCTGGAACAAATCAGCTTAATCTTTAGGTGACTGACCTAGGCTTGACAGAAAATACATAAAGGAAACTCACTGGCCTATGGTTATTCAGTACTCATTTTCTGTTGCAATTGACAAAATAGCCCTGTCCAGTGCACTGACATTATTTTTACTTTCCCTGCCTGTATATATGCTACCATAAAAGCAAATCAGGCTGAAGAGAGACTACAAAGTGAGCTCATGAATTTGGGTAAATAATTTTTTTTCTTCCAGTTTCCCTCCAAATTTCTTTTTTGCAGAAGGTTGGTTGGAAGTGCTAGTTGAACACAGAAAGGTTGCACAGTCTGCTGCTACTTTTTCTAGCCAAGTCAAAGACTACAGGGACAATTCCTCTGGTTACAGCTCTGGGTAAACTAATCCACTGCTGCACTACCCTTCTTGTGAATGTCTTTCCTAAATTCCAAACTGAATCTTCCAAGCTGCATTTTGGGATTGTTACCTCTTATTGTAGCATCTGCCAATATCAGGCAGAATTTGGTTCTGTCAACTGTGCAATTCCCATTCAATCTGCTGTGGGCAGCTACTATGTTACCACTTAGCTGTTGCTTTGCCAGACTAAACAAGCCCAGGTTCCTCAGCCTCTTCTCAAAGGTCACGTATTTTTGGCCTGTGACAGTCCTGCTAGTCCTCAGCTAAGCTGATTCCAGCTCTCATCCTTCTTGAATTGCAGAGCCCAAAACTGGATGCAGAATTACAGCTGTATGCAGAACCAACATTGTAAAAAGCACATTTTAATTTTATCTGCTTACTTGCATCCTAACATACCCCAATCCAATTCGTCTTACTGGTGATTAAAGGCCACCACTTTCTCCTATTCACTTGGTATCCACTGTAACCTTCACAGGGCCTTTACAGCACACCAGCTAGCTGGCTTGCATCTTTACTTGTACAGGTGGTTATTCACCTAGGTGCAAAATCTAGCACTCCTCGCTGAACTTCATGAGATTTTGCCCAATCCTAGAGCCTCCTACATTATTTGATGTATCAATCACATTCTTCATTTTAGTATCATCCACAGATTTGTTGAGGGTCCACTGTCTCATCATGCAAGTTATTGGTGACTAACATTGACCTCAATATTTACCTAAGATATTCTGCCTATTAGTCCTGACTGAAACCAGAGGAAAGATGCGGAAGTTTTCTTCCAAACTGACTTTAGAATCTGATCCATAGCCATTCCAGACTATAGCAAGTTCCAGAAGCAGACAGGTAGTGTGGAAACTATTGGATATGGTAAGTTTGAAACAGACTGATAAATAGCAAAATTTATAACTGCTTGCAATAATTGCAATTGGCTAAGACAATCTTATTTTAGTACTAGTTAACCCTTTCTTTCCAAATGGTTTTGCACACCTAACAGTAAGACCACTTGAGAAAAGCCATGTACTTACTGTTGGTCTGGAAGTAGCATTGCTTAGGGAGAATTTGTGCCAATCACTTGGAAACTTGTTTTGGCTGTGATGTTTGAGTTAGCTGGCTTGAGGCAAGATAAAACACAGCCTCTTTTTTCTGATGTTAATAATGAGCCAAGCTAAAATGCCATTTCATTTTCTGATGTTAATAATGAGGCAAAGTCCTTGGATGATGGCTATGAAGGCTATGGAGAGTTTCCGTAATGTGCAATAGTTCTGTTCATTGCTTGCACATCAATGACTATAAACTCCCAGATATCACTTTCATTTTGATGTTGAATTTCAGCTACAGCCTGTTAAAGTTGAAAGAATTTCCAAAATGAATTGTAAATGCACATTCTTTTGCCACAGCCTGAAAAGGTCAGCATTACTTAGAGCAGGAGGCTGAAGAGAGCAGTTGAATACATAGCTTAGCCTGATTTCCTTCATGATAGACTTAATATAAACTTCTCTGAACAAATCTGTTTTGTTGTGTATGGGTGTTCATATAATTATGAAAGGAGTGACTGGGACTGCAGAATCTGTGAGGCTAGCTGGATTTGCTGAGACTTTGTCAGATACAGCTCCAGTCAATCAACACATGCAGGGATCCTGGTATCTTTGTTCTACTTCCCTGAGTCCAGGTAATTGTGACTTATCACAGTTGTTCTGTCATTCTGTTGCCAGCAGAGAAGCACCTTGGACCCCTTTGTCAACAAGACGAATGTTCAGGTAATTGAATACACACACGTTGCATATATATATATATATATATATATGTAGGGTGTGGTGACTGCTTACACAGATGCCACTGAAGCATCATTAAACTCTTGAGTTACTTTTCCATTCGATTCTGTCAAGAGGGAAAGAAGCGTAACACTTCATTTTTAGGTTGCAGTAATCTAGCACAGTAAGGTAGACCAACCCACAAGCAGCTAGAGCTGGCTTGCTAGTTTGTCAGTAGTGCTGATACAGCTCCAAGTTTTCCTTTTTTAATAAGGAATAATGAAAGATTTTTCTTTTTAATGGATTTATTCCAACTGCCAGTTGGAAGACGTGGTTCTTGGTACTCTCAGTGGTTTTGTGGTGTGGTAATATGTTTTTTTTGCAGTTGATAGCAGACTCCTTCATTTGCATCAGTCTGGCTCAGAGAAAGAGGTCCTCCAGCTGTGAGAAAGGGGGGGGCTACCTTTGATCCATAGACTAAATGATTATTTATCATTTGAAAGCCTCCAAAGTAAGAAAATTACTAAAATCTTATTTTCATATCACAGTTAAACTCTTGCAGGTATTAAGCAATGTTTAGTGTATTTTATACATTAAAATGGAGACAGAAATAACTTAAGCACTTACTCCTTATTAATTGACCCTATATGGTTAATGCACAAAACCAAATAAAAAAAACCCCAAACCTGCCTCAACTTTTTGTCCTGTCTCCCCAAAATAAATAATTTTTTAAATCTAAACCCTTTAAAATAAAGACAATTACTATTTCTTTGACTTTTCTTTGTGTCTAACTTTGAAGCAATTATCTTTTATATATCTCAGGCTGTTCACATCCTTTCAACGTCTGTGTTCAGAAAAGGGTTTTGGAACTGCCTGGAAAAAACTATGACCTGTTTCTTCCTATGTGTGCCCATATCTATGTTTTAATGCTTCCCCAATATCAGCTTTTAAAAAAATGAGGAAATAAGTTATTTTTATAGCTCTGTTCCACTCGTTGTATCCAAGTAGTTTGCCATCTATATTCCATGGGCAAATAATTTTGTTCACCAGAGGAAGGACACATTATAAAATACAACCACCTTATGCTGGATAAGAAGGTTCATTAAAATATACTGCAAAGCAGTCTTAGAAGCTAAGTAAAAATTAATTAACAGGAACTTATTTTTGCTGCAAGGTAAATATAATAATCTCCTGATTTGGAATGTGATCAAGAAACCGAATTAGTTAATGACACAACAGATTAAATAGGAGGAAGCTCTTAGCACACAAACGGAAAACAAAACTTATATTCTTCTCTGGTTGTCCTGAACCCCCTGTGACCCACATGATGGTGCTCTGGTAAATACTGCCCTTCTCCGGTGATGGGAAGGAAGGCAGAAGAGGTTGCAGAAGCTTTTTTAATGGCAATTCTTTTACAACAAAGTCTTTACTGTAGTGTAGCAGGGCTCTTCATCCTGGAATGTGGTCAATCAGCTCAACAGAATAATGCCTTCTTTGCAAATCTGTCAGTGCTTGGCTGAGAGGGGGCCCACATACTGCTTTTGGTATTGAATTATGCTAAAATCAGTCTGGCTCATCAACCAAATCAACATGCTGGTAGTGAGGCAAAGATTTGGCAGATAAGCTGCTAAGCTGACCTGGAGATATGTGATTGACAGTCAACTCCTTAACACTATAAAAATCCAGTCCACTGTCATAGTACCAGAGTCTTCTAACGTACTCTTCTTGAAGCGTCTGGACATTCTCCCTTGAACTGGGGATGCCCCTTCAAGGATATTCCTTGAGCTTAAGAGAAAGAGATCTTTCCACAAGTGTTGGTATGGTGAGTTCCACTGAGCTCTAAAAATTGATCGTTTCTTTTAGCTAGCTTTGATATAATTGCTTTGATATACTGCACTATACTATACACTATTAGTAGTTTTAGCTTTTTTGTTGTGTAGTAAATAATTCTGAATGAGATCCTTTGTCTAATCATTTGTCATAGTAAATAATTAATTTTATATAAAAGTACCTGGTTTGCTATCTTTAACTCTGTGGGACAAAGTTGTATTTAAAACCTTTGACAAAGTCTGGGCCTAAGATTGGATCCAGCTGCACCCAGGCTCCTCTCTGAGAAGGAGTTTAGGAATCAAGGGGGTCCTTTCTGCCTCTGGTGACTCAAGGGAAGGGCTTCTCTTATAAACTTCGTCTAAAGCCCCACAACACGTGGACAGATACACTTGCTTTGGTACTTTCTTAAACCATTAATTCAATGCATATAACTGTGGCTAAAGCTTGAACAAAAATCTGGTCAGCTGCATAAGTTATCAGGGAAACTATGATAAGCATATAATAAGATAACAAAGAAATGTACAGCTGCCTTTACAGATCATTCTCTGGACAAAATTACATAGTATAGATCTGTCAAAAGAGTGACCTTGCGGCATTAAAATTTGATTCTTTCTAACAGGTCTGTTTACCACACAGCTATTTATGCAGTAACTTGTCCCCAAGGGGAGCATATTGTGAGGTTCCTTCCAGGTTGCAAGGCCAATTAGAAGAATGCTATTTTTAAGTGATTCCAGCAGAGTGTAACTTTCCTTAAGATCAATACATTACTCACCTCTTGCTTTCAGAGTCATAGTTTTGCATCCTGACAATATTGGCTGTTAAAAATTGTAAATGATGATCTGGTAAGCAACACTTTCTTTTGTAACATATTTCTAACACTGTAAACAGCCTTGCAGATTTCGAGACCTGTCTTTAGACTGACATTTTCTCTGTTTTGCCTGAAACTATCTTTGACATACTTTTAATTCTTCCTCTAAAATATACCACTGACTTTTGCAATAGGTGTTGTCTTCAGAGTATAGTTTTTCTTTCATTCCACTCTTTTTAACCTCTCAAATGCCAAGGACAGATTGTATTGGAGAACTGGTAAAACACCACTGTAAGGATGGCACTGACCTTACATTTGCAGAGGACCATAACACTGGTTCTTGGGAACAGGGGAAATACAAGTCACAGAACTCATGTAATTACTTTTTACATGGCATCAAATTCTGCCAGAGTAATTCTACTGACATTCTAACTCATTGCAAACCTTAGGATCTGCCAACAAGATATTGTAATACAGCCATCTACTAACAGAATCTTTGAATAACCATCTGCCTAACTGAAAGGGCTATACTTCCGTAGTTCTTTTCCACTCTATGTGGTAGCCATCCCAGGTAAATGGTCAAGTTCTAAACAGAACTTCCAGTTAGTCCTGTTCCTCAAGAATTCAGTGAGTGTTTTTTCCTATTGCATGGGTTTGTTCTCGTAAATAAGGGAACTCTTTGAAATATGCTTTGATTGAGATTTCAAAATACAAAAGAGAGCATGATCAGTACCTTATTCTTGAAATTTGATATTATATCAAGAGGTTGCTCATGTCTTCCAACTTTTGTATCAATGTTTTTCTTTAAAAATGTCCTCTCTGACACAGGAACTGGAGTTATGAGGTACAAAGTCTTTCCTATAGAATGATAAATTTACCTATGTTCTGCTACAGGATAAAACATGAAGATACTCAATGAGGTATCTCTAACCTACTGAAAGAGGCCTTAAATTCCTAGCAGTGCAAATGTTAGAACTAAGTATGGAGCAATAAACTTCTAATTATCCTTTGTACCTCCTGGATTTGATTTTCTATAACAAAGCACCTGGCATTACTAGACTTTTTAGAGTTGGAATGCAGGCCTTTATAAGCTTCAAGAACACTTATTCTTGAAGAAAGTATCCTGTTCCTTCTCTCAATTGCTGCATTTCATCATCCAAATATTTTCTTTTTGTAGTTGTTATTTTGAGAGTCTTCCCTCTTTTCAACTTTGTCTAGAGTGGGAATACAACCCTTCTTCTGATACCTTGATACTAAAAATTTTCTACTTTTACTAAGCTAGAACTGTAGTTCCCAAAACTGTTTCACTCATTTAATTGCAAAACTTAGCTGTGTTGTTAGTATAACTTTTGCACTCACTGCTAGGTCAAGGAGCACAGTGAAAGAAGATGGAGTCAATACTGCTGAAGAACTTTTCAGAAAGCTGCAGTCCATGGGAATTCTCTGACAACCTACTGGCAAAGAAAAGCAATCAGTTTAAGTCATGTCTTTTAGATTAGGTCAGGTATCTTTTTTACTCCCTTTCAATATTTGCAACAAACAGTTTGCTTCCAAAATTAGGTTTATAGAAATCTTACAGTGAAAGAACCAGACTGATGCTTGAGTTACACACTTTGAAGCATGAGAATTAATTATCAAAAAGGAAACCATTCTATGTTCATAGACTAATCTGCTATGATGATGTTCCTCTACATAATGAGGCAAACACTGATGCATAATTAGGCATCTCCTAACATCAGTATGAGCTATTAATCAAACAATAACACCATGTTTTTTCATGGGTAGATGATCCACTTTTCAATTTTTATTTAAAACAAGAAAAAGAATAAACAAGTGGGCTGCTACATAAATCAAGCTTTGGAAGAGGAGACATCGAGTTCTTTCTTTTCTTTGTTATGTTTTCCCCCCTTTGTTTTAAATGTTGAATCAATCTGTCTTCTCCTATCTCTCAGTTGTCACAACTATTCTGCAGTATCACTAATGCTCTTCACATTCTCTTTAGTCTGGGAGGTTGCCTCATTAAGGATAAGAAACAGAACAACATACTGAATATTGAATAAACAGATAAGACCTTAAGTTTAAATAATTAAATAAATAAATATTATATTGAATATTAACTAGCTGATCCAAGCTCCTAGCAGCTTTTGTATGATGACAAAGGAATTAGGCTTAGCCTATGCCCATACGTTTCTGTACAGCTTATTTTGAATACTCCTCCATCACTTTCCCTCATCCAAACTGCAGAAGACAGAGAATGTGACATAGGATATAACCTAGTATTTTTTTACTTTACATGTTGACAAAATTAATGGTAACATGACCCTCTCTGAATACAAGGAATAAGGATGGCATGGACTGTTCTAAATTCCCTTGGAAAAGTGAGCCTTAGGCTTGTTCCATTTTCATGTGGACAGCCATGTGAATCCAGATCCAAACACAAGAATTTGTTATTTGTATAAACACAGTATTGTCCTAGGGACCTTTTCAATTCTTTCATAAGTAAAGCATTAATGGATTAGCTGGTATCAAATGAAAATAAAAAAATAATTCTCATGAACATGTCTTATTGCTCGTAAAAAATTTAAAGCTTTTTCAAAATCAGAATGGACATATCTGCTTTACAAGATTTTAGTGATCTTTAAAGATGGACAAAATGCTGTAATTCTGAACACAATTTTCATACCTTTATTACTGTTAACACTACAGATTATAGATTCAATAGGGGGCATAACATTGTATTTCATATTTTCCTGATATATCCTTGACATAGGAAAAAATAACTTTTAAAATCTGTAATAAAAATATGTGAATTGAAACAAATATTCAAATAGAAACCCAAAAATTGTGTAATTTTCATTTTAAAGCACCTTTTATTGAGTATTCAGCAGACTTTCAATATCTTGGCTTATCTAAGAAGTCTCACTGGTCCTGACCAAAACTATATGAATCTTCCCCATCCTATCATCTTTTCACTGAACTGGAAGTGTTGTGGTTCACACAGTGCATGTCACTTACACTTCCCCCCAGTTTTGTGCTGGTGTGAGCTTTCCCACCTTTAGCAGAGCGAGTCTTTTTAAAAAAAGGTGTAACAAAAGGAGTGGGAAAGTTACTGCCATTTGCTGCAGGCATTTATTTTTTTAATCTATGTGTCCTCTGCACTCTAAGCTGAAAACCAGCCATGTGAATATCTACTATGGCAAGCATATTAAGTGCAATGCAAAAATAAATGAAGGCAGAAAATGTTTTCCCTACAAAAATTTTCACTGTCTGAGATACATATCAAGACATATGTACTACAAATACTGTATACTATACTGTATACTGTACTACAAATAACCTCCTTCAACTATTCAGCATTACATAAGCAGCTGTACCTTTCCAATAATCAACTTACTCATCCCCATGGAGGTGCCAGCAAGGAATTTTCTGGGAAAAATACACGTATTTTTGCATTTTAGCTGTAGTTTGACCTGTAGAGTTGGTAGGTTTTTTTCACAGAAATGTTGTAACCACCTCTCTCTCTCTCTCTCTATTTTTTTTTTTTAATCTGCCTAGGTTTTATGTTTTTATAACTCATTCCCTCGTTTATTTTCCTGGTTTGTTTCCTTTCCGCTTCTTTTAAGGGCACAGCTTAGGCCCAAGTAAAACAGGTAGGAACCAAATAGAATAGCTACAAGCAGGTACCAGCAAACAGAAACAGTGCCACCCATGACATACTAGTTTTGTAACTGTTCTCATTTAGTGAATTGTTTAGAAATGAATGAAAAACTGGGGAAAAAAAATTGTCTCAAATTTTCTGATGAGCTAAGACATTCCCAGATTTACTTATCATCAGCTGGAGTGGCAGATGCTTATCGCACTCAGGTAAGTAAACTGTGACAGCACTTACACATTAAGCCATGTGTTTAGCTTAATTTCAAAGCTACCTGAGACCTGGAGCTCTAAATTTGTTTTCCTGGGATATGTGTCTGTGTTCATATTTTCTTGGAAGCAGCTGAAAGAAAGTAAGAGCAGCAGAAAAATAACAGGGGAGTTAATAAAATTTACAGTGAGCAAAGCTGAATGCAGGAAAACAATAAAACCCAAACCAGCAGAGACTACATAAGTAAAAGTGCAAATAAATACAATATTCTGATATGGATATGACTTCTATTCATACCAGGCTATCATCCTGCTGTAGAAAATGTTGAGTTTTCAGTTCTGCTGTAAAGGGCTCACTGCCTTTTAGCAATACATATTGCAATTTAGTTCACTTTGTGGCTTGGAATCAAAGGGAAAATACTTAAAGCTCATAGACAAATGAACCCAATTTCCAAATGAACAGCTGGAGATGTTTAGAAGAAGGAAATAGCGTGCTACCTGATTTCTTTCACTGTCACACACTTCACTTTGCAGAGAGGAAATTCTCTTTAGGGTAAGTGACTCTGTTAACAGGAAATTTCCTTCAATATGAAGGTGATGCGCTCCATTAATTAAGGTTATGAGACAACTTTGTAAAGCAAGTGTAAATTTCAGTTTCAAGACTTGTTTCATTATTGTAGCTCTGCAGACCACTCACTTTGGCATGGCCAAATGCTAGCAATAGGCTTCAGTCTTTATAAAAAAATTAAGCACATCAGGACATGGGACTTGTGCTGTGTCTTAAATTTACTCTGTCTTGATTTTCTGTATGTGTAAAAATACATAAGAAACACGGACCACACCTGCAACTTGTTTAAAGAGCTGATGATTATTGTCTAGCTTTCCCTAGATGTAATACCACAATTACTGGTGGGAAATTGGCTGCTGCTTATTCTGTGTTTCTAAGCTTTAGTTATATTATTTGATCTTTTTCTGTTGTATTTTGTTTAGCTTTGTGTAGTTGCATGATTCTTGCCCTAGAACGAACTCATGACATCTACAGAGAAGGATTAAAAAACCTAAGTTATCAACCCCGGGAAGAAGAAACCCTCACCCTCTCTACTTCGCACTCCTGCTGGCTAAGAACTCAGCAGAGTAACAAATAGGGAGGGTAAGCATAACCCCAGAGAAAAGGTGCCTTAAATAATAGGATGCTGCCTTAAAACTATTTCAATTGCATCATCAATAAGAACCAGGAATAATTAGATAATTTACATAAGTGTAAATACAAATTCAATTGCACTAAATTAAGTGCTGACTGTGATATCTTGATTAGGCAATTGAAGCATTAGATCAACAGTACCTTTTAATTCTTGGATACAAATGTGTGCTCTTTTGTTTACCATTACAAAATTGTATATATAGCAGCACACTTACATCATGCTTTTAGAAGGATCTCACTGAATATGAGAAAATAAAAAATACTTCAGTTTCCTTTGAACAAGTCCTCAAAACTTTTCTTAATATCTTGTTTTGATAACCCTACTCTGTGTTTCCTTTAGCAACTACTCTAGCAAAACTCCGCAGAATACCTTTAAAGCAACTAAGTCAGCAAGGCAGTATTTCATCTATTCATCAATGTCAATATTGTTTTTTACTTTTAAGGCCTTTTGCAGCCTCTGAACACCAGAGCTATCTGTTTCATCAGACAACAGTTTACCATGGGACTTCGGGCTTGTTAGTGTAATGATTCAGTATCTGCTGTAAGACTGAGGTACACATGCAAGAAATTGCTTTATATAGCTAGAAAGTTTATAAAAATGCACTTTATTTTCAGCCAAGATGTTCCGAAAATGACTTTTATATAACACAGATAATTTGTGAAGTATACAGGGAAAACTTCAGCACATACAAAAGAACAGGTGGTAGAATTTATGCTGCCATCTCTGTATTTGACAGCTCAAATGAACTTCACTACACCTCAGCCAGCCAGGTACAAACTCTCCAAGAGCTATTGTTCACCAGAGCCACTAAGGTACTGTGAGACCCCAGGTCAGTCCCTCTCTCATTTCATTTTTCCTGAGCCTCGTTTCTGGGGGGTGTGAAGGGTTTTACAGGAGCTTTAAGAACTGCTGGGGAAGCAGGGCAATTTCTGACTCCAATGAGTCAGTGTAGCCTAATGACTGCATAAGGCAGCACCAAATCTTTAAGACATTGCCCCCAAGTAGTAATACAAAACATTCTACCTGTGTGTATATATATATGAGGGTAGAAGGTGACAGCAGATGGGAAATTGACTCTCTTTGAAGCTCCCATGTCATTCTGGTGACTGTCTGGCCAGCAAAAGCAAACAAATTACCTTCTTAGGTGGATAAAGCTGAGACCGAATAACTCGACTCAAACGTAGGGCTATTTATTTTGTAGGAATCAATTTAATACCATGACTGAGTTTTTATGAGTATTTCTGTTCATTTTGGAGTTTTCACCAAATTAATTGTCCGGTTATGGAAACTTTAATTTTTTTATATGAAGCCCAGTTTGTTTGTTTATCTGTTCCAAACTTCACCTATGGTAGTTTTCACTTTTAAAGTCAGTAAATTATGTACTCATAAATTGTAACATTATTGCCATTAGAGCTATGGCTACATGAAATTAAAGAACAAAGCTAGACTGTAGGAACTGTTTTAGAGAAAAACACAGACATTGTAACAGAAGGCCTCTAGAGAAGATGAAGAAAACAACCAAAGCGTCTTGTGAATCGGAGAGGTTTTTCACTGTGTTGTAAACTGAAAGTTCCTTTTTTCCACGCCCCTGAGAGGCAACACCTTACCTTCCTGATTAGTATGTAAGCCCCACCCAGGGTGTGTGAAACCTTTCGTGATTGGTCCTTTTGTATCCCTCCCCTTGAACCCTCCCTGCCGGGAAGTCTATAATTGACCTGGTCAGGTGAATAAACTCCTCTTTCTGCTTCCTGTCCTCAGTGTGTGTGGATCTATTTACTGGGACCTCAGGAGACCGCGTGGCACTGCCATGTGGACCTGGGGGGGAGGACGGGAGAGGGAGAGCGGACACCCACCAGCCATGATAAGACATCACTTGTTATTTTTCATTATTATAAGCTGAAGTTAATTTCCCTTTCATATTTCTAGTGAAAAAGGTGTTTGCCTTAGAAAAAAATGAAGAACGGTTACTATTGGTAACTTTGTGAAACATTCTTAGTTATTCTGCATTGGAATGACATCATGTAGTTCATGTCCTGTGAGACTTTACTAAAGTGTCTAAACTAAAAGGACTCTGAGGGACACTTTTTTCTTTTAATATTTTATAATACTGTCACATGCACTTTTAAACACCCAATTAATTTTTATGAATGTTCTAATTTTTTCTGAAAATAAACCCAAGGTGAATATATGTATGTTTTAAAAATAGTTACCTTGCACTAAATTTCTCCTGGAAAACTTCAGCTAGTATAGCAAAGCAGAAACAGTCATCAGATCCACAGCATAATTTCTCTCAGATTTTTCTGTCATCAGTCATGAAAATTCTACATAAAGAACAACCTGTTTCTCTGTTTCCTTTCTGTTACACACTTCAGTTTGAAACAACACAGTATTTTTGCCTGTAATTGCCACAGGAACACCTGCTTTTGAATCTGAACTGTGCAGGACAACATACAGCTGGAAAACTGTGACTGCTGTTACCACAGATCAATGCTTACGGGAAGCATGGAATGATACATCCCGTGGCAGCAATTAAATTACTGCCTTGTGGAACTGAAAATTTCTCCCCAAGTATAATCTAGATCCTATAAATGTTCTTGCTGAAGGGAAAATGCAAAGACTGCTTTAAAAAAGACCTCACTGAAAGATTCATGTTCTTTTTACTTTGCACAATTCATCCCTGCAAGGATAACTTATGAATATATGCTTTAGCAACAATTCCTCATATTAACACCTTCAGACAGCTATGAATTGCACACATTAGGCAGGAAGATTTCCCTACGTAATATAAAATTTTCACAGTTCAGCCACATGTTGCAGAGCACTGGTAAAAGAGCTGCCATTTATTTAATCTCTGCAGATCCCTTTGCTTCTTTATCTGAAGTGAGAGGAATTAATGTCAGGTGCTTTTAGAAAAGTTTCCTTCCTTGCATTTTTAAGTTCCCATTAAGTGATATGGCCAAACTAAGTAGAGAATACCCTTTAACAAGCAATAACCATCTCAGATAAACTAATTGGTAAGTAATGGTCAGAATGCTAAAGCTCGTCAAGCATTGAGTGGTCCTTGGTAACAATGAGAGGTAAGTATTTAAATACCTTTAAAACTCTCATTAATAACAAAAAAGCATAATAGGTAAAAATATTCTGACCTCACTTCCTGCTATTTTTCTTCAGCAAGTTCATTTGTAAAAGCTACCTGAAAAATGGAATTGGATATAGTTAGTGAGCAATATTTATCACTGTACAATGACTTAAAAGCAGTGCATGTGTACTTAAGAATCAAAGCACTGCAACTCAGGTAAGTAGAAAAGTGGTAAGCAAAACCAGAATTTTGAGTGTTGATATTAATTTAACTGATTGCATTATGACATTCTGAATCATCTATTCTTTAGAATTATCTTCCTTTATGAATAAAACATTTTGGTCATTAGTAGTCACTAAAAATCTTATGTTCATTCACATGCAATCTGCTTTGCCATGGGTAGCAGCACTGAGAGTGAAGCAGAGCATTGCAATGGGATGGGAGACTAAAGTGCAAAGTACAAACTGAAAAAAAGATGGACTAATGTGTGTGCTAGAACACATATTCACAATGGTGATGGATCTGGCAGACAATGAGGCCTAGCTTATTTCAGACAGCCTAAATGTCAGAAATAAATGAAAAAAATCCCGAAGCATCATTACTAGCATTAGTAAGTGACAACGCTTGCACATAGACAAGCACACAGAGCTAAGACAAATGCAAATGGGCAGAATAGTAGATAATAAGTAGAAATAAAGCTTGCACACCAACAGCTTCAGGCAGATGAAGACAGTGAGGACATATCTTTGTTACAGTCAGAAGTGTTCAGAATGTTCAGCATATTCAGGAAAGACTTTGTGATTTTTTCAAGTGGGTTTGCCAATGTTACTGGATAATGTAATTCAGCAATACTAATATTATGGAAGGAATTCACTGCTGGCAAAAAATACTGGAGACTTGATCCATGATCTTGACAAATCTCAAAAAGAAAAATGTTAATCTCCACATCCCAAACTCTTAGAAGATGCTCTTCATTAGAAGTGGTAATTATCACTCCACGACTCACAACATTCAGAATTTATCACCAACTCACAAGTTAATTGCATGTGTTAGTATGATTATTATCAGTCTGATTGACACTGTGAAAATGTTTCTCTGGAACTGTTTATAAATTGTTAAGACACCAGCCAGTAAAGCATATTTTGTTGGCACTTATTCAGTAGTAAAAACAGGGAGAAAGAGAGGTGGAAAATTAACAGAGATATTTCCTTTTTATCAGACTGACCATAACCAAGTTGTGGTGACCAAAAACTATTCAGCAGGTTTTGAGACAAAGATGAAAAAAATGGCATATAGGTGAATTTCATATGCCACTGAAAGGATGTTTTTATAGCCTCTGCTATTTATAGTGCAGAATTATACATTTTACCTCTGTTTTAACACATTACTGTCTAACTAAAATTACACGTATATACTGAAGAAACTCTTTGGTCACAAGTTAGTGTACTGTAAGCCAAGTTGTCTCAACATCTGCACAAATTAACAATTTGAACCAACAGCTTTAACTCTGATAAAGTTCCTATTGACATACCTATGTAGTACAAGGCAATTTAAGTGGAGAAATGACTTTTTGTCATTAGGCATTATCAGACTTGCGAAAAAAGTAAGCTCTTCTGGCCAATTTAGCTTTTGTTAAGTAATTACCATGGTATATAAGCATCTGTGGCTCACTGATAGTCAGGTTGCTGAAAGTCACATTGTGTGGAAGATGACTCCAGGTCTGGTCCATCCTACCCTTGTTGCTGTTTTGAGCCAGCCTTCTGTGTAGCCCCTGCCTGGGTAGGTGGAAACCAGAGCCCCAGGAGCAGTTAGTGAAATCACAATGAAACCCGACATGTACTTTTATCTTTATCTAAGCATCTAGGGATGCCTGCAACTCTTCAGTCTGTTTAGAGGTGAACTGATCATGGCTGGCTGTGAAGGCTGAGCCTAAGATAATATCGAGTCCAGAAGATGAAAACAGTTTTAACTAATAAAAATTCCAGTGGTTATTATCTCTGAACTTTGGCCCTTGAAGAATTCTAAATATCAATATGCATTTGCATTTTGCATTTTTCATTCTGCTGGGAAAAACAAGTAGTACAGTAGTATTCCAAGTCTGAATTGGACTAAGCTTAATAAATATGGAATCTGGATTATAATAGAGGCATTACACTCATTCAAGCCCAAGTCTGCTAAAAGTCTCCTACAGAGATTAATTTTTTTCTCCCTCTCCCCCCCTACATATTTAGTTCCATAATGAAATATTTTCCTTTTCACATTCTCAAAATTAGACCAGTTTGTGCACTGAACAAATAGAGTTGATAACTTCAGTCATGACATGAGTCTGAAAGGGGAAGACTTAGACCCTAGAGGACAGAGATCTATGATGTTTGAGCATGATAAAGGTAAAGAAAATGATGATAATGATGATCATACAGGATGATAACTGCAATTGTGTTTATTATGAACTTAATTCTCACACACTCCTTAATAATAGTAGAATATATTAATCACTTCAAGGAATGCTATATTTATCCCATCAGCAATCCCTTGCATTGAGTCAAAATGCCTAAATCATATATCCTTCGAAGTTTGAAAAATTTCTTAAGTAGCTTGCCTATATCATGGATAGCATATACAAAATATGTGAGTGTGTCAACTAGAAGCTTTAGTAATGTATTAATTTGTGATTCACAGGAAGTTTGGTAGTTTTCTTTTGCTAATTTAAACCTTTACCACATCACCATGTTTGTACTCTGTACTGTAGATCTCACATAATTATCTACATGCTCACTTGTGTACTAGAACATTACAAATTATGTCCAACTACACCTAACAATGACTTACCAGGGATGAATAAAATGTTAATTTCCAAGAAAGACAGAGTATATTAAACATTTTCCATTAACACAATACTTGGAAAATATGGTATGATCTTGCAGGCTCATTTGTGTTCAGACAACCATAAAGAGACAAAATGCTGCAGATATTTCTGTTCTGTCTTTGCCTTAGGAATCTGGGTAGTCCCATTCAGGTAAATGGGACTTTATTGTTTAAAGTTAAAATGCTTTTTGTAAGCTTCCAGTCAGTGCTAAGATTAAGAAAACAGACAAAAAGCAAACTTCCAATGTTGAGCTTTCAGAGATATTCTTAAAACATTCTTACTTAAAGTTAGCTGAAGAATTTCATGGTCCACTGCTCAGGTGACTGATTAGAGAGCAGACTGCTAGGCATTTGAGTCAGATATTGATTGAACGTCATGAGAATCAATTTTGAGAAGATCTTCCAGTATGTTTATACAAGAATTGGTAATTTAAAATACGTAGCATATACAATGTCAAGAACTATTAATGCTATTCCAATAGATCAGAGATCCAGTTTAATTTCTAATTAATGACGGCTCCTGAGGAGCTGAGAGCAAGTTTCACCAAGTTCCTACTAACCATTATTTTATGTTAAGACAGGTTTCTAAAGATATGAGACATAAAATACACAAGATAAAACAAAAAAAAAATAAGAAAGAGGAATCAAATGGTTAAAGATGGCGGTGGTGGTAGTATCCCTTCTTTTCATTCTCTTCATGTAAATTCTTTTAAACAGTATGCAGGTAATTCAGTTAGCTGATGCCACTCAAGGCAAGAGATTCTCTGTTCTTTAGAAAAATTATATTTACATGAGAATTACTAATATCAGAGTTATGTACCTGTGACAGTCTAAGAGTAAAGAGGAAACAAAGTTTTGCAGTAGAGATGACATCTTTTATTAAAGTAGGTGATGTAATGAATACACCTTTTTTCAATTAGGTCATCAGGGCTAATAGAGAATGTTACATAAAAAATATAAATGTTAATGAAAAGTAATCTCACTTTAGGGAAGTGAGTAGGATGAATTCAAATTAGCAGTCTGTAATTTGAAGTGATATCTGTCCAAGGCATTTAGCAATGCATACTAGCAAAAAACCCCCCAAAGTTTCAAAGCCTTCAAAATATCGCATTTTTAATTTCTTAGCTAATGTAGTTGAAAAGTGACCTGTAGAAGATAATTCATGATTCTTGTATTAAAACATTGTAATCCTTTCCTGACACATTAAAAAAAAAAAAAAAAAGAGAGAGAAATTCAATGCTTGATGAATCACAATAGCTCAAACATTTATAGATGTGAAAGACTTTGCATGAATATTGCTCTGAGTAATTTAGGCATCACACAAAAAATTCAAGAATTAAATATAGACCTATTGGATGAAAGGATCTTTTGCCAGCAATGTTAGCAATAGAAGTTCCACCCTTGAGTAAGTTAAAATAAATGGAAACAGAAATATACAGAAGAAGAAAAACAATCTGAACAGATGGGCTAGTTTCTGAAGAATCTGCTATAGATATTGGGTTAGTAATATTTCACAGATGAAATAAATACAATGCAAGTTTGTCACAAGGTTGGTCTTAAACCACACAATGAACATAAACAACACAATGACTACTGGATGCTGCCAACTCCCAGAAAGGAACTATCCTCTTGTAGTCACACAAACTGATATTCCTTCTTCTACACTTTTGAGGCAGTACATCTTAGCTTTCTTTGTACTTGTCATTATAACAGCATTTTCACAGTTATTCTACCTCCCAACTAACTGGGAATAAAGGAAATTCAGCATCTTACTACACAAACCATGTCTGACGTGAACATTTACACACATAACAAGCTACAGAAATTACTGCTTAAATCCTACCCTCATAGAATATTTTAAAGGAAGAAGACAAAATAGGAGGAAATAGCATAATGAAAGAAAGAAAGAGAGAGAGAGAGAGAAAGAAAGAGAGAGAAAGAAAGAAAGAAAGAGAGAGAGAGAAAGAAAGAGAGAGAGAGAGAGAAAGAAAGAAAGAAAGAGAGAGAGAGAGAGAAAGAAAGAAAGAGAGAGAGAGAGAGAGAGAAAGAAAGAAAGAGAGAGAGAGAAAGAAAGAAAGAGAGAGAGAGAAAGAAAGAAAGAGAGAGAGGGAGAGAGAAGGGTGTAGGGGGAAAAAAAAGACTAAGAGAGTGACAGAGATTAAATAAATAGATAAAATTATCACCATTACATGGATTCCAGCAACATCCCATCAGGTTCTTTTGGTCTTCTTGGTGGTGAGGGTCCCAAAGTTGTGCTTCTGAGATACCACTTTTATAC
>JAWWMO010000138.1:36272681-36329254 GCA_035047845.1 Dendrocincla fuliginosa | reverse complement strand
AAAGAAAGAGAGAGAGAGAGAAAGAAAGAAAGAGAGAGAGAGAGAAAGAAAGAAAGAAAGAAGAAAAGGAAGAAGGAAGGAAGGGAGGGAGGGAGGGAGGAAGGGAGGGAGGGAGGGAAGGAAGGAAGGAAGGAAGGAAGGAAGGAAAGAAAGGAAGGAAAGAAAGGAAAGGAAGGAAAGGAAGGAAAGGAAGGAAAGGAAGGAAAGGAAGGAAAGGAAGAAAGGAAGAAAGACTGTCTCAAAGTAAATTGATTTGAAAATCAAATGAGAAGGTGTCTTTCGGAATTCACTTTGAACACTTAAGTTTTACCCATGTGTGAAACTGTGAGTTTTAATCCTCCAGAAACTGACGTCTGAAAGAAAACATGAAGTGTCAACAATTTAGTCCAAGGACCATAATGTTTCATAATTAAGGATTTTTCTCTAAAATTGCAATGTCAAGCACAACTGAACTCTTGGTAAGGCGGGAAGCCCTGGAATAATGCTGATAATGCTTATTCTACAAAAATGAATGTCTTTTCTTCACTTCAGTAGCAATAGTTTCTCTATAATAATTATTTCGACTGACCTTTAGGAAAGAGTAAGCACTTCAGATCTTTTACTGCAGGCACTAACAATCTGGGCTTCCCAGAAATGCTGAAGGAACTCAGTACCTTTGAAATGTTTTGCCTTTTATTGAAAGACAGTTAACATTCAAGATCAATACTACCTACACTTTGGTGTCATAATTAACACTGGGTGTCTTGAAAGACAATAATTTAAAGTTTGTCTTTCTTCCTAATGAATGTTTGTACTATGAATATTTAATGATTATTATAAATAACACAGAAAATAAATAATAT
Organism: Dendrocincla fuliginosa; assembly: GCA_035047845.1. Taxonomy (NCBI): domain Eukaryota; kingdom Metazoa; phylum Chordata; class Aves; order Passeriformes; family Dendrocolaptidae; genus Dendrocincla; species Dendrocincla fuliginosa. The sequence continues at coordinate 36,328,412 of JAWWMO010000138.1, read as the reverse complement.
TGTCTAAAATAATATCACAAATAATTACAATTAAAAATGAATTGTTTATAAAAACCATCATAATTTACGTTCAGATTTCTAACATACTTCAACACATGCTTTATTAGTCAGCAGCATTTAGAAAAAGTGAGTGCTGACCTCAAAACTGACTGTTCATTAGAAGTGCATATTATTAGAATACTTGGGGATTAGATTGTCATGTTTTCTGATGGTCATAATTTTGCTATTAAGAGTAGTAATTCCACTCTGCCAGACACTACAATGTGGAATAAATTATTATCAATCTGTTTGCTGGCGGGCAGGAAGGCTCTACAAAGAGATCTGTACAGACTGGAACAATGGGCTGAGGACAATGGCATGAGGTTCAACAGGTCAAGTGCCAGGTCCCGCACTTGGATTGCAACAACCCCATGCAGTGCTACAGGCTGGGAGAAGAATGACTGGAAAGCTGCTCAGTGGTAAAGGACTTGTGGGTGCTGTTTGACCGACAGCTGGATACGAACCAGCAGTGCCAGCACTGTGCACAGGTGGACAAGAAGGTCAATGGTATCTTGGCCTGTATCAGAAATACTGTGGCCAATAGGAGCAGAGAAGTGATTGTCCCATTACACAGAGCACTGGTGAGACTGCACCTCAAATCCTGTGTTCAGTTTTGGGGCCCTCAATGCAAAACATACATTGAGCTGCTGGAGTGTGTCTAAAGAAGGGCAATGGAACTGGTAGAGGGTCTAGAAAACATGTCCTATGAGTAGCGGCTGAGGAAGCTGGAGTTGTTTAATCTGGAGAAGAGCAGACTCAGTGAGGACCCCATTACTCTCTAAAACTACCTGGAAGGAGGTTGTAGTGAGGTAGGGCTCAGTCTCTTCTGACATGTCTCAAGTGAAAGGACAAGGAGAAATGACCTTAAGTTGCACCAGTTGTTCAGATTAGATATTAGAAAAAAAATGTTCACTGAAAGAGTGGTTAGGCATTGGAATAACAACATACTTTTTAATTCACCATTCAACACATCCACTTTCATAATGCTATTTAAGTGTGGGAAATTGTCCAAAACTCTCAAATCTCAGATAAAGTCATCTCCCCGAAGGCAACAGTAAGCCTCCTACACATCAAGACAAAAATTTCTACCTCTACATTCAGATCTTTTATACAAACACACCCTACAGTAATTCTTATGGGTCAAGTGGGTATAGCCTCTGTGGTACCCATGGCCATCCCACTAAGTACAGAAGTCAAGATTACAGTTCAGAAATTGTTTTAACCTCTTAAGACCAAGGCAGAAGAAAAATACACACATAAGCTCATATGCAAAATGGGATAGTAGTATTCTAAAAAAATATTATGCTTATTATGTATCAAACCGTTTTATTCTGTGGAAATTAGTACTGGCTGCTCTACTCTCTTACTGAAGCACTGTGCTGGGCTCTTCACAACAAAATCACTGCTGAGATCCAATGGTACATTTCCAAATTTCTTGCTGGTCAGTCCCAGGTTAAAAAACCTCTACTATTATACAAAGAAAGAAGAATTCACTGGTATAAAGCTACAAACTCCCGTGCCTACTCTCTATGCAGCATGAGAAACCCAAGGGCAAATAAAGTTGCTCTCACTGTACACATATGTTCTCATGGTACAGAATGCTACACATACGCTTGCTCTATCATGCTCAGCAGTCCCCTCTTGCCATCACTCACACCAGTTAGACAACCTCTTTCCTAGTCTAAGAAAATACCAGCAAAAATTTTTAAAACTATTTCGGGTTCTCTACATGGAAGAAAAAAAAAACATATAAAAATTATAATAATTTAGCCCTCAAACAAAATCCTATTTGCCACCTACTTTGGGATCTTAATGGAGGAATATAAAAATATAATTTCAAGCCAAGTGGCTTTTCCATTGCTTATTTACTGCAGATTCAAAATCTAAACACAATGTCTTGTCAAAACTGAGCAACACCATTAATCATGATCTATAAATATGTAGAATATGAATACCTGACTAAAAATTCCATTTTTTTTCACATAACCACTTTGCAGTATTTTTGTTACTAAGCAACAAAATGAACAAAATTCTTCTATTACCCAAAACACTTGCATTATTTCCAGGGTCGCCTTAATACAACTTTATTATCTCAATTGCTTCACTTGCTGAGCATGTGGAGCAGCAGATTAGGGATAATTAGACAAGGAATGAATGAAACTCCAGTGCAATCACATCCTGAGACACAAATGAACTATTGATTTTGATGATTCTACTAACAGTCATTTAATATGCATAGCTACTAAACATCTGAATTGATATGACTTCACTCTCAATGTTGTTAAATATGTTCTGGGTTCTGGATAAGGAAACGACGTTCAGCTTTTATGACACTGCATAGCATTCATGGTTATTAAACACAATTAAGCAATGCGGAAAAAGTGTGAAGGTTGAAGAAAAGCTCACGAGGACAGCTTTAAATATGACTTAGTTTCTGAGGTAGGATGAAAGGGAGAAAATAAGGTAAGATGCCTTTCCAATATGTACAGCCAAATGCATGTGGCATTTCTCCAGATGTTTTCTAGCATAAATCACATATATGTTTTAACATTGGGGAAGGAAATTGTGTGCAAGCTAGGTAAAATCCATGATGTCCCTATCAGAGCATTATACAATATGATTAATGAATCATGTGCCAACAACTGTATATAAACTAATGTTCTGAGAGAGGTTAAACTGACTTTCAAAAATGTTTTTATAAACATTTTTTCTTCAGTTATATAATTACAACACAAGCAACAGAAACTAGTGGAATTAACCTGGATTTATATTAATGTACCTCAGAGCTGCATTTTCTTCTTAAACTCCAGAGGAATTGCTTTTCAGAATTAAAATCTGGTTCTCTCAAGCAGTTTAAGAAATATTTCACAGCACATTACTCAGTGAAGAGGTACAGAGAAAAAAGGGAAGACTGCTATGCATAACTGAGAGTACAGGCATTATTTTTATCAAAAAATCACACCAATTCAAATATTCCCAAGATATTAAGGCTAATGTCCATAATTTTATGGCTCTTAAATAAAACAGATCAGATTTCATACACCATACTTTAACATAAAATTAGATCAACCACAGTGCCCACAAGTCCTGCAGTCTGATAACTTCCTTGAATTCGAGCCAGAAGATATAGCAATATAAGTGAGATCATATCCCATTTCCCTGAGTGGTCAAGACCTCATGGCATATGCAAAAACTGAAGGGCAAAGAAAAATAATGTACTGTGAATCAATAGCAGTGAGCCTGGTGCATCCTCATTCTAGTGGTCAGGCTTCAAGACCAGCTGCTGGAAGTTAACCTGAAAGCTTAAAAATACAATGTGTTTTTAAACTGAGGTTCTCTCGTAAGGTTTATGTGTCTACATGGGAGACTTTGTGTGCATTTGTTCAGACCACTTTGCAAACAGGCCTTAACATACCCAGCTCCAAAACAGACACCATTACCGTGCAACGGAATTGTGCTTGTTTGGACTTAATCCTATGACCACAATTGCTGTACAGCTTTTGGTTCACACTGGATGGTATCTAGCCTGTATGAAACACAAGTGTCTTAAGCATACACCTCAGGCCACTGCATAGTTCGGGAACACCACGACTCCTCAATTCTTTAAGCATTATAGCAAGCCTAGGTATTCTTAGAGGAGCATGGGCCTCAACTGCATATTGGCCAAAAGAGGAGACATCAACCTACTGCATTACTGGCACACTGAGGTCTCTCACCAGGCACTCTACCTTTCAACACAAGAAGATGATCAGTACATGTCATGAGTGGGATTTTGATCTATGACAAGGTAGTAAACTCAAGGCAGTAGAAGCTACAGGGAAACTTTAGGGTACCCCATCACTATGGATATGCTTCAGACTTATTGTGTGTTCTGAAAGCATTGCTAGGGTTTCAGAGGACAGATTACTCCAGCTAGTGACAGCTGGAGTGATAGCCTTATTTTAATTTGGACAAAAACAAAATCAGGAAGAAGCAGAAAAAATGGAAAGAAAGGATTTGATAGGTTAGGGAATGAAGGACTTGCAGGGCAGAAAGTTGAGAACAAGATCCTCTTCTACAGAGTGACAGGATATATGACACAGATCTGTTTGTGTGTTTGAAGAGGGTGGTTCTTCATATGTTAGTTTGGATTGGGCTTCTTAGAATTAGGGCAGAATGGGGTAAGATCAAACTCAGTCACTAAAACACACCTCACCTCGCGCATGTGAGTCCTGCAGTGGAAAGTCAAACTCAGCACTATTCCAGCTCATGCACATTTCTAGTGGTGAGTGGGCAGGTGGCAGGCACTTTGAATAGAGCAGTCATCTAGGGATTCTTCTGGCAACAATCTGATACCATTGGTGGTGTGAGAAAAAGGAGTTGGTGTGGTGGCAGAAGCAGTCTGACAGCAGTTTATACCCTGTAGTATTTTTTGCTGGCTAGGGATTTTATTAATTTTCTGTGAAAGGATTTGTTATTTTTTAACAAGGCAAACCTCATTGGCATAGCTCACCATAATTTGGCCTAAAATCACTAACAGGAGTTAAGACAGGAATCTTCTAAACTTTTCCATGTTGACACAGCAAAAATACTAGCCAGGGATTTAACATAATTTTGAGTTACACTTGGGAAAAACTGTTATCTTGCTGGGAAGACAAGAAACTTCAAACCCTCCTTGTGATGTCTCCTGAGGGAGATGTTCAACACAGCAGTGAAGGTAAGGCTGTAGCATCCTGTCAAAAATTCAGCTGCTGATAATTAGGAGGTACTTGAGTTATGAACCTAAGAGCCAAGAGTCATGATTTCAAAAAGGAAACAAAACCTCAGAAAGTGCAGCTGTCCTCTGGGTGGTGGAAAAGATCTGGTGTTTGGTGCTCCTGACTTCATGCACTGCAGTGAGATGATCTCTACCAGTGCTAACTACAAGCTTCAGTCTCACACCTTGCATTCTGTGAAGTCTCCTTCCCATTAATAAAAATATAAACCACTAAAAACCATGGACAACAACATTTTTGACTATAAACTAATGTTGTACCTAACACCCCAGTCCAGTAAATCTACTTCAGATAGCTTTCAAAGCTGTAAAACACATTTGGCTGTAAGTTATATTTATATGGTGTTCAAGAAATTCACCAGAATTATGACAAGAGGCTTATGACAAGGGAGAAGTATTGGCTTATATCCATTTTTATTCTGTGAGAGTAGTGTTTTAGAAAAAAATTACAAGTCTTTTAATTTTGTATCATTGTTTTTATGATAGTGATTTAAATTTTAGAATTATTTAACTGGACAGAAATCATTCTTTAAAACTACTCATTGAAGAAAATATTAATTTTGATAGGATGGGCCACAATACTGCTTGAAAATGATAAAAGACTAAAGAATACTGAATATATGGATACTTGCCAAATATTCCAGTGAACAACATACACATAATGAATTGAACAAGCTACTATCACTTTTAGACAACTGATGTACAAAAAACCTTCAGTCTTGACCTATAAAAATATTGAGAAGTGATCCACAAAAGCTCCTCTGACAAGTATGTGTGGCTCTGTTAAGGACTGCGGTCCTTGGAATTCACGTAAATCTTTGTATAACCTGAGTAGCCAGTAACACATTTTTCAAGGCTCCCAGCATTGTACATATCTGTGTGCATGTGTGTGAGTCTCTAATGCATATATCCAGCTATAGGGAAAAGGTTCACTTCGCTTGATAAAGGGTCTCTATTTCACACCCTGTGACCACTAATGCATAATAAGATATCCATTGAATAAAAAAATTAAACAGTCTGTGGAATAAAACCCTTCACTTCCGTAGGGAAGCTATGCTACCTACTGATAACTCATTATATTTCCCTTCCTCTGGCAAGTATATACAGCATGATTTTTACTCCCGCATTTACCACACATTAAAAGAATGGTCTTGGCCTTTCCCATGGTTTGAAAGAAAGCAGGTAACTCCATGAGACAGATCTGAGCAGCTCTTGCCAAAGGCATGTGAAGTGGCCAAAATAATGAAGTGGTATTACATAAATCCCTTAAATAGAAGTTTCCTACCAGAAGCAAAGGGCTGTACGCTGATTCTTTGGAATGTCACTTAACAGCAGCAATTCCTAACTGTGTAAACATGCATACGTATGAACATTATAGTCATTAAATGCTTCAGTAGAGACAGAGGAAACACTCTGCAAGCATCTAAAAAGGATGCTGACTGAATCTTTGTGTCTCCATCTATCTTAAAGGGCTTTTCCCTCAGGAGGGATAATTCAGCCATATAACATCTTTTAAAATTATCATACCAGAGAGGTTATATCCTACAATGAGGAGTACCATACATTTTCATCCTTGTTTATACTCCCTAAAATATTGTATTTATTAATGCATTCTGCAGATATGAGCCAAAGGATCTCTACTAACTTATTCACTGGGCTGGCTGTTTTTTGAGAAGAAATTCTGCTGAATGGCAATACAATACTGCTCCATCATTCATAGATGCCTTGGCTTTTCACAGCTAGCAGGAATTAATAGATGAAATCATCAGCAATGTGACCAACCACACAAAAGAAAGCAGTCTTACAGTTCTGCTTTAGACTACAGTGACATTTTAAAAAAAAATATTTTACATGGTACTGATCAGACTATACTGTCACAAGAAATAACAGTGCAATACAGAAAACTGGTTATTCTAGTAACCATCTACGTTCATTGCTCCATTAAGTCCATGTCCCACACTAGTAACTAAAAGTTTGTCATGTTGTTCACAACACTTTGAGTTCTAAACAAATGAATAATTAGCTTGGGTAATATTTAGCCCTTTCCCCCTGTTGTACTGCTTGCTATTTAGCAAAAACCTGACTCTTCTGTAACAATAAAGTACGTTTTTATCAAAACTTTGTGAGGCAAAAGGAACACTTTGGAAGCTACCAAGTGGCAGCAGCTCAAGATCTCAGCATAAAGACCACAGCAAGTACTGAGTCAGCTCAGGGTTAATAAAATGTTCTATTCCCCTTGTCATTCACTTTGACTCATCCTTTTCATCTGTAATAGACTACTCTGAAAACAAGAAAGCAATTTGTGCCACTGACACATGACCAGCAATGAAGAATAAAAAAAAAAACAAGAAAATGATAGTTGTATAGTACAGTCAAACATATTTTTTGGATATCACTCTCTTAAAATAGTCTTCCAGATTCTTCCTGCACAACATACAGCCACAACACCTATTAAAGGAACTGGCTGTGCATGTTCTGACAAAAATTAATAGCACAGACATCGTGACATGAACCTTACAAAGTATATGCAAGTAAATCCAAATCCATGAGAAAGTCACCTGCTTTGGCTCAGAACTCTTATATGGAATCTTAAAATTAAATTTACTGAAGTTCATTAATGGATATTTATACAAAGATAATAAACACATGAAACTTTGAAGTCTAAGTTTTCAATTTTGTATTCTCCCCATGAATTCAAAAGCTCAGACAATTAGAGTCTGGGAAGGGATTAAAATGATACAGGAAATATTTCTTTGGTGATATTTTAAAATATTTTATTTTCCTTAAAATTTAATGTTTAACACCCATATTTTCCCAGATAAATTCTTTCTGGAAAAGGGTTGATAATTCTACAGATGCTGTAACAGATACTGGCCTGGGATAGAAGAGTGTGCTTGCACTTAGAAAAGATTGAAATTCAGCCACTGATATATGCAAGTCCTTTTATAGTTCGATAGTTCTTAAAAGAAATGATGCAAAGGCTATTCAGATGGAAGGATTTATCACTCATAGGTACATTATGGTAGTGTAAGCAGAAAGTAAAGCACTGGGAGGAGTCAAATCCAATCACAAAAACATATGAGAAGTTGTCAACTGCACACCAACAGGCAGCCAAGAGTTGAGCCAGAAGTCCTTCCAGAATTTTGCAAAGTTTCAGGAGACTGTTTGAAGAGGTCAAGAGCTATCCTAGATGTCTGCACTGAAGGGAGTAACAAGTCTTCATGTAAATAAAAAGCTGTTTGTAGAGGAAAAGACCATCTCAAATTCATGGTAGACAAGATAGAACAAAATGGGCCTAACTGCTTGCAGCATGGTAGATTAACATTAGACTGTAGCAAAACCTCCTCACTGTAGGAGACATAAAGCAATGAAATAGGTGGCTAGGGAAAGTGAAGACATCTTCTTCACAAAAGAAGATGAGATAAAAAATACATCATGAATTATGTCTGTAGAGGTATCTGACAACTTCTCACGCATCAGTGATTTGCTTTGTGCTTGGTCAGCCTAAAAAAATCTGTAAAGATTTACAGATTTAAGATTTAAAGCAGCTTATCTTCCCAGAAGGCTGCATGAGAGATTTCACAATTACTGTAATTTGATCTGACTGAAAGAAAAAAGCAAACCTTTTTAAGTCATCAGAGAAAAAACAGCTCCTGTTTCTGACAGGTTACAGTTGGAAGAAGTTGCAACTGTAGGTTGCAAGTGGTGATTCAGCAGCCACTGCATGGCTCTTTTCATGAGCTCAATGGGATAGAACAAACCCCTTTGTCTGTAATCTCTTGATTCTTCCCAGTTTTAGCAGACCTCTCAACTGGCAAGTTTTTGCATTAGAAAACTAATTTGGAAATCAGAAGAATCATCTTCTCTATTCCCCACGAGCCACTACGTAAAATTCAAGTCCTACTTGCCATCCACAAGTCCTCAGTGGCTGCTCTGCAGCTGGGGAAGTTGTGCAGGCTTCCTCTGGCACACCTGCCTCCACATCCTTCCACTGAATTTAAATGGATCTCTCTACAAGTGACTGCAAGTGAAAGTATCAGGTGCAGGGAAAACAGCAGCAAGATATTCTGTGCCTGAGAGTGCTGTTTCATAATTCTCTCTATATATAAATATCAAAAGGCATTTTAACTACTCTCTTTTAATGTCAGATTCTTATGACTTTTTTTTTCTTTTTTTTTTTTTCCCCAGACTAAAGACAGCAATCAGATAAAGCTCCTGGAGAGTGTACTCACAGCTCTATTTATGGATATGAAAATATAAATTGCTGTCTTTATAGAGAAAAACAGATTTCAATACTGGTGAGGTTGTGAATATGTGACAGAATTTGTTGCCCTCAGATGCTTCCAAACAGCCTAAGAAAAGGAATGAAATCTGACATTCTGTGCTATCTGGCAGCTGCCAGCAAAAGAAAAAAGCATTCCCACTCTCTTAAGCAGTTTTTCCAGTCTGCAAGAGGAACTGATATATGATACAAGAGCTCAACAAATCTATCAGAGGAATGATTAAACCACTTTGTGCTTGTCTCCCATTGAACAGGTAACACAGCACACAATCAGCCTTCAGTAGTAATGGAGTCTTGGACTAAAGGAACAAATACTTTAAGAATTCTTTTTCTTTTTGTCATGTTAAAACCTGCATCAGGATTATTTTCCTTTAGTTCTACCTGGTATAATTTGCTTGTTTTTAATATGAGAAACTCACAAGGTGGTTTTTTTTGTCCACAAATGATTCTAGCATAATATTGAAATATAATTAAAAAAAACGATTAGCAGAGGAAATTAGACTGTCACTAGACTGGTTAATGGAACAGTACCTTTATCCTTTTTAGGCTCTTCTGTGTAGCTTTAAAGTTTTCAGATGACTTCATGTTCTGTATATGGTTCCTGATACTAGAGATCAGAAAGATGTCCCACTACCTACCTACTTCCCCCCCGTTTCCAATATACTACTTCTCTACCCTAAAATCAGACCCCAGAAAGGAAGTGAGATGAAAAATTAATTCCTGCCGGGAAGGACGACAAACTCAAGCTATTTATGAATATTTAACTAACAAAACTTGAATTTTAGAGCCAGATACTTGTCATTCATTCCCATCACACCTTTCAAATTCATATAGAACATTTTATTTAAGTTAAAGGAGGTTAAATGAACTGAACTTGAAATACGCACCTTTTACTCATTTTGCATACTGTCTTTTTTTTTTTTCTCAGCCACTGAAAATTATACATAGTATAACTAATTATTTTTTCTTCCTTGTCAATCACTCACTTTCTAAAATAGAAAGAGATATCATATGTGGATTTGATGCAATCTGTCCTGAATTTGCTCTATTTTTTCCATTAAGATCTGGAAAAGATCATGTAATTTATTCAATAGCATATCAGATTCCATATGACAGGGAGCTGAAAAATGCTAAAAGAAAAAAAAATGGGATTAGAATTCAAAATGATCTGGTCAAACTGGAGAGATGATCTGAAGAAAAAGAATTTCTTTCAACATAGGAAAAGCTCTAACATTCAGGGGCAAATAAGCAGTTGTATGATACTGGATGGGAAACATTTACCTTCATCTAGTAGCTGCAGTTCCTCAACTCCCATAGATCACAGTTGAATATAAGTCAACAAGATGCTTTACATAATACAGATGATAGAATTTTACTCAGTGATTTCCTTTTCAACATCTAAAATGATAAGTTCCACTTCCAGGGCAAATTGAACTTGGATATCAAGATGTCTCATACGCATTCTACTTCATTATATGTTGCTATGCATACAACCAGAATTGTACTGATTCTAATGCTATTCAGCTGCAAAAGGGCATTTGAGTTCCTAGCAATGGACTGACAGAGCTGAAAAAGAACAAGATGGAGCCATGGAAGTTTATATGTAATACTCTGACTGATGATAGATGATAGTCTATGGCTATCATACATCCTGTTAAGGTTTTTCCCTGATCCTCCCTGCCTGCTTTTTGGTTACTACCAGAGTTGTCATGACTCTCATACTGTAGAAATCTGGAATGCAAAGATGGTCCCAGTGGACTGCATACGAGATGTGACTCAAAGTCACAAGCAGATCCACATCTGCCTTCACTTCAAAGTTGAAAGCAGGGCCTTAGCTGGAGCTTCAGGCACCTGAGGATGTCTGTTGGTTTAGCATGGTTCTGGCATGGCGTACAGGAGCTTAGCCAGCAGGTAGGTAAAACCAGGCAGCCTGTGAAACAAGGGTCAGTGTGACATTCAGCTCACAGACTGAATCTATACTAATGAAATACTGTCAAATTTTGCCATCAGGTCAGCTGAAGATCAGTGACAACCATGCTATTATGTTACCAAAAACTCAAAATAAAGAGAACCCTCTGACACCAATGTGTTTATTCAGAAGGCGGCATTCTTTACTGACAGCATCAGATGCATGGGGGATTACTCCACCTATCATGCATGCTATCAGAGAAAAATCCTTCCCTTTTTATTTCATCTGTACAATGCACATTTAAAAGTACTTGTAATTTTCCAATCTCTTGAGCCAAACTGTTCTAAGTTTTCTGTCAGAACATTTTGCTTTTCATCGCTATATCTAGGTACAACCTGTGCTTTATAGCTGTGTTTACTATAGTTAGAATTAACTTGTTCTAAATTCCTTTGTTTTTCTACAGATTTATGCTCTGATTTTGTCTCCTTGCTTGCTTAGATCAAATTCTCCCATATCACTTCCCTCCTTTGAGACTTCCATAATTTACAAAGAAGTCTCAACTGAACTCTTTGAACTTCTCAAACCATTACAACAACCCTCATACTGCGTAGCAGGAATAGTCTTGGTCCCTCCCAAACTATGCTTGGGAGCTGTTTGGTATGGTTGGTTGCCTCAGGCTAAAGCTGAACCACAAACATTTGTACAAATTTAAAATGTTTAGCCATCTAGATCACTGAGTTTAAGTATTCATACAAGTGTCTGGTACTGTTCAGCTTACAGCTACATCCCTTGCTACAAATACTTCAGGTATCACTTTATAAGAAAAATGAAAACAGGCATCTATACCAATAAATCTTTCGCCATTGGTTCCAACGATGTTGTTTTTTTGCCCTGCTTAATATAAAATGGTGCCAATTCCACAGTTTATAAGAAAAAATCCATTTTTCCACATGTAATCAAGGTTAGATTACATGTAATCAAACTTCTAATTGGTAAGTGGAAAACAGCTGCACATGTTCCCATAAAATCTTAATCTTCTGAACACATTAACAAAAGCAAGAAGCTCAATACATTAATTATATTTATTCCCTTTCTCTTTTAAAAACCTAATGTCTTAGGATGAGACTAGTTCCAACTTCTTCAGCTATGATATATGGGTGCAGAATAGCTTTCATAATTAAGGGAGAGCGTAATTATTTTGCCAGTAACTGCCTACAAAAGTCGACAGAAATTCTCCCTCCAAAACAGTAAGAAAAGAGAGACCAGTTTTTATCCTCTATAAAAAGAAAGTACTGCAGACATTCTGCACAAAATGGTATAGAAAAAGCAATGTATCTTAACATAGTCTGAAAGCAAAGCCAACAGCTATTATGCGTCTTTATAACTCCCATTTTCAGTCCACAGAAATACAGAATACTTAAGAGAGTTTTTGTAAGCCATGCCAGTGTGTAAATATTACAAAGCAAAGCGCTAATGCCTTGACAGACCACATTCGGATCCTCTGCAGAATTAAGAGCAAGATAAGGTGTAAGTGCCTAAGCTTATATCCAGACTTTCTGTGCTGCTCTTAAGCTTGGAGAATCAGATTCCTGCCTGAGAGATTTCCTTAGTCCCTCTCAGTTCAGCCACTACTACAGCATGAATAACACACTTCAGTTGTCTTAATAGCAACAACAGTCGTTCTCAAACTTCTGAACACCCAGTTTACCACAGCTTAACACACTGGAGTGAGACAGTTAAAAGCCAACTCCTCATACCAAGATGCTTGTCAAAAGAGACTCAGCACCTGAAGGATTTCACTTGGAATATTTTAGAAGCAAAGACAGACCTCCATTCCATTTTGATTCGGTTGAGAGAGACAGAAGAAAGTGTACATTAACATAAGGAATTTAATGAGACAATTCAATGAATTGATGGAGAAACTAGTTAAATTAACTTTTCAGTTGCTATCTGCTTAAATGCCTTTTGAGTGATTTGTCTCTTATAAATTCTGCAATTTTACAAGAAATTTACTGCAGTGTTTACATTTTTTTTTCCTACTGAATGCACCCTTATTTACACCACTGTTTTCAAAGGTATTGCAGGCTGTCAATTAAGTAACACAGTTACAGAATTAATTGAATGAGGCCAACCCTAGCTTTCATTCATGGTAACTACTGAACATTGCTATAGCCTCAGACTTCACAACCGGCAGGCAAAGCCACCAGCACTGGAAAAGGTGTTTTTTTCAAACAAACTTGAGGAATGAGAACAAATCAGACTGTATAAAAATTGTCTGAAGCAATTCTCTAAAAGTACTGACACAATAAGCCTGGAAAGATTTACCAAGCTACACTTGATTACACTTGATTATCAGTGTTGTTTCTGTCAAACTAGTTTTTCATGGATCAAACACTTGACCACACAGATTGTAGAATCTTCACAATTAGACATATTCAAAACTGAACTGGACAAGGCCCTGAGTACCCTGCTTTACCTCTGAAGTCGGCCCCTTCCTTCAAAACCTCAATTACTTTTTCATTCTTGGGAGGAGGGTGGGGGGGAAGCGAAGTCTTCAAAATCTGGGAATTGATTAGTACTTGTTCAGAACTTGTATACTTTAGGCATATTTAAGTTTGAGTTATATAGTTGTGATGGGGAATAGCTGAAGCAATTATATTTTTTCAGGTGAGTTAAAACCTTGCTTTTTGGAAGTCATGGCAAGTTTTCCTTTTACCTTCAGCTAGAACTGCTCATGTATGATTAAAGCAGGCTGCTACTCCTCTTTGTGTATTCAGGGGCCCTAAGATCCATTAAAGATGATGTTACATGAACCTTCTAAAGCTGGTAGCTCCAAAAGAAGCAATTTTCCCACCCTTTCACCTCACGGTTTGATCTTGTTCCTCTTCTGCTATCACAAGCATTTATGCAGCTGTGTTGTAAATCAGATTAGGGATACCAGGTCAAAAGTATTTTGTTTATTTATTACTTTTATGCCATTTTGTTTTTAAAGGCATTAGTGAATTACTCCTGACAGCAGGGCTGGAGATCAGGGAAGCCGATGATTTTTTAGCTAAGGAAAGGGAATGATGCACAGACAATCAGAAACTTGCCAAAATTAGGCATGAAAGCTGTGAGAGTCAAGAATTTAATCAGATGCCCAAACTTCCTCTCTTTTAGCAGTATTTTCTTCACAGGAAAGTGTAATTAACTCAGTTATCCTTTAATTCAATCAGAACCTTAAAGGTTTTCTGCTTAAGCATTACTATGTTTTATTAATTAAATTGTAGCAAGCAATTTCCAGAAAAACACGTTAATACTTGCAAACAAAAATTTGCTTTATTCTGTCTTAATAATTCAAAATGACTGGTAATTTTTTTTCTCTGTGCACAGGTCAGCTTTTCCCTTTCCTCTTTACAAATATTTACTTAAGCCTAAGGAATAATGTATAATTAGATTGATCTCAGTTGATTTTTTTAACATAAAGCAGTAAGCCCACCTGACAATGGTATGAACCCGGCAAGATATAGTGAGTAGATATGTGACACATACTTTTCATGATTTCAGAAAATAGTTGCACTTAATTCTGTTTCAGAAAAAAAAGTCTAAATCCTTTGAAGGAACTTTGTCAAAGCTCAATTATTTTTGACTTCCATACAAAATCAATTACTTTTCTGGCAGTCTATAACTGAAACTGTTCCAACAAAATAAACATCTGCAACAAGACAATAGTACCCCAGTATTTGATGGCTGGGATCACATCACGTATGGAATTTTCCTCTGTCTAGCACCTTCAGTGTAGTGACTTTGTACCCAAATGCTTTCCAAGTGTGACTACATGTGTGCACACAAAAACATGTTTCTTTTCACGAAGGACAACAGTCATAAATTTTTGCACCTTTGTTCTGAAGTCTTGAAAACTTATTGTCAATACCTTCCACAGGCTCACTCAAGCCCAGTCAATTGGACTTCCCTTCAGCATGGTATGATACCAAATTAAAGACATACCAAAGCAATCATCAAGTTTACTTTGAGTTAATGAAAAACTAAAAAAAAAAATCTCAGCATTTGAAGAGCTGATTACAGACTCCTCTCTGGCATTTCCCTGTGCCTCTCTGTGCACCTATTTTACTTAATCAATGTCCCTGAGAGTCTTCAATTAATTATTTGACTATAAAGCCATTTGTATGCACTTAGTTTGCTTAGTTTAAGTGTACTGGATCATGCAATAATTTTAAGCTTCGAATGAACTTGCTGGACAAAGGCTAATTAAACTAACTTCTGGGTCATGACATAGACACTGCCACTAAAAACATTATTTAAAATGGCAAACAGTTTAACATGCTCTTACAGACTGCAGAAAAAAATATATGGACAGTATTTCTATTTATCAGAAGAGAGTCAAAGCATGCTGTGCTCTGATTGCTCAAAGGACAAACATTCATTGTAATTCATTCAGTGAAAACTGAATGAAAAGTGGGCATGCTACAAAAATCAGCATGCTTATGCTTCACATTGATTTTGTAAAGGTGTAAAGGATTAAACGAGGCCCAGAAACATGCAGACTTGAGCCTGTTGTCTCGAATTTTGCTGTTCTTTCACTGGCTTCTATAGGTCCATTTCAGAATGGAGAGCAACTGTCTTCTTTCATTTCATCTTCCTATTCCTTTCCAAACCACAGCCAAAGGGAACACAGCTGACACAGTAGATGAAAAATATATTCCTGGACAAGCTCAAGAAGTGACCCATGGGAATTTCATGAGGTTTAACAAGATGAAGTGTAAGGTCTTGCACTGGGTCAGGGCAATGCCTGGTATCAATACAGGCTGGGGGAGGAACAGATGGAGAGCAGCCCTGCTGAGAAGGACTTAGGGGTGCTGGTTGATGAGTTGGCAGTGTGTGCTCCCAGCCCAGAAAGCCAATTGTGTCCTGGGTTGCATTGAAAGAAGTGTAGCCAGAAGGCTGAGGAAGGAGATTCTGCCCCTCTACTCTGCTCTGAGAGTACTGGAGTGCTGCATCCAAATGTGGCATTTCCAGGAAAGACATTGACCTGTTTGAGCCAGTCCAGAGGAGGCCACCAAGAACATTAGAGGGACAGAGCAGCATTCCTATGAGGAAAAGCTAAGAGAAATGTGATTGTTCAGTCTGGACAAGAGAAGGCTTAGGGATGACCTAAAGGCAGTCTAAAGGGAGGCTACAAAAAAGATGGAGAGAGGCTTTTTAAAAGGTCATGGAGTGATAGAACAAGGGAGAATGGCTTTAAACTGACAGAGGGAAGGTTTAGATTAGGTATTAGGAAGAAATTCTTTACTGTGAAGGTGGTGAGACACTGGCACAGATTGTCCAGAGAAGTTGTGTATGTCCCACATCTGGAAGTGTTCAAGGCCACGATGGATGGAGCTCTAAGCAACCTGTTCTAGTGGAAGATATTCCTGTCCCTGGCAGAGGGATTGGAACCAGATGATCTTTAAGGTCCCTTCCAACCCAAGCCATTCTATGATTCTATATATGGTAACACACAATTAGAGAAAACTAAATATAACTAAAATATTTTGCCTCTAAAAAAATCTGCTGTTAGCAATAAAAACAACTCCACGCATCACTATAGGCTTCTGACAGAGTGGCTGGAAAGCTGCCCAGAGGAAAAGGACCTGGTTGACAACTAGCTGAACATAAGCCGGCAGTGTGCCCAGGTGGCCATGAAGGTCAATGGCATTCTGGCCTGTATCAGAAACAGTGTAGCCAGCAGGACCAGGGCAGTGGTCATCCCCCTGTATTTGGCACTGGTGAGGCCACACCTTGAGTGATGTATTCAGTTTTGGGTCCCTCACTACAACAAAGACATTGAGGTGCTGTAGAGAGTCCAGAGAAGGTCAGTGAAGGTGGTGAAGGTCTGGAAGACAACTCTTGTGAGGAGTGGTTGAGGGAGGTGGGGTTGTTTAGCCTGGAGAAAGGAGGCAAGTTGTCAAACATTGGAACAAGACTCACAGGAAAGTGGTTGAGTCACCATCCCTGGAGGTAAAGATGTGTAGATGTGGCACTTAGTGACATAGTGTAGTTGTGGACTTGGCAGTTCTGGATTCACAGTTGGACTCAATGACCTTTTTCAACCTAAAGAATTCTATGATTCTAGGTAGCTGGAATTTTGATGCAACTTAAAAACTGGACACATACACCACCACCATCCTCTGCTCCACATTTTGTAGTCTTTTGGGAGAAATCCAGTAAGAGTTTTCTTTCTTTTTCTTCTTCCTTTCTTTCTTTCATAGATTTTTAGTAGTGATTGAAATAGAGTTAGATCTGAAATTATATTTGGCCCTGTACTTTTCTTTTTATTGGTAATTTTTAGAAAAGTATTTTCTGCCTCAGTGAAAACTGAACTTCTAGAGACACATTTTACTGTTTCAACCACGTTTTTACAGGGCAATCAATACAGCAATCTTCCCCTGACTTCTCCAGATGGGGGTGTCACATGCAATCATGACTTCTCTATATTACCCAAGAAACTAGCACAAATCCTGGTAGATAACGAACGTACTTCTCCTGCCACAGAACAACACCCAAAGATATGTCAATTTTCTGTAAAATTTTGATAAGTATGATAAATGTGAATATTACTGTCAGAAATATCCACAAATAGGAATGCAGTAATGCAAGGTGTACAAAACATGACCATTTCTTTCTCCCCTGAAGCACTTGATTTTCTTTATCCTGGTTAACATGCCCTTTCCAAGTTTGTTGCTAAAATGGTTGTTGCCCAATACTACTTTAAGGAAAAAAAAAAAAAAGAAAAAAGAAACTCCTTCAGTTTCTCTTGACTTGGACGGTACTGTTGTTACCTAAAAAGCTTAAGAAATCACGTGCAGTGTATTCTACTTGGAAGAAATAAAGAAGACAGGAATCAGGTCAAATACCCTTTCTAACATTTGATCTCCACCTCATTCTTCCTAAATTCTTAGGAACTGACTTAAAGATCAGAAGCTGCCTCTTACCCCACTCTCAGCCTGTGTCTCACACTAAGTTTCTGTGCTCACGTCCTAGAAACATTCTAGGGTAAGGCAAAGAAGCAGTAATGGGTTCGGTTTTCAACCTGTCCCTGACTACAAAAGTTATTCATCACAACGTTCTTCCTACAACTAACGTGATGCCATTTTTCACAACTCAAATCATGAAGAAAATTCCTTTTTTTTCCCCTTCCTGCCATGTAGTTTCCAGAAACACAGTATTTCTACCTTTGAATCCTGCAATGGTTACAGGAGCTGTTCTGTTTGAACCAGTTTTCTTTTGATTCAACTCAAAAGCATTTTGTTTGCTCTCCTCTAGACCTCCTCACCAAGTAAAACTTTTTCTGAAGCTTGGAAACCACCCTGAAAAGCCTACACATTTCAGGGACCTTTGAAACTAGATGTTCACTTGACTGCCTCTCTTACTGGACACATGTAACTCTACTTCTTCATGCCTCATTGCTGCATCAACTTGCTAATTCCCTCCAGCCTCTCTGACACATGTCTAGCTCCAAAGCCCTTCTCACTTATTACCATATCCTCAGCTTACACATCTATAAATTCAGCATCACCACCTTCAACCACTGGAAAAAAAAAATATGGAAACATCTCTTACTAAAAGAACAGAACTGCCATAGTTAAGTGGATCACAGGTTTGATAGCACTGATTTACAGCATATACTGTGGGGGAAAATAAAAAAAAACACAGGTAAATGATACAGCTTACCTTTAAAAACTGACACGATGTATGTAATCAATAAGAAACACTAAATAGATGCAACCGGTATTAGACCTTTCTGCTACACTTGAAGAACAATGGTTTAGCCATAGCAAATGCAGCTGAGGGTTTTGTTTTTATGGATTATTTTATACTGATCTCTTATTTGTGCTAACACTTTTAGTGCAGTGGTAGGTGGCACTTCAGTGACTGAGGAGAAATGCAGAATTTTTGGAAGTCATATCTCAAACAGGATATATACGTGCAAAAAAAAAAAAAGGTATGTTATTATGAGGCATTACTAATCCAATCTCTACCTCTAATCTTTATGCTTAGTGTCATCATAAAAATAATTTTTAACTTCTACAATACCCAGGACTACAGAAAGTTGTTGGGTCTTTTAGAAATCTTATTCTAGCAGTATAGCCAAAACAGTTACTTGATAGTCTCAAAATATTCCTAGGCTGTTGTCTTTATTATAGTTTAATGGTAACTGCTATGCCAACTCATACATTTTTAACCTCAGCATTTAATTAGTGTCATTCTGTTTGCCAGTTTACAGTGTACCAACTTCAATTAATGCAGCTTCACGCAGGTCAGTCTGATGCATTTTAAATCCTGTTGCTATATTGCTGCCTGTGATAGAGTCACCTCTTGGCATCCGCACAAGTACTGAAATACATGATGGTAACTTTGCAACCATATGAATGGTTGGGAAACAATCTTTTTTCATGACATCTGTAACCCTCAAACTATGGCAATTGTTTCAACATTTTCTCCTAACTACATGTAAATAGTTACTAATACACTGAAATTTAAAAGAAGTTTTAGCAATCAACAAAACTTACTGATATAAACCAGGCAACCTCTGATACTTGTGCCAAGTAGTGATGCTTCTAAATATATTACTTGTACTTCATCTTGTGATATTTACCCATCTCCTTGCTCTCACTTTTAAAACAGCAAGACAAATGGAACTTTTTTTCAGTATCTGAGAGTCACTATTATTATTTATCTTATCTTGGTCCTAAAGACCTAAATGAGGAAACAAGCCAAGGTGGAGCAGAGACAAGAGAAAAAGAGACAGGTCCTATCCAGAAAGCTGTAGGTTTGTGAAAAGATACAATGGAGAGACTGACTGTACGGAGAGGGGAACTGGTCCCACCAGCAAAGCAAAGGAAAATGCAGAGGAAGGAATAAATATGCAGTGTAATAGCTGCAAGTGAAGAAGTAAGTGAACTCAGACCACTGAGTTAGCCCATTTTGACAATATTTTAATAAATATCTGGACTTTGTTTTATTTGCTAAGGAAAACTGAAATGTTACAAAATCTAAATCTGAAAGCTTTTCTCTTGTAAAATAAGAGACCACACCATTGTGTGGAAAAGTGAGCAGATCAAGAAACAGGGTGACATGAAAGAGATTAGGCAGTAATGGCACTAATCAAACTATAAGAAACATTAGTTTGTTGAGAACATGTGAAGTGCAACAGAACAAATTACTGGGAGAGAAGATGATGTCTTTTATTTCCTTGAATTCTTTCTGTGAAGTTTAGGACACAGAAGGAAAAACATCAGAGAACCTAACTCGGCTTGTATTACTGAACAGAACTATTTGTTCATGTACAGATTCTCCATCTGCAGAATGACAAAACTATGTGCATCACGTAAGTTTTCAATATTAAAAGTTCCATTTTTACAATCAAGTCCAGATGCATGCGTCTCTTCATCAGAGCAAACCCTGATTTCACTTTTACCTGTTTGCTCCTCTATAGTCTCACAGAGCTTCCTGCTGACTGAACAGTGCTTTTGATCTGTTTAAGCTCTCAGGCTAAGTCATAGATCCTTACTTTTCTGATAGGAGTAAAACAGGCACCCCTCTCTAATCTTTCATTCTCTTGATGACAGCCCTTTAGGGTGTCATTAGGGCCTTTCCTAGGTTAAATTATTTACATGGAAGAGTTCTACTATTTTTGCATAGGACGCCTAAATAATAGAAAAATCAAGAACAGTTTTAATTTTTAGCATTGTCAAAGAGGAGGGTAATATTGTTACACTTCACAGAATGTGAGACAAGCACAGAGACAAAAGTGACTTGCTCATCACAAGGCAGCAGCTGCACAAAAGTTTGGAAGTAAAATTTTATCCAGAGTCCTCTGGACAAAATCCATCATTTTCTCATCATCATATCTCTGAAAAGAGATAAAAATTACTATTTAATACAGAATAGGTCAGTATTACAGAGGTCTAGCCAATAACAAGCATAGATTTCAAGGATGCACAATCTGAGTAAAAAAGAATGGTTGTAACAGAAAGGCAAAGAAGCATCCCAGAGAGCAAATTATATTCTGGTATAATATGCTGAGATTTTGAAATACGCACTGGAACAGAAAAAAGTGAGGATGAAAAAATACTTTAGAGAAATTATACAGACATCGCTCAAAATAGAAAGGTCCATACACATCATGTGAACTCTGACAATTAAAGGGGGGATTTGAATAATAATGAAATAATGAACTCAGTGCTTTGCATTCAATAAACTACATGACACAAAATGTGCATGTTTAGAAATTGTCTAAGAAGCAGAGTAGATAAGCCTTGTAAATGATAATGTGTTCATAATTAACATACATATGTATTCATCAAATTTTGTCCAAAAGCACCACTGAGAAGCTGTTGTGTTTTATGTAAAATATAGATCAAAACCTAATACAGAGAGCTGAAAGAATCCTTAAAAGTTAGCTAGTCTAACCCTCTACTTCAAGGCAAGAGGAACTATAACTTCATTTTTATGGCACACATACTCATCTCAAGTATACTTAAAAGTACTCAGGGGTGGAAATGTCACCAGAGATAGAATATTAGGAATTCAGGTTGATATCAGGAGACAAAACAATCACCTCTCATTTTAGGAGAAATTGACAGTGTATTCAAGTATCCATTGCATAGCCATATACCACCTACTCAGAAGTCACCAGCTCAAGCCAGTGGGCTGGAGGCAAGGCTTATCTAGGATATACCTGGGGACTAGTTCAAGGCACACTGTATATAACTGATGCACTACAGCTTTGGGTTCAAAGAAAGTTAAGTGCCCATGAAGCTTTCAAACAGATGTGGATCATATTCTTATTAGTAAGGTAGCCATACTGAGTCAGACTAAAGTCTCTCTCACTCAAAATTCTATTGCTGTCAGACAGACAGTGACTTTTAAAACATCACAAAAACTACACTCAATTTAATGATTTTCTAGAGTGCTACTTTTTATAGGCTGGGCTGCTTTTTTAATATTTTTCTCTAAAAAAATAAATCAAAGATTGATCTCTCGCACAGGCTTTCTGACAGACTAGCATCAGCAGGAGTGTTCATGAGGAAGGGAAAAGGAGAGGAATCCTAGCTTATCTGCCTTTTGAAAAAACCCTCTCACGTAGAAACAAGCATAGATTGCAATAGTGAAGTCATTGTTGCCTGCTCTTCCTCATTGGTTACTGAGCCAAACTTCGTTCTGATGTGCTGGATTCTGGACCAAACAGGTAAAACAGGGTGGCTCTAAGATTGGCAATTATAAGCAAGATATGTCTTCTTGTAGGATTAATTTCAAACACCATGAGGTAGGGTACATGCTGTAGCTGATACCACTAACCAGTGCTGGGCATGGGAGACAGTAAAAGAATAATTATCAGCAAAGGTTGAGAAAGCCTGTAAGAAAAATGAAACTTAGCAGTAAAACAAAAAATGAGAAGAAACTGGCAAAATTTTCAAAGAAAACTGTGATAGCCTCTGTGATGGCTATAGCAACAAGACCTTCCAACCTTGCACTGACTTCTCCCTCTTTACATGGTGCTAAAACTAATATACCCAGTTTCTAATTTATCAGTTACTTAACTCCTCTTACTGTGCACTAAAATATAAAATACCCACCAAAAAATGGACACTCCAGTATATCAAAACTGAAATCTTCAAATTTTTTTCCCATTGAGCTATTATTTTCACTTCCATGGATGACTTCATGAAACCCTACAGAACGGTTTAAAAGACAAAATAGGAAGATTGAGTGGTAAACAAGAGCTACCAGCTATGGGCTCATTATTCTTTATGCTCCAACCCTGAATGGCCTTTAAAAGACAAATTTCTACTCTGCCGTGTGGTTTCTGCACCATGGCCCCGTGATTAATTATAAGGCGACACATGCAAAATCCACTATGATGGATTGTCTGCCCACATCAGCATAATTACTAGCCACAGTCATTGACAGACCTTGTTACTGGAGCAACCAACCAGTGGGATTGAGAGGTGAATGAAAATACTTTGTAAGAAAGGGCAAAGACATGCAATTAGAAAAAGGAAGACCTATCAAAGCAGTTAGCATAATCCCTCAGCTTTAGGAAACAACAGATAGCTGACAGGAGAGTGAATAATTCACAACAAATGCAGTGTCTTTAGATGATGAGTCTATAGACTCTGTAGTACTCAACTGTTAGAATGTTAGTGTTGCTTAATAATTTCTAAAAATCAAGTCTCTTTTTACGATCCTTGAGGGAATGAGCCATGGTTATAATCATAAAAACACTTGAAAACTTTGAAACTTTTACAGTGACTGTTGCTTTCTTCTTAAGATGACAAAGTAAAATTGGATTCTGAACATTGTAAAACTTCTGAACATTACATTATATTTAGCCTGAAGCTTTATTCTCAGAATTTAAAACTGAAGTCAGCAGGTGAACAATAGGACACCTATTGATGGGCCTAGACACTATCTGCTATTTCACCCTTCAGTAGTCTACAGCAAATTTAGTCACACAAAGTAGGATTCTCTTAAGTCTGACATCTAAAGATTGCTTTCGTGCTCGTATTTGCACTCTTGACTTGTCTTCAGTGGCCTTCTCCAATAAAGTGAGGAGATCGTTGCCTCCTGAGCCTACCTCTTTCTTTTGCAATACTTCAAAGGAAAGTAAGCAGAGGCAACAGGCATCTCAAGAAGTCAATAATTAGGTTGTTCAAAAAATACTCCTCCTGTTGAGGTCCCTTGTGGATTCAGTTCTGTTAAAAACAGCTGTATGGAAGAGAGAGCCAGGTGTACTCACCTCTATTATTATTCAACTATAACCAGAAAACAAAGATAGGTATATTTGTTTTCACCTAATGAATCGGCCCTTCAAAGCATCACCTTTTATTCTTTTGTTCTCCTAAACTGATTTTTCTTTTTTTAATGGAAATATAAATAATTAAGGGCACATGAAAATGGTGGATTTCTGGGAGAAAAATTCTAGTGCATTGATAGCTGTGTATGGGCTCTCTTTTGTGATACAGAATGATAGACTTGGTGGCTGTACGCCACTGAGTCATAAGTTGAAACTTAATCACAGGATTAGTAAATATTAGACAGGATAAGGCCACAGATATTCCATTAGCAGGGACTATATTCCCTAGTAATATAGGTAAGGAATACATATTCTAATAGGTAAGGAAATACATATTTCCTGATTCTGCTACAGTGTTTCTATGAAACTTCTTTCTGACAGGAAACATTGTGCCTTTCATATATGCCAACAAAGTAAAGTTTAGGAGAGTAACAGGTTGTGGAAGTTTTAAACCAGATGGCTACACTTTGACAGAAACATGCCAGTATTTCTGTGAAACAAGAAACCTGTGGAATGAGATCTCTAAATACCAGTAATGGTTCAGTTCACATGAAATGGAAAATTACAGTAATTAAATAAGCTTCTCTTTTTACCACTGAAACTTCTCTTTTATTAATACATCTTTGATAAAATTTCTCTTATATAAGCAATTTGATGTTTTACCATGAAGATCTTTTGACTTTTAGAGAAGGAGTGAATCCTGTATATTTTTCTATTCCAAGACTACAAGTTGAAGTTCAGTTTCACTGCCATGAGACACTGGAGAAAAAATTCTAGAGGAATATGAAAGTACCTTAAAGGGTGTGCTCTATGTATCTTTTATCACAAATTTAATCACTGTACAAATCTACTGACTGAGATACTATAAGCATATTCTCCCAAAGGTATGCTGCCCACAGTCTTCATTCTTAGTCCTTTATAAATATGCGACAATGAAATGTTACACCTTTTATCGCCATTGAACAAGCAAACACTATTCGTCACTGATAACTTCTGCAGAATGGTACACGGCATCCAAAATTTATGACACAGATTTGCATGTGAACATGGCTAAGACTGGTTTTTCTATACATGTTATGTTAGTTTATGAGTAATTTATCTTAAAAAATTCTTAGCTACAGGCTGTGGCACTTTATGGTTTCAGCTGTTTGGCATGCCACAGTATGTATGTTTAAAGATGTAAAAGTATGAGAAATATGGCACATTATCTTATATATTATTGCTAATATATTTCACACTATTTTGGTCTATTTGGGAAAGGAAGCAATTTAGGTTTCAAAAAAAATATGGACCCAATATTCTTTTCCTTATAAGCTTAGCCGTATCAGAGCAAGAAATTCAATAGAACTTATCAAATTAAAGAGGCTACCATTATTAATATTTAAATTATTGTTACTTGAATTAATGCTCTAATAACATTATAACCTAATATGGCCAGATAATTTAGAAAGCAATCATTATTACCATGAAGGGAGATTTGACTGATTATATCAAACTACGGAAATTTTCTGAGATTAAAAAGAGAAGTAATCATCTGTGGTGTGCCCTAGTACAATACTGCTAACTACACAGAGAAACACAAATACCTACAATTTTAATTCCTACATTTAACAATGGCATACAGAGTAAGGCTATATATTTATGCTGATCATCTTTCTCTCTGGATTTTTTCCATCTGTCTTATTTCTTTATACAAAAGGATAAAAAGATGTGTCTTTTCCATGTCTATAAGATCCTCTAAAACTCTTAAAAAAGTTTCATATAACATATACACCAAAGAGTTTACACATACGATTTCCCATTAATGTGGTACGCCAGTAGAGGGGAAACTCCTAATCATAGTTAGGGCTAAGTGAAAAGGCCAGAAACAACATTTAAAATCATAGAATCAACTGGATTAGAAGAGACCTCTGATATCATCGAGATCCAACACCACTGTGATTACTAGATCATGGCACTAAGAGCCCCATCCAGTCTCATCTTAAAAACCTCCAGGGATGGTGAATCCACCACGTCTCTGCGCAGGCCATTCCAATGCCTGATTACCCTCTCTACAAAGACTTTCTTTCTAATATCCAACCTAAAACTCCTCTGGCACAGCTCAAGCCCATGCCCTCTTGCCCTATTGCTGGATGCCTGGGAGAAGAGACCAACTCCCACCTGGCTACAACCTCCTTTCAGGTAGTTGTAGAGAGTGATGAGGTCTCCCCTGATCCTCCTCTTCTCCACACAACCCCAGCTCCCTCAGCCTCTCCTCACAGCGCTTATGCTTGAGTCCTCTCACCAGCCTACACATGCAAACCATTAAGTCAATGTCTATTATATGCTATTAAAGAAAGCATCTATCCCTGCAACCACCTGGAAACAGTTTTCCATGTAAATCTAGTGAAGAGCCAATTTAGGAACAAAGCAACATATGATGGACAGCCTAGACTAAACAAGAGGCTTTAAGATAGCAGGCAGTTGACTTCAGGGAGAACAGTGGAGGAAGCTGCTGGTCCATAGACTGGAAGAACTACCTAACAGTTTTTTAACTTCTAGCTGTTTTAGCAATAGTCATCAAATCTCACAATTCAGCCTGGAAAATGATTATGCAATGGTCAGAAATCATTCCTCTCAATCATTCTAATAAGTTGTAGAATAAAGGAAAGTGTTGGAGGATTTAAGATTATTTCTTCTCTATAATTTCAAAGCATCTACTTTTTAAAATGGTTAAATCTATTTTTTTATGGCAGATAGTGTAGATTTGTAAGAACCTATTCTTAGAGGCCCTGTTGATAAACATTTTTACTTAAAACATTGTGTATTGAAACTATACTAATTTACTTATCTTGTGTTTTTCCAGTGTTATCACATTGTAACTTCTGTCAGTAAACAGAACAAATTAACAGTAGACACACAGATCTGATTTTTCCACATCTTTTTAAAAACATTAACTCCAGAAACTTTTGTAATGTGGAAACAAAACTTGAAAAGTGCACATCAATGGAGACATTTCTGTGAAATATAGAATGTATGTAGAAAATTATGACTTGGAAGCTTTTTAAGTTTTGGCAACACAAAAAGACTATTAAGTCACTTTGGGAAGCACCAAGTTCCTATTCTAAATAATTGCTACAGAGTAAGCTTCCCTATTCCCTAGTTGCTAATTGCTTCCATTTCTCTTTATTTCTAGCTTTCTTAATGTATCTATTTACAAAATATTAAAATATTCTGTTTCAAAGTGTAGAAAAATTGCATTTGCTCTTACTGAATAGCGTGTTCATATTATATCAATTTGCTTGTCAGACTAACCTTAAAAGAAAGATAGATAGATAGATATAAAGATAGATAGATATAAAGATATATTGATTTGTTCCTCCATGTCTTTGCAAGCCTTCCAAGCTTGCTGCTCTCTGCAAATGCCCGAGAATCAGGCTTCTTGAGTGTGAAGCCATGAAATCCTTCTTCTACAGCCAAGAAGAAAAACATGTTCTAAAGAGATATCCTCCATTCAAAAGAATGAATACAACCAAAACTTTGTAGAAGTATGGATTTACAAAATTACCGCTTCCAACATTTTACATGCACCATGCAGATGAACTGCCTAACACCTAAAGTCATAGTGCTGTTTCAGAGATGTGTAGATCAGTGCTTTCTGGGAAACAGAGATAGCATACACAGAAATACTGTGACTGAAATATGGGGTGTAGAGGGTAAAATCAAATGCTTATTTCTTACAAGAGAGTAACAGTGAAGTTTTGCCACAGTGCTAGGAACTATGCCAATCAATATATTAAAATATAACATGAAAAAAAGGGAGTAAAATGCATGGTTTTTCCAAATGAATGGGAGATTTTCCTTCTTCAGTACTTTGCTCCATCTGACTTTTGATGTATAAACCCAAGAAAAATACTAAAAGTGATGATCACTTACATTTATAATCATTTAAATACTAGATTATTAATATCTAAATTTAAGCTAGTAATAGAACTCAGATGAAAAACAAAGACTTTCTTATATCCATTAGATTCAGACCTTATGGCCACATTATTATGTTTGGGGTTTTTTATTCTTTGGTGGCACTCAGAATCTACATTCTGTTTTTGTAAATCTCACTGTAGAATGACCCAACATTTGAATATGTCAGTGTCCATAATATTTGAACAAATCTGGGAAATCTGGTAATGACAATAAAATCTCTACACTCAGCTTTAAATAGTTTCTTGCACATCTTCGTCTATTGATGTGACTGTGTTTAAGACAAAGTGAGTCATTGCTTTTGTGTCAGAAGCAGCAGACGGAGTTGGAAATAGATGATTTTGTGAAGTCTGTCAATAAAGGAAACACCTGTTACAAACATATATAATTACACTGAATTTCATATGTACCTAATGAAAATTAAACCAATTTGTTTAGAGGAAACCAAGACAAATGCAGAAAAATTATTTCAGTAATAAGTTCTTCTTATTAAAGAAATTGGTACAGATCTTTAAGATCTGAGCAAGCATGCGATGACTGAGTAATACCAGCTCCAAAAAGATGAAAAACAAGTAAGCTTTACATTATTGGTAGAGCATTTTATGTGTCAAAGTTTTGTAAATAAAAATTGCATAAAAAGGCAAAACTACTTATTTTACAAGAAAAAAAAATCTTGCCTTTGGAGCCTAATAGACAGAAAATTACGTTATTAATTAAAGCTAATGATACCAATGTTTCAGATTAAGATCTAGCAAGTGCAAGCCTGCTATGTGTGTTGGCAGCATTTTTTAGGACAGCAGTAATTCAGAAGATGAAAAGGATGTTATAATAAGGAAATTAAGTCATATTCTATCTCCAGGGAACTCACTGCCATCATCAGAAAACTGATAGTTATGAATTGGATTTATAAGACATAGACATGCTTGGTATAGATCATAAAACTAATTGTGAATTGCAGAGAAATAAAGACAATGAAACTCATTGCTTTCATCTTATGGGGAACTAAGTAGACAGAAAAAGCATCTTTGAGCTATAAAACATGCTTAATCTGCACAAA
Organism: Dendrocincla fuliginosa; assembly: GCA_035047845.1. Classification (NCBI taxonomy): domain Eukaryota; kingdom Metazoa; phylum Chordata; class Aves; order Passeriformes; family Dendrocolaptidae; genus Dendrocincla; species Dendrocincla fuliginosa. The sequence goes on along the minus strand of JAWWMO010000138.1, from coordinate 36,299,574 downwards.
CCAACAGACCTTAAGAAGAAAATAAGAGCAACAGCAAAAAAAATCAAAGCCACTGATAAGTAAATTATAGTGTTACACACATGCGTATGTAATTTGTGCTTTACATCACTGCTAAAATTAATGATCTGGTTGAAAAATTTTGAAAGAGCAAGAACCGAGGAGGAAGAGAAGTAGAAAAACATAGATATTTTTAATGGCTGAAATACATTTTCATTTTCACTCTTTTTAAATCAACATAGCATCATCATTTGTAACAACCAGACAAAAGCATCTTTTCTGGCACTGATAAATATGTGCACATACATAACGGAATGTGAACTGGCTGGATTGTCTTCTGTCTGAAATTATTCAGAAACAAAATAAAGTCTACATCATCATCTTTAGAGGAAAAAGTGGTCATCATAAAGATGCATACTTCCTTGTATTATTCTAGGTTAAAGAATCTGTTTTGTACACTAGTTCCTTAGAGCTGTCATTTAAGTTTATTATTCCCTAATATGCATATTAATAGTACATACTTTAACGTACTACTTTGAAACAGTGCATAAAATACGCAAAACTAAGCTCTTGCTGGTTATCACTATGATAACAACTAGTTAAACTAATCAGAATCAGAAGAGAGAAGGTACTTTCCCTCATTCATAATTTGGAAAGCAAAAAGTCCTTTTGGGATACACATTTTTCATAATTTCAGATCACGCTTGACCTCACCTCTTTTGTTTAACCAAGCCTATTAATCAAATACATCCCAGAGGTGACTAATGATCTTCCAGAATTGTAATAGAAGCAGAAAGTCAAGGACAGAACAAATTGATCCACATCACCTACCTTATTAAGTTTACAATGCTGACAATGCTTTACCAGTTTTACCCAGAATTGTAGCCCATCCGGTTATTTTAAGACTACTTCTTATGATTTGACATACTAACTCTCAAAGGACTGGATGACAGATTTTTCTCTCAGTGCAATATAGCCTTTAAAAATCTATTTTGTAGATTCTTTCCATCAGATACAAATTAAGGGGCAGTTAAAGTTACTTTTATAAATCTTCCTGAAACCTGTAAGCAGCCTCTCATTGAAAGATCCTTGCAGATCCTTGCATCCGAATGTACTTTTTAGAAGTAGTGTGCATCAACTTTTCCACATAGTTTTGTTCAAATAAATGAAGGCAAAATGGAATTGACACCACATTCAGTTTTCATTCTTCAAAAGTATAAATAAAATTTTTTGTTCATATGATCACTGTGTTGAAAAGACCTGTTAAAAAGTGCAGCTTACAAAAAAAACCCCAAAAAAACAAAAAACAACAACCACCAACAAACCAAACAAAAAAAAACCACACACACACACAAAAAGAAAAAAAGCCAAAGAGGACCCAGTAATAAACAGTATTTCTGTTCTGGCTTCACAAAAGAGCAGATAGATTTTTCCAAAGGGACAAAAATTGGAAATAATGCTTCCCATGCTGTTTTTGCATAGCAATTTCAGCAACAACCAAATTAGAGATCTAATGCTACAGCAGTTACTCATCTAGGAAGGATGAGGTTTACCCTCTGTTTTGCAGATCTCTGATTAAGAGGATTGGAACATTTTTTGTTGACATAAATGGGCCAAACTAAACCTACCAACTCAGTTCACACAAAAGTGATGGGGAACGGGATCTTCAGCTTGGTGCAACTCTGCTTAAAGAATATACTGTTATCCCACAGCAGAAATTTGAAGGAAGAGAAAACATTGCCCTTCCACATCAAGGGATGAATGCCTACCTATGATATCACAGACACTAATTAATGAGTTAGAGATTAACTGTTTTTTAGTCATCACAAAAACAAGCATGTATATTTGAGAATAATTTAGACAGTATTTGAGGCAGAAGTAGGAGGTGATCTGCTTGTAGAATATATAGAGAGTAATTTTTTTTTATATACCACTGAACAACTCATAGGTCATATATACAACATAATTTTCTGACTCAAGAATATTTGTGCATATGTGCTGTTAAGAATTGTGTCGCGTCTGGGAAAAAGAGGATGCCATTAACTTCGTAAAATGAAGGACTCTATTCAATAAGTACTGAAAAGCCAATGTAGTGAAAGATCCATCATTATTCATATTTTAGATAGCAAGAAGAATGGAAAAGCAATAAAACAGAAACCTCTAAAACCCTGTGACATTTCAGAAAAGAAAGAGAAAAAAAAAAAGACTGAACAATTAGAGATTTACTGTATGCTTTACTGGTTGTGTGGAAAGAAATTAATAACAGAGGACAGAAAGGTACAAAGAGAACAGAGAAAAGGAGTGAGAATAATATTACTTGAAGAAAATTACTTTCAAATTATGTCTTTATATAAATTGAAGACATGAAAAGTAGTATGAAAGAAAACTTCAAGAACACTGTGATTGTACCAAAGTCCAAAGAAAAGTGAGAGAGGAGCTTTGTTCAGAGCCACATTAACCAAAAGCTTTTGATGACTGGGTAAGAATTTCCTTCATAGTTCCCCATTGCTCCTGGGAAGGGACTTAATACCCTATATATATAGCGCATGCTCCCACAAAAACTGCTTTGCTAAATACTTAACAGAAAAGTCACAGTTCTACTCACTGGCCTCCCTCTGCTAAGGACATCAGAGGATGTCCTTACCCATCTTTCAAAAGTAAGCCAAAATGTATTAAAACTTTGTTTACAAAATAGCTTTATTCATGACCACCTCATGGATGCATCTTTCAAATAGAAAATCTCACTGTAAACCCATTGGTTTGGTTTTGAAGGACTATGTCATCAGAAAATCTGAAAACTACCTATCAAGTAGAGAGACGTCATCAGAATTCTGAGTAGTGAGTGGTGGTGGACCTGAACTACTTGTTATTTTACTGAAAGAAAAAATAAAATTATAATTCTTCTCATTACACCAGATGTCTTTATAAGACATCTGAAAACTGTTACAACAGAGAAAAAAATTACTGAAAAGATACATAAAATTTTATCAAATAATCTCTTGTAACTCACTGTGATTTTAAGGATCATCGTGCTCATCTTGAAGACAAGGTGATACAAGACAGCCAGCGTGGCTTCACCAAGGGCAAGTCCTGCCTGTCCAACCTAGTGGCCTTCTATAATGGAGTGACTACATCAGCTGACAAGGAAAGGGTTACAGATGTTATAAATTTGGACTTCTGCCTTTGACACAGTCTCCCCCAACATCCTTCTGTCTAAATTTGACAGAGAAGAATTTGGTGGGTGGACTGTTAGATGGATAAGGAAACAGTTGGATGATTGCATCCAGATCACTATGGTCAATGGCTCAGTCTTGATGAACATCAGTGACAAGTGGTGTCCCTGAGAGGCCACTGTTATTTAATATCTTTATTAATGACAAATATGAAAGGGTTCAAGTGTACCACCTCAGCAAATTTGCAACCAAATTGTTCTAAAGTAAACCCTCCAAGTATGTATTTACAAACACCGATGCTTCACTGTTGTTTTACTCTAATCTGCCCCAAGGGATCTATTAACAAGAACCTGGGCTATCATTGCCTTCTGGAGTGGGTCATAGCACCATATCATAAACTTATGGGAATGTCATCATCTCTGTGGTGCAGTGATATATTTTCTCCTTGCCATGAACCTTGAATCATCACAGGCAATGCTGTGGTTGCAGATGTGCTTGGGCACTTTACTGCTGAAGTGACATAGAGACAGACTCTGCAAAAGCAGTAGGAACCCATCAAGGTCCCATTAATTTGTGTTGTATTTTGGCATGGGGACATCTACATTAGCAGTGTTTCTGAGGCAGTGGGCAATCTGGGCTGGTCTGTAAAGTTTATGTTAGCAGTGAGTGCCACTCACAGTCTGAAGTAAAATTCTACCTACTAAAGGTTTTATTAGGCTTAACGATCTTAAGAGATATTGAGTGTGTTGACTAGAAAGTGCTATATGTCTCTATCTTTGTTATCAGTAAAATAAATAAAAGTCAATCCTGCATCCAACTCAGAGATGATCTAATTAAGGTATACAAATAATCAAATCATTAAACATTACAACGATTACTCCTATGCCATGAAAGTTAGCAAGTGGAAACTTGCAAACCAAATAAAATCCATTAAAAGATATTTTCCATAATTTTAAGTATTGACATCCAGTTCCTCCAACATGAGAATACAGTCTTTTCTCTATTACTCAAAGCACAGGTAACTCATATTTAATGTTACTAAAGCAGTACTGAGCTGTTAGTGATTCCTGTAACATTCCTCCAGAGAATACTGAAATCCAGCATGATTAATGATTTAAATTAATCCATGTATATTGATAACAGGTATTTTAATTTTTAAAAAAATCATATCAGAAGATATGCTATGGTAATTTGATAGAATGCAGTTTTTAGTATTGAATGAAAAGTAATCAAGTTACAATAAAGACAGCTGAATAGTAATGTGCACAGAACTAAAGTAGTGCCACCCCTAATTAATGTCCCCTGGTAGCAAATCTATTAGTTTTGTAACTGTGATCCAGGAGCATGTAAATGAATAGGACTCAGAACAGTAACTACATGTGGTAATATCTATATACCTAGTATTTTGATTTATATTACTGGACAACAATGATCCATTAGCAATTAAATTTGGCATTTTTATGCTACTTCTATAGATCCAAACAAAGGGTTTACAAAGCAAAAGAAGAATGAAATAGGAAGTTCATCTCAGGAACTTCTATTATAAATGAAACAGCTGTCAAAAGTGGAGGGAAACCATACAAGTTTTCTCAAATTAGGGAAATGATTTCATAATTTTTTTTCTTTAAGTATAAAAAAAATTAAATGGGCCCATGTCTGTAATTCCAAAATGTAGATGCACTCTCATTCACTTTGCAGCAACAACCACTTTATGAAACAACTGAAAGGTAACAGGAAAAAAATTAACAGGAAAAATTTAGGGAACATGAAGTTTTCTCCTTCCTTCTCCAGCTTCAGTATGTGCATAAATATGCTATTTCAAACTCTAAGGAACACCTCATCTCTCTAGTACTTGTGATTTTGTAAAGAGTAACAACTGTAAAGAGATGACAACTCTAACTGTGCATGGTCAACACATTCAGAATATTGAACACACTCTGCCCTTCCAAAATCAACTAAGGGGCTCACCACATCTCATATGTTATACAGCTCTAGCCTTACTGCTTAGCACATAGATCTTGTGGGCAAACAGGTCACTGTGGCACAAGCACTTCAGATGAAATAGCTCAAAACTTCCTGTAAAAATATGATGATGATGGTACTTGCCCTAAAAATCTACTAAGCAGTATCATTATTGGAATGAGGCTAATAATTTTTTTACATTGTTATTATTAGTACTAGAAAGATTGCACATCATATATGACAAGCTCAGACATTTGTTATTCTAACCAAAACATGTCTACTGTATAAAAATAACACAATATAATATGATTATTAAATGCAATAAACTGCTCTTGATGTCATCATGTTTTTCTTGCTTTACATCACAAAGTTTAACAACAATTTAAGAAATCCAAATCCAACACAATGTTGTAGGCAGGTTTAGCTTCAAGTATGGAATACTGTTTAATTCCAATCTGAATTTGGCTTCTGGATGGAAAGGACAATGAAATCCTGATGATGAAATCTCTAAAATCACTGCTACAGTATTGTCTTTTAGAACTGTAAGGTCTTTGATCAAGGAAGTTCTGATGCAAGTAAAAAAACCCATCCTATTAAAAAAAAAAAAAAAAAAACAAAAAAAAAAACACACCAAAAAATTATGAGCAGCCACTACTAACCCCTAACTGATAACGATGAAAAGGAGAAAGGGTGATATATTTTTCATGGCTGCCCTTAAGGAGTAAGGCTTTTAAAAAAAATAAATCCATACTTTGGAAAGGTGAAAGCTGCCACGTGCCAAGGGGAGGACAAAGGAAGATGGTCCTCAGCCAATAAGGGGTGAAAGCTGGAATGACTTTATTCGGGATACATGAGACTCTTATAGGGTTTGGAGGAGGGGTTTGTAAACTGGGAGGAGTTGGGGCGGGACACGACAAGTATGGGGAAGGAGAGGAGGGAAGGATAGGAGGGGGGAAGAGGAGGGGGGAGTGGCTAGCTTTACATGATGACGCTAGGTTTGCATCACTAGCCAGCCAATGAAAAAATAGGGAATAAACAACCAATGGGGACAGGTTACCGGGTAGCCATAGCCAATAGGGATAAAACATACAAATACCGGTGAAATAACTATCTATCTAATACAAAGAGTCACCATCTATGCTATAGAAAACCTTTTAAAACGTAAACTTCTGTAGCTTGAGGTAGTTGTCTGTTTTCTGGTGTTTATCACTTGATAGCTAGCTCTATCCACTGGTGAAACTGTTCATCCTAGTTGTTTTGGCAGTCCTGAGATCTGGGTTCCCCAACAGAAAGCAACATTCAATTTCTTATCAGTTCTGACTTAACACATGCACAACATGTATTTCTGACTTAGAGCTGTAGGGTTGTTCTGGGAATTCAACAGCTGCTCAGTCACAAACTGCCTCACTCCTTCTAACCTGTACTCGCCCCACATATTAATGAATTGCTTGGTGGTATAGTTTCAACAAGACTGATACTGTCTACTTTTTGCTATGTACATCACACATCAATGCATTAAAAATCACTCAGGATTTCAGAATTTACAGAAATTATTATTACATCTCATTGTGAGAATATTACTGAATTTTCCTGAGTTGAAATAAGTCTTGTAACTTATCATTTGCCTTTCAGAGGCTTCATTTTAAGGCATCTACTTTATATAAATAAACATTCAGCTTTTAAGTATAAGAAGTCCATTTCTTGGGGCTTAAAATTTAAATGTCTACGTTTCCCCATTACAGAATCTATAAGTGTAAAATTGAAAAATACATTCTAACATTTTTAGTCAGTGAAGTTCATACAACAATTTTTTAGGTTGCAAATAATTTGTTACGTTGTGGTTTCTCCATCTGTACAGATATTCAACACCTGGCATCATGGTTTAACCTGGCAGGGAGCTGAACACCACACAGGTGCCTGTCCACTCCCTCTCATCCTGGTGGGATGCGGGACAGAACTTGGAAAAAAAAAAGGAAAATTTATGTTTTGAGATAAAGACAATTTTAACAGGCCAGAAATAGAAGGCAAACTACTACTACTACAACATTAGAAAACAAGTATAAATGTTCACCACCCAATGATAATGCCCAGGCAGCAGCACTGAATGAGGTTATCTCAAGAAGTCCCTTCTTACCCCAACGCCTTCATGATTCTACAGTCACAACTTGTCAGTAATAAGGTAATATGTGAATGAAGGATGAGATCAGTTTTGTGTTAAAGGCTTGCTCAAACAACTCACTCTTCAGGGATCTAGCTCATCAGTGTTGCAGACTTCGCAAATTGAGGCAAATATGTCCCCAAGCTGTTTTGGTACAGACTTCTGTGGCATGTTACTGACCTTTTGCAATCTTTTTCTAGAGGGAAATGAATCTTGATATCAAAGGCTCATGAAACAATAACAGTATGGTTGTTTCTTGGTTATTTCAATGGTGTGCTGTCAACAGCAGGGTTTATGAGCCTGATAAATGTGCATTCATGCAGAATAGGGAAAAGGCCACATTTGCATTAAAATTCAGTTTTAATTGTCCTATTCTTTATTGATGTTTGGTGAATTGGATCTATAAAGAACCATTTTTAAGCAGAATGAAATTTGACAAATAGTATAGCTGTGTAAACAGTTTCAGTAATTATGGCAGCAATTATTTTCTGTTCTATCTCTTCAAAGCTTCAAAAAGAGGAAAAAGAAAGTGACAACAGACCAGCTTTAGAAACCTTGTGGAGATCTCAGTATTATAAAAGCCAGAGAAGCCAAATATCAAAAATTTATGCAACATATGTTTATTAAAAGAAGATAGACATTGCCCCATCCTGATTTTCAAAGAGGAAGACCTTTCTAACTCAGAGAAATCAATAGACTCTAATTAAGCAAACACATATGAAAAATGCCAGCTACGCAAAAACTTTAAACAAGAGCATAAAAAGTTATGCAGTCAAAAAATATTATACACCACCATATTAATTATGCAACTACTAGAAATCATACAGACATTATTCTCTCTCCAGGCTCGGTTAGAAAAATCCGTCACTGCTCAGGATGATAATGAGGACACACTGGTAGTCAGTGATTAACTCTTCAGACAGGTTTTGTTGTATTCTGTAGAGGCCTGGTTATGCAGCAAGCCCTTTAGTCTGAAATTATTGACATTTTCAGTGCAGGAGGAGAGAATAACATTCTAGGGGCACTAGTGCTGTTGAGAGCATGATTCCTAAAAAACCACAGGTATGCTGCATACAAGTATACATGAGAGATCAGATTATGATAATATTCATTTCTATACTCAGACCTCATTAATCATCCAATATCCAAAGTGTAATAACTCAATCCCAAAAGAGCACTACTTGCCAGTTTCTCATTTCACACTAACTACAAGCAGGGCCACTGGGAGTATTGTCATACACTGACTAGGGAAACCATAGAGACCTGAGCATGTCAGTGAATTCCTCCTCAGAATGGAAAGCTTCAAAAACAGTTAGAAAGAATACAAAATGGCAACCATTTACATTAAGAGCTTAAAATACAATGCAGAAGACATGCAGAGAAAATCTAGAAAATAAAACAATAAAAAGAATCTTGCAAGGAGAAAAGAAGCCTATGAGTTCAGAAAAAAAAAAATATAGCTTTAACAGAGGAATAGCAACAAAATCTTTATGACTACAAAGGAAAATATTAATACCCTGCAGAATACAATACTGATGAGAAGTGAAACTAATTTACAAGTTTCTTAGTCCTCCTGCTTTTCATTTTTCTGAAACTCAGGAATACTCAGGAAATGCAGAGAAAGAAAAAATATTTTCATTATCTGTCCATTAAGGAGATTCAGAGAGCTGCTAGGCAGAGCAAATGATATGCTACCTAGCAAATCAAACCTAAAAAATTCAATTAATTCCTAGACAAAACCTAAAGTAGGTGTGTTTACTGTAATTTTCTACTTCTCATAGTCTCATACAAAATAGTGAAGATACATGGCTTTTCAAACAAAGAATGTGTATCAAGGTATGCAGCCCTCTGTCCCTTGATACATAAGAGCCAGACTGAAGGACTTTGTCCAAGAGAGTGCACCACATTTAAAAGCTGTGCTAAGTGACTCAGTGCTTACACTTCTTTTTCTGAGTATCAGTCCTGTTACAGTTCTACCCTTCAATGTGTTCTGAAAGCACAGAAAGGGAGCAGACATATGCAAAAGAATGTGAATTTACAGGTAGAGTTTCATGGAGACTCAGCTCTAGAAGAACCAGAGTCACTGCCACATAAAACGCACATAATGCAAAGCTCTGCAGCTTGTGGATAAGACAAGAAGGCAACAAGACAATAATCTGAATGATAGAATCATAGAACTGTTTAGTTTGGAAAAAGCCTCTAAGATCACAGAGTCCAACCATGAACCCAGCACTGCCAAGTCCACCATTAAACTACATCCCTAAGTGTCACGTCTTACACATCTTTTAAGTACCACCAGAGATGGTGACTCAAATGCTTTCCTAGGCATCCTGTTCCAATGCTTGATCATCCTTTCATCCTTTCAGAAAAAAAGAAATTTTTTCCAATATCCAGTCTAAGCCTCTCCAGGCACAACTTGAGGCCATTTCCTCTTCTGCCACTTGTTATCTGGGAGAAGATGCTGATCCCTTTCAAGTAGTTACAGAGAGTCATAAAGCTTTCCCTGAGACTCCTTTCTCCAAGATAAACAAACCTTTGGCCACTCCTCATAAGACTTGTGCTCCAGATCCTTCACCACCTTCACTAACCTTCTCTGGATTCTCTCCAGCACCTCAATGTCTGTCTTGTAGTGAGGGGCCCAAAACTGGACACAGTAATCGAGGTGTAGCACCACTAGAGGGACAATCACTGCCCTGGTTCTGCTGGCCACACTATTGATGATACAGCCCAGGCTGACACTGGCCTTTTTGGCCACCAGGGCACACTGCCGCTCATGAAATAGTGCACCTAGTTTGACCAAATGATCAACATCACCAATAGAGGAAAGACAGGTATTTTTTAGGCATCCTAGCACATGTTATTTTAGAAAAGATTTACAGGATGAGCAGCTGAAGAGTCAGAGGTGATCTGCCCACACTGCAGACCCTCACAGAAAGTAATTAGCTGCTCACAGGATACACTACCAAATACACTACTTTGCAAACATAGAACTAATTCACCAAGAACTAGAAGACTTCCAATATTTAGTATGAGGCAGCTGATAATTCAGCTACCTTTCTATATGCTAAGGACTCTTTTTTTTCCACTTCTAAAATGCAGAGTGCAGCAGCCTTGCTCTCACTTTGAGGACAAAGAGCTTCCTCTGACAGAAGCACCCATCACTACTCCAGTCAATCCATCAGTGGGAGCTGCCTGTAAGAGAGTGTTGTTGCCTCCACTCTCTGCATGCAACCCCTTCTGCATATACAGTTCAAACAATATGTCAATATTATTATTAAATTATCTGTCTGGATTACCAGTGCAGGTGTGTTTTATTAGGCCACACAAGTATGGACTATTGCATGACTGAAAGATAATTATCTCTTAAAACATTTGAGAGCTGATGTATTGAGTTGTCTAATGGTAGAAAATAAAACTTACTGAAGCACAGCTAGGCACATGAGAATGCTAATATTATCAGACAATAACAAACATATTTTGATACTGGGAACATGAGTCTAATTACTATGATTCTGCATTTTTAACACCGATCAGAAATTCAATCCTCTCTCTCCCTTCATAACATAAATAACTGGATTTAATTATGTTGCTTTCATTTGAAAGGATGAAGAACTGTGCTTCTTGTTCATGCCCACATTTTATTTCTTACCATTTCATTAAAATTGACCTGTTTACTGTGACACGTTCTGCCTCCCCTCCATATCCTAAAACACACTGTGAAACAGTTCATTTAAAGACATGATGAACAGAATTACTTTTGCCTCCGATTGTCTCTGGAACATGTTTTGTTTTATTGTCTGCTGGGAAATACCCTGTTGATGAGGTACAAGTTCTCAAATCAAGACAGCATTCCTGATATGCTGTTAAAAAGTAGATTCCTTTCACAATTCCTCTGGCAATCGGATACATTCATTGTAAGTTGCTGACATGCATATTCTTAAATGTGCAAAATACTAACAAAAAACAAGCACTACAACCCAAAAAGACGAAGAGAAGAGAACTGATGATAGTATTTAAGTCTTCCCTAGCCCTTGAAGGTATCAGCACCTTATTTATACCCAAGAATCCTAACAGCTGAGTAACTGAGTCCTGAGGTAACATTGCATCAAGAAGTATTTTTAAAATTAGCAAGTTAGGGCTAAAATCAGCAGAAACTAGATGGCCGAGTTAAAGGATTAATTAAATTGCAGTAAGAGTTGATGGGTTCCTGTAATTAAAGATTAAGGATGGAACATTTTGTGCTAGGAACAAATACATGAGGAGAAACTGTAGGAAATATGACGGATACCTAATATTTGAGAAGTCAGCAAGATTTTGTCAGGTGCTATAACCAGGTCACAACATTCACTTTTGCCCTTAAAAGCCATTTTTTGCCATTTGCATGGTATTCTGTACCTAAAAAACTTCACATAATCACTTTCAGGGTGCTATAAGGTATTCAGGATATTACAATCTGTAGGAGGACATGACTACAGACATGCAACAATTCTAAAGAAGTCAGAAATATCTGACAATAGTGATTGTGGTCCAAAATAACAAAAAGATTGATTCCTTGAAGAGGTGAGTCTCACAGAAATTTGTACTTTGCTTGCCCTATAGAAGCAACCTGAGAGTTCTCTAATTAACATAGGAAATCTACATTAGAAAAGGATGATGACTTTTAAGATACTAAAAGAACAAAGTCTCTGTGATGTGTCCACCAAAACTGAAGTTATCACAGATATCTTTAACGGTCTTCTAAAGCTGTACAGCAAAACTCAAATGTTTTGCATTTCACAAAGTAATACATACTACATGATTATACACTTGTACCACATTAATTATACTCCAATAGCTGGCTCTCATAGTGGTCTGTCAACACAAAAAATGGCTATTTACATGAAAACATGCCTTATGTAGAAAAAGCTCCTGTTAAATAATATTGATTGCAGACTGTTAGCATTAGAACCAAACAGGTCCTACTAATCATTCCCTAAGAAAAGAGACACTTTTGTTTTGTTTTGTTGGGTTTTTTTTTTGCATATACAACTTCAGAGACAGATTCCTAAAGAAAAGATGCTAAGCAAGACTCACAACTAGACTGCTTGTTGAAAAATGAAAAGGACCCAAGCACATGTCTGAATTCACAAGAAAAGTGGAGACTGCTTAGACATATAATCATTTATGTGATTAGCTGATCAATAGCAATCAGACCTGAGACTTCCTACTGCTTCTTGAAGCTTATGGCGTGTGTCTGTAGCTAGAAACAACACTCACTTTCTGACATACAGTAGAATTACAAATGTACAGGGTTGCCCATACAATTATACACTCCATTAAAAACTTCCTCCCCAGAGAGAGGAATACTTAATTTCAAAATTTGGTATCATTTCCAGGGCCTTGTATTCCTAAATGACCTATTATAATAGTTACATTCTTACAGTTTGGAAAATAATAACCATATTTCTGGTAAATGAATCTTCCCTCTCCTCACCACCAACTACAACATACTCTCCTTGATTGCTTTTTTCCAAATACATTCACTATGGAAACAACTGATCCACATTTTAGAACAAACTTTAAGAAATACTACAGTAGTGGACCTCAAATATTTAAAAGAAAAAAATGTGACACAGTGCTAGCTAGCTTGTTGGAGGTATGTTTCTTATGCTGGTTTTGAGTGACAGGGATTAATCTGAAAGCTGGATCCTTATACAAGAGTCTCAGTAGCTGCCAGAACTACTTCAACACTCCTTGGTTTAATGTGCAGAAATGAATTTTCTGTCATGGGGATGAGTCCTAGGCCATTTTTCACAAATAAAAAGGCTTCAGGGAACTAGAAGAGGGCTGGAGAGACAGCTTGGACAGTCAGACTCTGCTTATACTTCCATAACAAATACTCTATCCTTGAAACTACTCTGTTGGAGACAGTCTGATGCTGTCACATTTTCCCACCTTTTCCCCTCATCAACTAGTATTTCTGACAGTCTGTTCTAATGCCCTTTTTTTTCCTTTTTTCCCTCTGCTTTGAGGAGGTTGTAGGTGCAACACCACATTATATAAAATTTTCTGAGGCAAATACAACTACTCTCAAGCCTTCTGGGAAATAATAATAAAAAATCCATAGAAGCAGGACAGAGCAAATCAAATAGGGATTGAAGTATCAAAAAAGGCCAATGTTTCACTCAGACATAATACACAAAATTGTTGCTTATAAACAACAGGAAAAACTGAGTATCAGCAGCCCAACAAACAGACTTCCTACATTGTCAAGATACCACAGGGAATAACATCATATTTGAAGAGTGCAAAACCACTTACAGGAATCTCAGTGAGTTTATCAGAGGAGTTACTTCTCCACATTCTCAAAATATCCTATAAAGATCGATAGGATTAAGTCAAAAACCATAAACAAAGGCCCCACATTACTGAAGCGAGCAGATCAATAGGAATTATTAGTAATCAAAAGGATCTAGGATCAATAGGAATTATTAGTAATGAACAGATAAATACTGAATTACTAGAACAAAATACATATCTTTTGCTTATTTTACATGGCAGTTAGATACCAGGCAATTTTACTAGGTATCTTAAAATGTATCCTTAAAACCTAGTACTGTTAAATTCCCTTTCATGTTTTAAGCTTATAAAATACATTAAGTATTTAATATTCATAGTCTCCTTCTGGGGAAGACTATTTCCTGCGACAAGTAGCAAAACTCTTTGGAGTTTGCTTTCTTTCTCCAAGACTACCGATAGAACTCTGTAAGCAGAGTATATAGAATAATTATCTAACTCAATAAGTATTCCTCTCTTTTCCTTGTATTCTCCACATTTACTTCTTTATCTTGTCACATGCAAATATGGCATCAAACATGGTTTCTGTAAGCTTGGACATAAGCAAATATGCCCAACTCAAGGCCATTTTGACAATATAAATTTCATAAGCAGCCCTGCACACAGAAAAATTACAAAGCAATGGCCCTTTTTTCCTTTAGGGCACACAACCAAATGTGGCTTTTTGTTTCATCTCAGCTATTCAATTTTTAAATCTTTTAAAGATTGACTTCTAATTTTAATTAAAAAAATACTTTCACATAACTTTTCAAACTTTGAAAAGTTTGCCAATGTAAAACTTTGGTGTAAGAATAATTAGAGTCTTTTTGCTTTTGTTCTATTATTCCACCTCTATAAAAACTCCCATCTTTTACTCTCCATTATGAAATGAAACAGAGGTTAACTTGCATATTGAGACTTTAGAGAATCTTAGGTTCTGTGATTCTTGTCGCCTTTGGACAACTCAGCAACATCTCTTCCCAGGGAATTGTAATTAAGCACACTTATATAAGTCTAATGTGAAAAATGGAGAAAATTAAATTAATATACTCTGAGACATATTTCATGGAGAAATTACTACTATGTCACTTCTGGATTTATTACTTCTGAACATTTTTTTCCTCTTAATTTTTATGTATGTAATTAGATTTTCAATTCTGGCATTTATCTTGTAAACTAATTCACTAGTTATAAACAACAACTTGTACACTAGAGTTGCAGTGATGTTGAGCATGTCTACAATATAAGCATTATGAGGTGTATTTTCTTCTCTCACACAAACAACGAAATTTCAAGTCAAAGTTCCTTGAAATATTCTCTTGTTTCTTCTGATCTCACATTTACAATGGTTACTGGCAATAACTGACCTTGAAGGAAGCATGTACCACGCTTGCTCTGTTATAGCATAAATTTTAAACTGGGCCTGACGTGTTACCTTCAGCATTTTTCTTTTCTCTTTAGCTAATTTCTAGCTACTTAAGTGTATCTAAAAATACTGAGGAAGTTCCGATTCATATATGGCTGGATGATTACTGGAAGGACAGAGAGTCACTGCTGGTATTAGTCCGGTTTCAATAACAGCAATTCCTTTAATTAAGACCTGTTGTCAGTGAAAGATTCAGGAAGAAAAACAACCAAGGGCTATTTCACAAGAAATTCAGACTAAATAGTCATGAAAATGCTTAAACCATTTTGCAGAGTCAGAACACTGACTTCCAGATGACTTTGGTTACTCAACATCAGCATTGTAAAAACAGAAAGAGACAAAGAGAAAAAGGAATAGAGGTTCCTTTCTTCCCTTCAAGAAAACACCATGAGCTTTTCTATGACATAACAAAACTGCACACATTCTTGTGCTGAGGAGTGCCCAATGCCATTCTTCAACATAGGAAGATCATTTGCAACAAGAACACAACATTTCATATGTACTTCTTATTGAAGGATAAAATTTACCAATATTATCATGTTTGTCTGATTGCAGCTTAATTCTTAGCATTCTTAAGCCATGTAACACAAAAGGGTAAAAAGGTTTATTTGCCTGGCTTCCGGTATTCAAGATTCAGTTATTTTTTAAAACATCATTTTGGAAATCTTCATAATTAACAGGAAAAGATAGTCCTGCAATGTTTCTGTATAAACTCACACAAGAGCACTCTTTCTCCAGGTAAAAGAGTGGTTCCATCTCAAAACCACTATTAGTTTGTAATAATAAATGCACATTTAAATACTTAGAGGACATTTCAAATAAACCCATATTAAAAGTTCTTTATCTTACTTATTTTGCATCCCTTGAAAGATTATTTACATAGTAAAACCATGATTCATCATCTGGAAAGCACTTTGCATCCTCTTCAGCAAACTTTAATTTCAGAAGATTCAGTCTATGGCTCTGGGAAATCCAGATTCTGAATTTTATGAATATTGGAGCAGGATTTAAAAGCCAACACTATAAATTTCAAAACCAAGGCTAACTAATTAATAACATTAAGACTTGAGATTGAGGCTACCATTAAACATTATCTGCCCAATACAACTCTAACTATTGCAGCATTTTTGGTTACTTAGTGGCATTGAAAAATATCAGAATAACAGAAGACTGAAACACCAATCAGTGAAAAAAGCAGTTTCAGATATCTGATTCAAATGTTAATCATAAGCTGAGACTGTAATACTCCGTAATGAGTTAGTTTATGTGGTAAGTAAACTTTAAAGACTTTTAAAGCACCTGTATAACGTATTTGAGTTATGCGAGTCAATGAGGCTTCAGTATTTTAAACAATAACTAAAAATAATGTATTTAACTCACAAGAAGATGAAAAGGGATGGGGTCAAAGATCTTATCCCCAATTAGTTAGCATAGAGTACTCAGCAAAAGTGCATATGCACATACACATGCAGGACTTTAAGTTACACTAAGTACTATGAACTGCAGGAGAGTTTAGAATCATCTGTACCTTCACTTCCTTTCACCAATGAATTTATTAATAAAGTACTTTATTTTTATCAAGGCACCCTTTATATGCAACAGAGAGCAATATATCATAATATTGATACATTCTGGCTATAAAAACAAAGTAAAAATAAGTAGTAAAGAAAATAACTGAAAGGGAACCAAAGGTCATCTAAATTAAAACTTCTGTAATTGTTAGATTTTCTTAGTATTAAGTGTCGTAAAATTATTTTTTAGAATCTGCCTTGCAATGCAACCACCACCTTTCCATTAAACCTGAAAACTGGTCACTGAAAGGTCATTTTGAATCATTGGCAAGAGTGAATAATGAACTTGACTCACAATCACAAATTTACAGCAATGACTACACAGTCCTGTAACCTTCCTGAGAGATTTACTACTTAATAAACAGCAATTAAAATCCTGCAAACCTGTGGTTCTTTGTTTCTTCCAATTAAAAAAAATGAAAACAGAAGTAATTAGGGCAAAAAAAGTGCTTAATCCTATTTTTCCTGTTTGTATTACAGAAGACATCCGGCATCTATTTTAGAATAAGGAATAAAACAATTTCTGTCAAATCTCCTTTCAAGTTTTGTTCATTAAGAAGATGTTTTTTATTTTGATAGACGATATCCTCGCTTCATAACAATAGATGCCTCTGAAAAGATTAGTGGCATCTTTTCCTTAGTGAGATGCATAAACCAAGACGGTAAATAATACTAGACTGACTGCCTTTCACGAGAGAAGCTCTGGATATTAGCCTGTTTGCAAAATATTTTCATTCACAGGTCAAAAGTTAGAATGTCAGATTAGATACCAAACATCACTTGGCCAACCTTTAGAACTCTTAACTTTAGGTATTTCAGAGCCTTTGGTAGTAATAAACAAAATCTATAGATTATGAGTAACCCACATCAAGGAAACATTCCCCATCTATTGTGCTGAGTGACTGGAGACAGGAGATCTGAAATCCATCAAGGGGAAGCAAATACATGCCCTTAAACAGCAGAACCCTTTAAAGAACCAGCTTCCTCTGTCATGAAAGCCTTTGAAATATTTCCCAATTAGCAATTTCTAAAAGTATCTTTTGATGAAGAGGAGAAGACAGAATAATTTTAAACTCCTGAGTTCATAGTTTAATTGGAGGTGCTAGACATCAGGAGCAGAGTGGAAGGGAAAGGAGATCTTACTGTGTCTTATCCAGACAATTTGTAAGGAATTCAAGGAAGGCAGATATTGCCAAGCACAATTGACAGGGTGCACGTGAAGTACAGAAGTGATGTAGACCTATCTCTTATTCAACTCCAGGGGACGAGAGAGAGGAAAATGGTAAGCAATGTTCTTCTGATATGTAACTAAGCTAAATCAATTCTTGTGTGTAAAATATTAACTTGAAATCTGGGGATTATAGCTTAATTTCTCACTTAACTTCATGGAATGTTTTCACAGGAGAGTGCTGAAAGATCAAGACTTTTTCAGGAGGAAAGTTTGAATTTTCCCTCCAAAAAATTAAAATGTAAAAGAATTGAATCCTGATTACCTTAATTGTCAGCTGCATGAAGGAAGGAGCAAGTGGCCAGCAGGTTTTTATTTTTGCTTTGGGTATAAGTGAGATAAAACTCATGTTTTTTATCTCCATTAAATTGTGTGTAGTTAACTTTGGCTTTTGCACATCTATAAACATCTTTCATCTTAATTTTATTTGTGTTAAGTAAAATTTCATGGATATTGAATTATATTAGGACATCACATCACAGTGGCAATTTGTAAATCCTGGGTGCTTTGCACTAGACAAACGCTAGTACCTATTTTTGTGGAATACTCCGAAAAGATCAAACTGTTAACTCCCTTTAATATGCTTTAGTTGGGGGGGGATGGGGGGGGAAGAGTCTGTGAAGCCACATCTTCAAGCGCCAGTGTTAGCCAGGAAAACTTCTTAATAGGTGGAAGATTAAAGAGGTACCAAGATAGCCACTAAAAATTGCTTTAGCTAAATTAAGAAAAATGGAAATTACTCTCCGTGATCAACTTTATCAACTCTGCCAAACGAATCATAATTGCTGGGAAAGGAGCAAAGTACAAATAAAGTAGCAGAATCATTGTATTTGGTGCTCCTAGCAATGGCAGTAATTAGCTAATAATGATGTTGCCTTTTTTTTTTGTCTCAAATAATGAAGTTAAAGAAAAGGTTTAATAACATCTTTTGGGGAATAGGTTTTCTCTTTCATGATTTCAAGGAATCTGGAATAATAACTTGCAATTTTTTATATTATAATGGTTCGATTTTACTCACTTGCAAACTGAAGAGGAATTTACTGGAACAGAATCACAGATAGAGATAATCCATAAGGATAAAGTAAAATAAATAGAATGATGTTTATTTATGTAAAGTGAGAATGATTTAATATAGGTAAGGGTATCAGCACACAGCAGAGAATACTGATTGCATCTTGCTAGGTCCTTCATGGCAGTAATTTAGTTCTCCTTAGAAACTGAAACAATCTCGCTCAAACTATTCTGGCAAGATGCAGAATGAGTTCAAAGCCTCAAAGCTCACAGTTGATAAAATAATTTTAACCTAATATATTCAACAAAAGGTAAGAACTATAGAATTGTTTACCCATACACCAGGTGATGCTATACTGGTGTACAGTATAGTTTGGTTCGAGGTCTAATGCAAAGACAGAAATAAGGTGTTCAGAATAAGTCAGTTCTCCGCTAATTCTAAAGGATTGCTAAGATATAATTCATTAAAGATAAAGGCTGCTTTCAGGTGACAGTTGAAGCATAAGAGACATGAAAAGAACCTATAAGTTTACAAAGTAACACTCTCTGGACACAGTAGGGAACTAGGATCTGGGAGAGCAAGGGAAGGCAGGCAATTTACTAAGGTTAACTGAAAGCAATTCTGTTTACCTAGAAATTATAGAGTAGCAAGACCTTTAGGAAAATAAATGTCGAATATTTATAAACATGCTTTTCCTCTTAAGATAAATATAAACCCTGCTACTTTTGTTACTTACAAAAGGCTTGTCTGACTGTTACGTGTGTTAGTGCCCAGAGCCAAGGAAAGAATCCCATGCACTAAAGACAGACTTGTGAACAAAACCCTTTGCTGCATCACAGTGCTGTCTCCAGTTGAACATACTACATGAGAAATAAAGGTTCATGTCTAAAAACCTCTACAGAGCGCATTCAGAGATATGCAAAAGGAGACAAAAGCACAAGTAAACCTGGACTTGGGAAAATCTTAAATTGCAAGAAGTAAAATACGATTACAAGAAAGCCAGACACCTAATATCGGTGTATACTTTCAAAAACTCAAAAATAGCTGTATGTATTTGATATGGAAATTACACTTTTTAGTCTTTTCTGTGTAAAAATATTTATGAATAAACGTTTATCTTTGTGGCTCCCTACTCTTCCATTTCTTTCAAAATACCCACCTAAAGCTAAAAAAAACCCACTGAAGTTTCATAACAGGAAAAAAGAAGCCACTCAGCTCCAAGGTTTTAAACCACCCTCCTAAAACAGTATCTGGCAATTGTTGCAGCTAAACAGAGAACTTGGTAATACTTGCTCATTGCATGGTTGTCGAAATAAAGAGGTAATGAGATGTTTTGGTCTGAACACAGTAATGAAATTCAGAAGGGAGCAAAAGTTCAGAATTTCAAGTGGGCTTCTCTCAGTTTCTATAACACAGACCTTGGGGATTGCTTTAAACCTGGCACAAGCACTGTTTCCAACTCCTATGGCTCTTCGCTGGTGTGAAGAATGCATTAGTCAAGGATGATCACAATAAGTAGTTTTGTTATGAAAAATTTAGAACCCTGACTGAAACATGATAGACTTTCTAAAAACTTATCAAGATCCTGCAGCTCTTCAAATCTACACAGGATCAACTACTTTTATAGCTACTGACACCGGAGTTGCTTGTGCTAGAAACTGGAAAAGATACTTCTTGTGTAACCTTCAGGGTCAGTTAAATATATTTTTGTTATAGATAAGTTTTTTTTTTGTTTGTTTGTTTGGTTTTTTTTAATATCAGAGCAAATATTCAGAGATTCATCTGCTTTTCCCTTCTAAAGTACTGCAGTGAAACACCTTAAAAAGCTTTGTGAAACATCAGCATTGCTACTGTTCATCTTGCCATGACTGGTTGGCTTCTCTATGTTATAAAAAGATGATGTGCTCAACCCTACAGTCTTACAATATTTGACGGGTTTTATTCATGTGCAGTGCACAGATGAAGGAATCCTTTACAGGGCCAGAAGATTTTTAGGACCTTGAAGTTTATTAATCTTGTTCATCTTGATGGTCCCATTTTCAGGACTAAATCATACCTAAACTGTTGGAGATGTTATTAAAGTAGTTAGTATAAACATACTTACTTGGTTTATCTTGCACATCATTTGTGATTACAATGTTCTTTCCTATTATCTCTTCTACTAAATATATAGTGGAAAACTTTTATTAAAACAAACACTTTAATATGTTATGATTCACCACTATATAGCTGGAAAGTCTCATTTTCATGATTCGAGAGTTACTGTAGCTCACTTAAAAATAACTGTAAAGCAAAGACCAAAGAGAGAGGCACTTAAAAACAGCACTTCATAAAATGGTCAGAACATTACTAATTTTTATTCTTGTAATCTGAACACTTATGAGATATATATCAAGGCATTTCTTGGGAACCCCTGAGAAAAGAGTCACTAGAGAACTGTGGGTAATGGGAACAATAATGCTTGCACTAAAAATTCTTTTGCCTTTCAAAAGGAAGATCAAAGAAAAATATTAATCAAAATCAAAAGCTTGGTTTTATTTTTTCCCTGTTCTTTCATAAGTAGCATGATCCAGGGCTTCAGTTAGGTATTTTCATTTAAGGTTAAGGCTGCTCATGAATACAAGAATTCCATAAAATTGTTAACTAATTTAATTTTTTTTCCTCATGTGACATTAGATACTGTATGTTGCTTTCTAAATAGAATGAAAACCAGTAGGAATAAAACTTTGTCTTATGTTGCATTTATAAATTAATAATTTGATATGAACTGTCATGGAAACCCGAGGTTTAAGAAACTTAATTGTTTTTGCAATACAACAGCATGACTGTGCAAGTAAGTTGCAGTATAAGGAATAGAAAGATTCTGACCATTCTACTGGCAATTTTTATAAAATTCCTTTGATGGTAATTCATAAAATGCTGTATTTCACAAATTATCTCCCTTTAAGAAGAAATGGTACCATACTAACCCATACTGGACCTGATACACTGATATTAAAAAGTGGTAGTACATACTGAAGGTGTTTTGTAATTATTTTATATAGAAACAATTGTAACATTATTTACTAATAATGCTTTTTAACAATTCCTTGTTAGAAGTCAGCTTCCACTATGCCATCCTCACAAAAACTTAATAATCAGTGCTGGAATCTTTCATGTCATGGTCTTAATGAGGATTTATTTTCATTTTCTAATCATCAAACTGACTTCAGAAAATGGCTCAACAACTTACGAATAACTAGGAAAAAAATATTTCTTTGATGAGAAACAATTCTCATCATCTTTGCTTTGGGAAAAAAAGCAAAGGGAAAGAATCCTATTGAAAAACTTTGTTTTACAACAGATAACTGAAATTTGACAGATGTGGTTGTAGCTTGTGCAGAGTTTTGTTTTTTATCATTTCCATGGCAGTCTTTTCAACAAAATTTGCATATGTTCCCTAGAGATGTAGATTTTAGCTGCTAAATTCCTTGAAGCTTTCCTATACTCTTTACAGTATCAGTTGTGCTCATCCTTGAGAACTTCTAAATTCAAGCTAGTGTCAGGACTCAGCTGGATCTAGTTTTCAGGATGCCAGACAGAAAATGCTACACTTGTCTGACATATAATGTGTGGTCTCCATGTCTTTCATTCACAGGCCATTACTTCACGAGAAACCTAGTGACAGCTACATATATACGTCTAGAGATTTATTGCCCCACCACACGTAAAAATGCTCTCCATCCATCCATACTTGGTAAAGATAATAGGAACAGGAAATAAGAGAGAGACCAGACAAATAACCTTTCATAACTGCAAGTAGCTAAAATCCTGTTTTGATTAACATAAGTAAACTTGGAGGAAATATAACACTTCCATTGAAAAACTGTACCTACCTTTAATTCAGATAGTGACAACACAAAAAATAATGTTATATTTAAAGGGTTTTTTTAAAAAAAAATTAAACATTTTTTAAAGAAAATAATACCACTTAAAACTCTTCTAATTAAATGCTTTTCTTTCTTTATACTTTTGTACATGCACATGACTGCACATGAGCACTATCAATACAAATTCTTCATAATCATTGCAATTTTTTCAGATACTAACTTGACTGAGGGCATATTAGGCTCACACCGAGATATGGTTGAAAAGCCAGAAAAGGTCAGTTACTGAGATTTTTCTCCCAAAGACTACTACAATTTCATGTATATATTTGCACTGCTATGATATAAAAATAAACATACCAGTCATCATCACCTTATTACCACGATCACATCATTTTGTGGCAATATACAGGAATAGATAGGGAAACATTTCACATGCATTATCAGATCCCTATCCTGTTCGTTTGCATTAAGCCATAATTCAAAAATCTTTTTATTTGCTCCTATCTTTTATAGAAGTCTGAGATAACATTATAAACTACCTTTCCTTTGGAAGAAATAATATACAAATTGGAACTATGCATATATCTTTATGAAACTCTTCACCTCCAATTCCTATTTGCCTACAAATCACCAAAATAAGTCGCTTGATGTACTCATATGTTTTTATGCTACATATTTGGTATCCTTGGAGAAGCAGAAAATACTACTTAAATTCCTAGGACCTTTAATATGAGTAAGTATTAAGCATTAAGTATTAAGCATTTCAAACAAATTTATATGTGTAGCTGATACTGATTCATATTAATGAAATGAATAAGCTTAAGCGAGGACTTTCAATACTAAGCTGAATGTGAATTTGCATAATTCATGTTCAGATACTCAGCTGCAATTTGAACTTTGAAGAAATAAACAGTAAATTAATCATATAATTTTAGAACCAAGTGAAATGTAAAACTGCAATTTACAGGATTGAAAAAGAACATTTTAGCAGTATAAAAATACACAAATTGGAAACTTCAATAAAATTAACTTTTACTAGAGTTAGAAAGACAACAAACTTTTACAAATTGAATTGAGATGTACACGAGTTATAAATGCCCAGCAACAGTGTACATTTGAAACAGTTTAAAACCTTAGTAAGGCATGATTTTCACACAGGATGCACTACAGTTCAAAAGGTAACGAATACAACATTAATTTTGAGGTTATGTCAAAACCACCTATTTGTTTCAAAACTCTTTCGGGCTTCACAACATACTAGATTCTCAAATTACAAGAGTAAATTAAGACAGCTCTTTCCTGTTCAGATCTTTGTTTAGATCATGCCCACAGAAGAACAGTTGCAAGAGCCAATAAATCAAACTTTCTTTTGAACACAGATGCATAAGACAACAGCTGAGACACTAGCAAAGAAAATCAGCTCAAAGTGCTTTTCTTTTGCATCTCATTCTAAAAGGTACTTTCTTTCTCAAAATAGATAACAACAAGGAAAAAAATGACTTTTCTTTGTAGAGTAGGTTACCATGCCAAAGCAGAGAACATGTAGAAGCCTTTCTGTTCAAAGAGATTTTAATGGTTCACCTTCCTGTGGAACTTCAAGAAGCTGCTTTGAACAAGAATACATTTAACTCATGCCTTTAGCTTGGCATAAACATGAGTTTTTACTTTATCTTTAAAACACAGGTCATGTTCTGGCACACATGCTTCGACACACTATTCCTCCACTCCAGAGTGGAGAATAATATATAATCAATACTATGGAAAATACCCCCAAAACAAGCCAAAACCCCACCCCACACTTTATGTTGAAACTGGCACACTTCTTTTTCAGCAAATCATACAGAAAATCATTAAAAGATCGTTAAGCTCAAGCTTTACTTTTCTTAACATTTCATGTGATGGGATGGAAACAAAAGGTCCAGCTCAATACTGAGTCACCTTGCTGTATTATTAATATACCTCAGACCACAAGTTCCTAAAACCGCCTTTTCAGTGAGTATTGAAATGCCATTAACCACAAGTACCCTAAGTGAATGGAAATCTAAATCTAATTTTCTATCAGACTTAATTTATAGAATAGAATTTCCCACGTTACTTTAAGTTATGTTATTGCTTTAAAAATGACACCACTCATAAGGAAAGGTCTAGGGCCAATCCATTGCAAGGAGTTACAACTATTATATATTTTCTAGGTAGCATCTGACATGTGTCAAAGCTGTAAAATCAGAGCTAAAGAAAATATTTACAAAAATTATGTTTGCCATGCTTTCCAGAGAGCCTGTCAGAGTGCAGGCTGAAGTTCAGCATGTTTTGTAACTCAGACTCTGTGCACCCACGTTGCCAACTGCAAATACCCGTTAATTCAGGAACAGCATGCCTAAGTGGCCCTAGGACAAGTTCAGCACTGCAAGTCCAGACACCCTGCAAGCAGGCGAGACACAGGATGAGAATACAGAATGCTTGTTCTTTCCCCCTTGGTGTGCTACAAGGCTCACCAGAATTGGCTATGAACCTCTACTCTGAAAGTAACCCAACAAACACTACAATAAAAACTTATTTGTTGTTACCACTATACTTAAGTACAGCTCAAAAAGACTGAGTGTGAAATGCGAAAATGCAACAGAGGATGCATGTTGGTTTCAGGAAAAATATTTTCAGCCATTCTCACTCATTTTTAGTAGTTAACATACTATCAAAAATTATACTTTTCCACTTCAGTATAAGGACTGACACTTACAAAACCAGATTTATAAACATGTTCAGTTAATTATCAGGTATGTGAGTGCAATAGGAATTTTTGTGTCTGAGCCTCTCATCTCAGAATAGTCAAAACTTTCTGACTTAATGAGGTGAGCTGTTTTTAGGATTTGTTTTGAAATATTTTTAATTTATTGTAGGAATAAAAAAGGGATTTAGGTCCTCTTTGATTAAACACATATCATTCTAAGGATTAGAATTGTAGTTTCTGAGCACCTGATATTTCATGTGTGAAATATGTAACTTCTGGTATAGTGGACACCATTTCTCCTTTATATTCAAGTAGCAACAGCAATTAAGTACTGATTCTTGCCAGTACTTTCTGAATTAATGCAATTAAGTGTGAATCTAAAACTCTAGTGATACAGACACAATACAACTGCTTTCTCATGAAACTGTAATGAATAAAATCAAACAGCAGGAATTCCACTGGAAACAATGAATAGTAGCAATCTACTTCATCTTATATTACACTGACTGCTTCATATAATTTCATTTCATTTCTACATAAAAGAGATTTCTATTGTCTGCTCTGCTGCCATTTCTTTTGATATTTGAAATATATTTAATTATACAAGGTCACATCTGAAGAGATAAAGCTCTCTGGAGAGACTAAAATTGAACTTTTCCATATCCGATCACTTCTCTCTCCAGAAATGAATTCTTTATTACCCCAAAATTACATGGTATTATCCTGAAATGACATGATATGTCTTATTTCTCATCTAGCACATTCCTGGAATTAGGCTTGAGCATAAAAGAAAACTAATGGTTCTGAGAATTGGCTGCACCAAAGGCTTCACTCTTGCATTACTCACTCTTGATAATTGGCAGTCCACAGCAGGAGAAGCAGGAAGAAATATGCCAGTTGCATTTAGAGATGGGAGTTTTTTTATGATGTTGCATAAAAAATTATGGCAAATTATAACAGCTGTTACGGATGTGCTAAACTGCCAAAGGTCTGTTTGTGCTAAAAGATTGCTTTTTTTCCCCCAAATTCTAAATGTAGAGTTCTTCAGTCCTTCAAAGGCCTAAGAAGGGTTTGAAATAGGGGTGACAGAAATGGAATAAAAAGAATAATTAATGGAAAGAAAAATGCCACTGAATAAAAAAAAGAGATTAAAAAAATTATGAATCTTTCGTTTTATCCCCATATTAAGTATATTTGAGAGGATAGAGACATCTCATAGCTAGGTATTTTAGTAATAAATGCAAATGTTATACTTTTTGAATTATCTAATACCCACAAAGTGTGTAAATAAAACAAAACAACTATTCCATTTTTTTATCTAGTTTTTTTTTAGTTACTTACTCTGGTTTTGTAAGGAAGTATTTGCTTTAAGTATTTAATATTTAAAATATTTTTTAATATTTAAAATACTTTTTAATTACATCTATTTGAGCAGTGGGGAAAAAATAACCACA
>JAWWMO010000138.1:36246663-36272581 GCA_035047845.1 Dendrocincla fuliginosa | reverse complement strand
AATATTTAAAATATTTTTTAATATTTAAAATACTTTTTAATTACATCTATTTGAGCAGTGGGGAAAAAATAACCACAGTAATAATTATATAGAAAATAATTGCTTACGACGGATACAGTTTTCCAAATTTATTTGCCCCATTTTCCAGAGATAGGAGACAAAAAGCTCCAGAGCAGGAAGTGGGAGCTGCAGAGTTGTTGAGGTTTGATACCATGGAGGTGAGCTTTAATTAAGCCCTCAGTTACCTTCTGCATCTTGAGGCACTTACAGTCTTTTAGGAGGCACTCTTAGGACAGCCTTCAGTATTTTTCATAAAGTATTGCTTTTGTTGTTAATAGTTCAACATTTTTAGATGTGTTATGGGTTTAAAATTAACCATTAACAATGAGTAACGTCTGCAGCAAAATGCATTTGCAGATCCAAGGTGCTACAAATATCATATTGAAAGTACAAAGGAAATAAAACTGCAACTAAAGGCAAAAGCAGTTTTTTCATCTGGGCACAAGGTTACAATGCTCTCCCTTCAAATTGCTCATGCTTTTCAAAGACACGCAGAACTGGCAAAATCAAAAGAAAGTTTTATGAAAGCTGTAGATGCAAACTCTAAAAGCCCGTGTTCTGCCAACTCATTCACAATAGCATGCACTGTCACAGCACACATACACAGCACAACACTTATTAAAATTTTCTACATTCATTAAACTTTAATTAGACCTTATTTAAACTTTCATTAGACTTTAATAAAGAGTTGGAACTTCTGTTTCCATTAACATATTGTTAAAAACCCCAGATTTCCCAAGTCTTAAAATAGAACAATGAGACTACTCTTTGATATGTCTTTGTTACAAAGTTTTCAAGGCATTATGCTGTGCACAAGTTTTTGTTCAGATGCTTCATAATGTATTACTGTTTATTATTTATATTTGTTTAGCAAAGCTAAGCAAAGCAACAGCAACAAAAAAAGTAGATGTAGAGATAATTACAGACTTACTTCAGTGAACAGTTTCAAAATTCCTTAGCAAAGCTAAAAGAAAAGTTAAAACATATGGAGTCCTAAAATCTGAGAACGGGTCACAATTGTTTCCATGTCCAAGAGTAAACTATGATGTAAGGGGAAGTGAAAATGGTTTTGACACATTCCATTTTTTATTTTTTTTTTTAAATTTTCTGATGTTATGTTGTTAAAGTAATTAATGGAGGTTGATTCTTCACAGAAGAAATTACTGACTTTCAGAAAACCTTATTTTCCAAAGGGGAAACATTTCACTAAAAAAATATGAAGCTTTCTATGCTATTTTCACACCAGAAAATATTTTCCTTCCCTTGGCTAGCAAACGTCAAAATTAAATTAACAGCTTTGTTGCAGAATCTGTAAATGTCAGTCAAAAATATGATTGAAAGATAAACAGAAAACTCCTCAGGCAAAACCAGTTTTTCTGTTTGTATAATGACTAATATGTTCTGTATACAACTGCAGTATGAACTGAAAAGTAGCAATAAATACATGACAAGTGGTCTCTACATTTAACCTTGGCACTGTGGAAATTATAAGTTTTTTAAAAAAATTTCAAATTATTGACACTTTTCACAGCTAGTAGGACACACATTCATATCTTACATGGAGAACAAATATAGAAAAGATACTGATACAATAATTTATATTTCAATAAGTAGAAAGTAACTATGAAAGTTTATCTAATGCTTCTTGCTGATTTTTCTACTACTCCTTTATGGGATTTCAGTACACCATGAGCTCAACTTCCTTTATATTCAGACTAACCCCACTCCCTGGCAAATAATTTTAGTTTGCATTCTTTGAATATTAAGCCAACACCTCAAGCTGTAACATTTTCTTGAGGTGTTATTCCTTTGCAGTAGATCCTAGACCAAAAGGAAACATTACCAAGACAAAACATACTTTTATTTCACAGGAGTGAGATATGTTCCACATTTCATGGAACTGAAAAAGGACCAGACTGCTGAAGACTAACTTGTCTATGCTTTCTGCTGTGAAAAGAAAGGGAGAAGACAGCAAGGAAGGACTGAAACAACTTACTCCATACTAACTTTGTCTTTACCTTTTAAACAATAGGTTAATTATTTTGATTACTTGGATAGTCCAAAATTCTATTTTTGATTATTTTATTAATCTCTTTTTCCCAAGAAAAAAGGGGGTCAAAACTGGACCTTGATTACCTTGGAGCAAACCTTCAATAATTTGAGACAAGTCTCCAGATTTCTATTTGTAAGCAGCAGAATTTAGCCCTGAATCATTATGAGTTCTCATAAAGAATTAATATGAACAGTAAATCTTCATGATGATACCACAATAACAGCAAGAAAACATGAAAATGGCTTTCCATTAAACTCAGTCCTTTTCTTAAAACAACAGCATCTCTCTTCTCACAAATATTCTTTTCCCTTTATTTACTCACTGATTTATATTTTATCTCCTCAGACCACACTTTTAGAAATTATTTTCCTTGGAAAAATAAAATGTTGAGTAACTCTGCAGTCACAAACTTGGGAAAATTTAATTTATTTCAAAAAAACCTTAAAGGGAGAGTTATATGTCCAGCTTAACACAGCTATGTAAAAGTTTCTAAACCTGAATTTTATTGTATATTATTCATATTTTATTTTATTGTAAAAGGAATTTTAAATATGCATGATTTCTCAGCTTCACTTTTCTCTTCAGTCACTTTGGAGTAGAAGTCCTTTGTGGCTTTACTTAGCCCAGCATCTTCTGAGTGATCGATAGCAGGTAATTTCAAAAGCATATGAGAACAGATGAATTTGCCCCTGTATCTTCCCACACCTCTCTCTGCTTCTACAGCTGTGAACCTGAGAGTCCTGAGGTGAAGGACTTGCCTATATATTTATGGAGCCTCAATGAATTTGCCTTAAGTTTTTTCAGTCTCGCGAATCAATACAATCATTTAGCATTCACAACACTTGTAGCAAAGCAATTTCACACCATTGAACATTCATGCTACTCCTCTACCAGTCTATCCTCATTCTGCACTGCCATTTTTGAAATGAGAGCCTTCCATGCAGCATTCAACCTATAGCTGGATCATGGGTACATTAATGGCATAAAAGTATCTTCATTTTCTTTACTCATCTCCTTTCCTAATTTGCTTTTTTGGCTGCTATTTCAGAGTTAATCTTTTAGTCAATATTATCTGCTTTTAGCTATGCCTCTTAGCTGGTGTAAGTGCATTAAACTACACTGAGAAGGAAAAAGAAAAAATCTTAAAATCCCTAAACGATGATGTCATAACTCAAGGAATTGAGGAAATTTTGTCCTTATGGTAAATACTGTGTAGATATGAAGGACTACATCAAAATTTTTACACATGCCCTAAAACTCCAGGCACTGTACACAGGATTAATTTTATTCAGCATAGCTCCATCTTTTAGTCAGCAAAACATCAGAGGGCATTTTTAAATTGCTATCTATTTTCTGTAGCTGGTTCATTTTTAATAGCTAAGAAATAACCACACTGTCTGTCTTTGAAGAAATCACCAAAATGAGAGATGACAGAGCATTCATCAGATCTTTGACTATTGTACAGTGACAGTTTCTTAGATAACAGTTCTTATTTCCTCTTCCTTCTCTCCCTCCCCTTTGAGACAGTTATGGAACTTTTCAAAGCTTTGTAGAAATTTACTGAGATAATTTACTACTACTTTCCCTTTAAGAAACCTCTGTTTTCTGGAACTGTGAGCAAATCTTACCGACGCACATAGTTGAAATTATTTGCCTTAATCACTGCTAATACAGCTTGAGGTACTACGTCATTCACACCACCCAGACATCAGCAATTACCTTGTCCTTTCACCCTCCAGTGGCTGAGCCACATAGCTTGAGAAACTATCATAGCCCGCCAGCTGACCTCCTGTTAATTTTTCTGTTAATGAATTTTGCACATCAGCTTCTATGAGCTCCCTGGATTCAGGCATTCTCTATAATAAAACCTGCTTTCTCTGGATAAACTTTCCTCACTTAATGAGTAATGCCAGCATACTTATGTAATCAGGCCCAGTGCATATACCAGCTCTCCAAATTAAAAGAAAATCTTAAACAAAATCTCTTCATCTTGCAGGTATCGTATTCCCTGGCTAGTCCGAAGACAAAGCAGTAATACTCTCTTCATGGCTGCTGACAAAATGGTCTAGCTATTTCCATCAACATATAATGTAGTGTGTTATACCTTGCCACCAGAGTTGGAATTAAAAAAAACATAATTTCAGATGCCAGTTTAAATGCAGTGAACAAGCCTACCTCAGATACACTCAGTTTCCATCAACAGACCAGGAATTTCCATAAGGATGACCCTGTAGACAGGCATATTCACAAAGGAGTCTGATATTTCACTCAAAAGGAAATATATTATTTTGGGTTAATGCTCAGCATTTGCACTAAATATTCAATTCATTACACATTCAACTGTTTATTTAGAAGTACATAACAGACTCACTGGCCTTTCTCTGGTTGCTCTGAGCACAACAAAAAACTTCTATTAATATGTAAGACCAAAAGTATCTCTTGCATATGCTCCATGCAACAAAATCAGAATGCAGTCACTTGTGCTCCCAAACTTGAAGGAAGCACAGAGAAGGCTACTATCTCCAGGCTGACCATTCTTTCTAAGAGAACACATTATCAGACACTATTGCCTCTCGAAAGCTTAGAGGGACAGCACTTTTTAAAGTGTTATGAATGAGTACATTTCTACTGAATCAGGTACCTTCTTAGTACTCTGGTGATATAACCCATTGATTATAATTGTAATCACAATGCAGACACACAGAGCTACCTTGTAAAATGAGTTTTCTTTCTAGTCTATAGACTTAGACCAAATATGACAGTGGACTAAACAGAACCCTTTACACATCATACCAGCATAAGGCTGGAATACCAATAAAAAAAGTTGAATCCACTGGTAGAGTGAGATGTTGGAGAATGACATTGTCACCACCACCATGAAAGAATGATGAAATGAAGGAAACAACCGCAAAGAGCCTGAAGGAAGAGTATAGAGAGGGGCTCAGCTCAAAACTAAAACTAGTGACTTCCACTAGAAATTCAGGGGTGTGTGCCTCAATAAAATCCTACCAGAGATATCTCAGTATTGGCTACCCATTTAATAAATAAGGACATTTTGTATTGAATACCCATGAAAAGGGAAGGAAGAAAATACTCTAGATATCAGAAGATCATATCTCTACTATAACACTCCTGGAATCTTGTCACTATCAATAGCACAAGAGTTGAAATTTGTTGAAAAGTATCAGATGGATGCCAAGTAGCAAATGTCTTAAGTTTTGCAACAGAGACCAAGACCAGCACATTGGAACAAAAAAGAACTACTGCCACACTGTGGTACAATATTAAAAAAATAAGGTAATATTTTTATCAAAGTAGCCTGCAGGGGATCTCCGGTCCAAGAGAAGTTTTTCTTTCTGTGACCAGGCTGCTTTAATACAGTGCCAAAAATAAGGAGAGAACTGTGAAATTGCACGAAACATCACAGTTCATCTCCTGGGAAATGGCTGAGCAGTCACAACGCAGCAAAGAATGAATCGGACAAAGGAGCTAGTTTGTTGGACACATGACACTTTTTGAATAAAAGTGGCACAACAATCAGTAGAAAAAATAGGAAGGAGTCCATTTAATATATATTTAAATAAAATACTACAGTTTGTAAACATTGCATGAGTATGGAGTACAATCACACATATGCTATATGTGGCAGCTGAAACACTTTCCTCTTAAGATGCTAAACCAGCTTTAAAAGACTACAGAAACCTTAAAGATGCAAAACTGCAGCATGTTTTAAAAATGCACTAATTTTTCACTAAAAATTTGCTTTGTATTTTTTCAAGCAACCTGTCATTTGAACTACAACATAGTAGATGATGCTAAGAAAAGCAAAGACTATGATTCTTAATTCTACCTTACGTCCACAAAAGATAAAAATATAGGATCAAAGAATTGTTTAGGTCAGAAAAGATCATTGAATCCAACCCAGCACTGCCAAGTCCTCCAGTAAACCACATCCCTAAGTGCCACATTTACACATCTTTCAAATACCTCCAGGATGGTAACTAAACCACTCCCCTAGGCAACCTGTTCCAGTGCTTGGAAGCCTTTTCAGTGAAGAATTCTTATCTAAATTGCAGTTTATATATACATACCTACATGCAAATACAAATCCTTTTACTCAAAAATTCTTCTCACATGCATAACAGAAAAAGAATTAAATCATGCAGTTCTTTTGAAGAAAAAAAAAAAGCCATCTATTGCAATTCTTATTTACAGATTGCCTTTGCATTCTAAACTTTTATCATTAGCAATTGCTCAAAAGTACTCCTAGAAGACCCAATCAGTCTAGAGAGAGATTTGAAAAAGTGATACCTATTTGCAATGTGTACAGACATGTTGAATTAGACAAGAAATACCAGAGGAAGGTTTTTAATATTTTGTGAAACTTTCAGATGAAGTACTCAGCACTAAAGCTGTAAGGAGATGGAAATCAGAGTCTTGACAGCCCTGCCTATCACCACAGGCTGCTGAGAAAGCAGGCTCTCCAGAGGCTGAGACCCAGAACATGAAACAAACATCTCTCAACTTACTGGAATACACCGATATGTGTTTTCCTTTAAAAAAAATAAAACAGTCATAAAGATGAATTTTTCCAGTATTAATACCTACTTTCTCCAAATAGGTCCACTGCTGAAGTTTTTAAATTTACAAACCAGGAAGTATTTTTTGCCATTTTCAATGATCTAAAGTCCACAACTGAAATCAAATTATGTTTGTTTAATTTTTCAGGTTTTTTTGCAAATTAACTAATAGTTTTATTAGTTGAGTCAAGTACAGCTTTACAGAAAAAAAAAATTTATAAGCTATGACTTTCTGCAAAATGCAAGAAATGCATTTCAATTATGCCAAAACTGAGAGACAATGAAAAAATCATATTCAACAACTTAGGATAAGAATTATGTCTAATTGATAATTAGTTTCTCAAGTATGTCTGATACTAAAATGAGCACATGAAGTTGCAGAGGCAAAGCTTACATCTTTTAGATTGAGCTGCTGTGTAAAGTTAGTGTAAACCAGTTCTCACAGATGGAGGGGCATGGAGTAGAAATGGCTACTAAGATGACACGCTAAATCAGATATAATTTTATCTTCCATTCTCAGTAATTGTAATGACATAGTAAAAGTGCCATTGTAAGTAGAAACAAAGGCATTGAAAATGATGTGCTATATCCTTTTCCTTTATACTTTTATTTTGGTGCTTGCATTTCTATTCCCACCTGTAGCTGAACCCAGTCCAACAGTCCTTACTGCCAGAGATGTAACTATATTACAGTAAAGAGCAGAAGGAGACCTATGCCTTTGTGCCTTGAGGGCTCAAACATGCCTTATTACTGACTATTTTTACAGACTTCTCTTTTTATGGACTTATTTTGCTGAGCCCATAGAGCTTTCATCTTGCTATGAAGATGCTCAGAAGAAAGGTGGCATATTTGGCTGCAACTTGTGAGGCTGACCAACAGATAAGGAAAAGAAACATCTTAGGTAGAATCCACCCTGAGAGGGAATGTCAAGTCCCTGCATGCAGGCAGCAGAAACAAGCAGCTCCCCCACTCCTGGCCTGATCTAAGCCAGTGCTCTGCACAGACATTGAATAGTGATTGTATTACAAAACCATTTGCATCTGCAGAAACAGAAATGCTCCTAGGCTGTTTTATTGCTTTGTAGCAGCATCACTTGAGATTGCAGGCTCAGAAGTCACATTATGGAGGCAGTTTATACCTGAATCACATGCTTCTGTGCTCTCAGGGATTTCAATTCAGTTCACCTGCACAATCTGGGAATGTGTTAGAAATTACCAAATTATGCTATTTCCACATAAATCAAGTTTTATTTTAAAGTCTTCAGTTTTCTCAGTTAAAAAAACCCCAACAAACAATCAACAAACAACCCAACAACACAACACCTGAACACCTCAAATTCCCTCCTCACATTGTTTTTATTCCCTAATAGCAACAGCTATGATATTGTAACTGACTTCAACATGACTTTATTGGTTCATTCATTTTTTCTGAATCGTCTTTATCATCCTTGCCAGTTCATAATGGTTTCCATAGCTAAGATATCAATCAGTACTGGACACTCAGAACTAAGAGCTGAAGAACAGACAGAAAAAAAAAAATGGTGATACATCCTTGTAATGGAAGCAAGAGTTTAAAAAGAAAAATATTTTCCTATGAGGCGACACCTGGAAGCCTGCTCTCTTTTTCACCATTTGTCATTACCCTCCTCCAACACATACACTCATTTTTTCCCTTGCTACTCTATGCAGTCTAAATATTTTTTCATTTCTACTGCTCTGACCAATCAAACTTTATCCTTGCCTTTTAAACTCCAGCAGTAAATTTGGAAGCACAAAGTTTAGCATTAGACATTAAACTTCAAGGTCAATAACCTTGATACTGTTTTCACAAAGAAGCAGTGGCCTAGTACACCAATTATGACCTGACCAAGGATGATTTGGTACCACTAACTCACACTAGATACAATGGTCATGAATGACGACAGAGGCTGGAAACCAAAAAACAGGGAACAGAGGAGAGATGATGAACGACTTTTCAAACACCATCAGAAACAGAGTACCAGACCTAAAGAGCAACGATGCACATGAACAACTCAAGACTATTAAAATAAGGATAGAGGTTTTGGAACAGTCAAAGCCAAGGGACTGTTTTAATCTCATTAAAGTGAAACTTGAGCGCTGTAATACTAACTAGGTTCAGTTTAGACTGATACTTAGTCCTTTAGCTACTTTTCTTTCCCTTTACTACATGGGTAGTTTCTCATGCAAAAAACCCAGGATAATTTACATAACTTCAATACAGTTTAATATGTAATCTAGCACAACTATACTCTGATTTTTCTTGTGGCTCTAGCATTCCACTGCATGCCAATAAATATTTTATTAATAATATAGCACTCTCTATTCTTTTGGAGGTAAGCTGTGTTTATTTTTCTGAAGCTCTAAATGTCAAATTGATTGATGTAATAAAACACATATCTTCCACACACATTCTGATCCTTTTCTCCCAGGAACATGACCCTACTGCTACCTTTTTTCATTCAATTTTGATTTAATTTGGAGACTTTGGTGCCATGATCAAACCTGTAAATGCTTCAGTTTATTTCCTCACTTACAAGGAAAGGCTTAGGGAGCTGGACCACTTTAGCCTGGAAAAGACTGAGAGGGGACCTTACCAGTGCCTGTAAGTGTCTGAAGGGAGGGTGTCAAGCCAGGCTCTTCTTGGTGGTGTCAAGCAATAGGGCAAGAGGCAGCAGGCAGAAACTGATGCACAAGAAGTTCCACCTAAACATGAGGAAGAACTTTACTATGCAGGTGACTGAGCACTGGAACAGGTTGCCCAGAGAGGCTGTGGAGTCTTTCTCCCTGGAGATATTCAAAAGCCAGGTCACAATCCTGAGTAACATGTTTGAGCAGGGAGGTTGGACCAGATGACCTCCAGTGGTCCCTTCCAACCTTAACCATTCTGTGATTCTGCTGCTTGTTCAGCTGAATAAGTTTTGCTGAAGTTGGTAGGAACATTTGCCTCATGAAGGCTACTACCACAGTTAAAAATTCAAGGCACTGTGCTTCCAAATTTACCCAAAGTATCTAGTAGGGAGTTGCAGATTAAAACAAGAACAGCAGCAATGACAATGGCTGGGGATTTTTTTCTTCTTCTCTTTTTTTTGTTTGTTGTTTTTTGTAGGTTTTATCTTTTTGTGTGTGTTTGTTTTTGTTGTTTGTTCTTTATTTTACTGTTTTGTTCTTGTTAATAAAAGCTATGCCCTCATTTGTTTCTTTCTGTATTGGTCTCAGTAGTGTTCTCCAGCTAACATACACTTCAGCTCAAAGTACCCACGTGAATTTCTACTTGCATCTGTATTACAATAAAACAGTAGAAAAGAACTTCCATTATAATTAAGAAAAAGACATAAATTTCTGATATTTTTACTTCCTTTTCAAATATGTTCTTCTTTCAGGTAAATTTAAACAGAGAACAGTGATTAGGAATTTGAAGGTATGGGTCATGAGTTGAAAGAGCATTTTGAATAGTAGAGAATATGCCATTTTGCAACTGTTTCTAGTTGTAAAAAGTATACTGAATAAACCCAGAACCAGAAACAATGACAGGTAAGATAAAATCTGATTATGGTTTGAGTACTATAATGCTGAACGTGTGTTACAAAATGCATGATGCACATATAAAAGATAATTTCCACCACTTTTTAAAAAGGAAATTTAGCATGCTAGTTCTTGGAGTAATTGAATAAGCCTTAGAGCATTTTGCTAAGGCTTTCAAATAGATGTGCACCAAAATTAGAAAGAGCAAGATTTCGAGATGATAAAGGCTAAAAAAAATATAAATAATCAAAATTCATGTAACTAATATGCAATGTTCGACTTTGCAAGTAAAAGCAAAACTGCTTCATTTTAAATCCTGTGCTTCTATTTCATTTTCAGTTCAACTCCTAAAAGGCTTATTTCCTTCTGATACGGCTCCAGTTGCTCTCTGTGGGAAACTATAGAGTTTATATATTATTCATCCAACTAAAAACCCTGAGGCAGGACCCCTATGGAGATTCTTCAGTAATTGGTCTCCAGATGCTGGTGATATGCAGTGCTCTAAAAGTCCTTAAACATCCTGAGAACACAATTCCATCTGCTTTTCAAGCTGCGTATGTTTAAAGGAACAACACCGACTGCTCCTCCACATTTTCAGCCAGCCTCTACTGTATGTAATTATTCACAAACTCATGTGCATTGAGCTACAGTTATGTGGCTAACACAACAGCATAAAAAGCTTTCAAATTAAATAATCACTGTATTATTTAATAAATAGATGATGTAGCTGAGCAATCTATCCACAAAAACAGTGTACATTTGCAGCGAAATTATCAGTCACTTTAATGTTTCCAGAATACACATAAACAGGAGGCTGAGTGAAAAGCTGAGCAGGAATCATTCTGTATTAACATACCCTGACAAGATGCAGGTTATGTGCAATGAAAGTTCATTTAGCATTTGCATTCATACCCTGAAACAGTAAAACTATAACATTGTTTAAATCTTAATTTCAGTATGACTCCAGAATGTGCATTTATGTAATTCACTAAAACAGGCCTTGAAGTAGAACCAAAATAATTTTGTTCTAAACTTGAATGATTAATCTCTGCATTTCCTTGAACCCCTGTAAACTCTAAATAATAAGCATTTTAATATTTCTTTTTCCAAAAAGACTAAAATCCAAAGGAGATCAGTTTTCAGGACATCTTACTTGTGAGCATTGTTTAAATACTCAGCATGGAAGTTACAAATGATAATTTAATTTATATCTGCAATGAATACTCACACCAGTTATTCATCTAACAGCTCTTTCTCCTTTCTGTCTTATTTGGACCTGTCTTCAGGGTTCCCTACACAGCCTGTAGAGCACCACTGTTCTTTTTTCTAAGGCTCTCCCAATACCTTCTGTTTCCCTTAACTGCCGTATTGTACAGACTGGAAATGCAGCAGTTCAAGACTGAAAAACTAATTAAGTTCATTTAGCCTAGAGTTGTTCTTTGACATCAAGGTCAGTGAGATGCAACTGATACAATGCTTACCCCAGTTCCATAGATTTGGACCCTAGGCACATCTAGGTGTGCAAAATAACTACAAGACATGAAATCAGACACTATTCATGCTAGAAGCCGCAATGACTAGTAGTCATAGTTGACACAGACATGTCTCCTCAAAAACATTGAAAATAAAAACTAAACTGGGTATGTTACGGTAAACATTAACAAGATGAGTACTCTAGGTAATAAAAAGGAGTAAGAGAGACAAAACATAACCTACTTGGGTTGAAATCAAATTTTATCACAAAATGATGAAGCTGTGTAACATCAGAAGTCAGGAGTAGGCCCTCAGGGTGAGACAGGGGGAGACAAAAGGAACAACTGCTGCTTACTGATGGCAAGTGCCAACAGATTTCTCACCTCTACGTTTGACTTCGTAAGAGGCAAAACTATTCTAGATGTAAAGTTTTGGTCAGCTATAAGAAAAGCTGTGAAAATGGCCTCCTCTGAATAATGATGTATGACTAAAGAATAAAATAAAAATTTGGTCAGTAGCTCAGATATATAACAGCATCACTGTCACTGCCTACAGTAAAGCAACCTTGAAACAAACTCATGCAGCAATGGTTTTGTGGTACTTGCTTATGCAAAGTCTTACACCTGTAGTGAGGTTGTTCTCTGAACCTCAGTAGTCAAGGGCAAATATACAAGAATAAATGTACTACACTGGAGAACCAGCCTAACCTAATTTGGAGTTAATATTACAACAGTGTGCTCCAAAACAAAAAAAATCATTTACACAGTCTTCACCATTGGTCATAGATGTACTGCTACTCATTTTATAATTATGACAGCATATATCGTTTACCTGGTAACTTTTAAATAATGAATAGGGACTTGCAAAGCCCAGCAGACCTCCACCCTTGTATAAGGCTTTTCCTCATCAATGGTATGTAAATTATAATAGCTCAGCTGTTGAGTGATTCCATGAAGTGAATTGAACTGTGCTTTTTAATTGATCACATCAACAAGTGTTTTATGTAGATATGGGACAATGGGAATTCCAGCAGTATTCAGAAGACCATGAAAATGTAACATATCTATTGATGAAATACTCTCAAAAACCACCAGTGTAAAATTACAAATTATAGCAAATTTCTATGAAAATACAGACATCATAGTGACCACTAATGGAAAAAAATGCATTTATGACCCTTATCAGTAGTGTAACATCACCTTGATTTATGATGATAATAATGATAATACAATGATAATGAAGATTTTATAACATCCTTTGGAAAGTCGAAGGTAAGGTTGGCTTCATGAATTATTGAGTTCTGTTTACCTTTATTAATTTTCACTTTTTCAATGGAGCTTGGCTGACTGTTTTAACTGCATAACAAGTTGCTAAGTTACTACTTCAGTCCAGATTCTCTCACTTACTGCAGCCATCACTTTTCTTTTCACTGGAGAGAAGCTCAGCCTCTCAGTGCTTACCAAAAAAGGCAGACACTTCTCTTAGAAGAGATATTACATCTGCCTGGAAAAATAAGGGTATAATATACAAATTTATCTGAATACAGAAACACAACAGATGGAAAAGGAACCTTGTGGTGTTATTTTAGAAACAGAAAAAAAAATCATGATAGATGCACACTTGCCCCATTAGGAAAATTGAAGAATACATGTTTGTTACAAGCAATGTGTTACAAGCCAACATGTGTTTGTACACTTTTATACCTGCCCAAATGTACATACACAATAATATAGAGATAAGAGGGGAAAGCTAGTATAAGCAATTCTTGCAGTCCTAAGGATAAATTACAAAGTTGTAAAATGCTTTCATGTAATCTCACCACCAAGTGCAAGAAACTTCTGTCAAACAATTATAAATAACAATTTGAGAGTATTTTTTGTATCATTGTAGAATCCCAGAAGATAAGAGGCTAAGGTCTCAAGCACCCATAGCCAGACAGCTGTGAAGCCCACCAAGTATTGTTATAATAACAGACAAGAATTGCTGGTAATAAATAAGAATTGCTGGTAATAACATGCTATGAGAAAGAGGTCCACTTTTTATGAAACACAAGTAAAAACGTGGAACTGCCTTGCTCTTTTCTATTTGTACCCTTAAACTACATGCCTGTACTAGTGGAATAGCTTATATGCAATAGCAAAAGGGAAACCCATCTCGTCATGGGTTAAAGAACAGAATGCCCTGGTTTTGAACACTGGAAAATCTAATTTCTTCTCCCAGATTATCACAAGTCAACACAGATACACAGAAAACTTTTGGGCCCCAGTCCTTGCTGTCACAGGCAGTCTTAAAGTAAGGTCTGACAAAACAGTCTTTGTACAGCAACTAAAATCTTCAACCATATGAGGACTGATACCTTTTTTTTTTTCTTCTACTTTGGTCAAAGAAGTAAGAATTTTCTATCTTTTTGACTTCCTCTTCCAAGAGAGCATACATTTTTTCTGAATCTTCTCTTGAGAAGTCTTTATTTCAGATCTGGAGAGAACAAATGCATTGTTTTTCCTAGCTAAGCTTTGTAGTTTTTTTTGGTAGTTCACACTGGGAGGCAACACTCATCAAAATATTTAATACCTTATTATTTATTACCTTAACCATCTTCAAAATGCTTATAGTCACAAGGGACGACAACAAGGTCTGAGCATTCAGTGCTTCCTACTATAAAGAGCATTCACCCTTTGACATTTCTGTTGTCATATAAAGACATTAACTATTTCTTAGTAACAGAAATAAAATTAAAGATGTTTAAATTCTATCCAGTAAAACTGAAAACAGTACAACTTTTCTGCCTAGGCATAAAAAAAGACACGTGGCCTTTATACACAGAAATTCATATACATGTGTGTCTGTGCCCATGCACACATTTACCATTTGTAAGAAGTGTCTTTTGCAGAATTTGTATCATTCTATACATCATGATTCAGAGTTTTTAGAGTTAGGTAAAGATCCTCCCCACACATATGATGAAAAAACTGACTGCACATAAATTGTAAATACTGTAATCAAAAGATTGAGATAAGCCACAAAATGCTCAGAAATACAATATTTGAAGCAATTACAGATTAATATTTGAAGCTATTTAAAGCACTTTGAAGGCATTCATTAAGTATCTGATGAGGTATATACAGCAAAGTAAGTATACATTTTTGGACTCCTAACTCTTTTGCACTTAGAGATATGCAACATAGGTGTATTTTTCATTAAAATTTGGAATATTCTGTAACACAGTGGATCTCATTTATACATACTTTTCCAACATCATCATAACTGAATTTTATGGTCCAAAAAGCTATCTATGAAGTTTCCAAATTTATGTTCATGAGGTTCTATAGCTCAGAACTGGTTTGACACATCACACCTCACACTCAGGATACTATTGCAAGTTTAAAACACAAAGCTACTCTTTGAATGTTTCTCGTAAATGGGGTGGCATTCTGTGAATGTTGTACCACAAGTCTTAAAAAAATTTACTATTTGCACTTTGCCATCAGTCTACTGGAAAAATGACACTTCACTGTGAGATGACTTCCATATGGAGCAACTAGGGAAATGAATTTATAACGCCTGGAAAGTAAAACAGCAGTTCAGGGAATTATAGCTCACAGCTGAGAGTTTTGAAAAGATTATATTAATTTTCTTAGAGTAAATCACTGTAGTAGAATAATCAAATTTACAACTACGAGAAACGCATAAGCAAAATAATCCCGGGAGGACTGGGAACATGAAACAATTACAGTAAAAGGCAACTTTATGAAATTTCTGTTTACTGTAGTTGTATTTCAAACCCCTTTGAACAAGGCCTATTTCTGAACATATTTGTTGAGGGAAAACTGAAACAAAGCAAACAACATCAAAGCACATGGAATAAATATATAGACTATTGCATTTGTATATGTAGTTGATTAAATAACAGTAATCTGGGATGGATTTTCACATGGACTTAGCATGCATTTGGAAGGCAAGACCAGAGCATTTCTTTCCAGAATTAAAAATACATCTGGAAATCAACACCACAGTAAAATAATAACAATTGCATTAACCTGCTAAATAACATGAACTAACCTCTATAAATCTCCACATCATTCCTATGCCACTTTAAAGGATAAAAATTAACCTCAGATGTGATGTTATTTTGAATTCATAATCAAGAATGTATTCTATAGTTTCTGATTGGCTTGCCCGATATAAACTACCCTGCATTGAATCACTGTAAAAGCATTATAGGTTGTAGTAAGAAAGTTTATATAGGCTAATGATATTACTGATTATGAAAGGTAACTATAGTTATACAATATTGATGCCTTTCTGTCTTTTCATTGGGAAAAATGTTTATAGGAGATGACAACGGAATTAAAATCAAAGTTAATGGTCCTCCTAATGAGAAAGTCAAAGAAAAATAGTTGTAAGACTGCACTGCTGAAATGTCTTACCTTTCTTCTGCAGGAATTACTTTTATAATTCCTTCAATGTATTAAGATGATATTAATATTTTGAAGTCAACATGACTTTGGCAATTAACATGATGTATTTTTCCCTCATTGAGGCCTTCATGTTTCATTTTAAACAAAAGCTGTTCCTCCTATAGCATGCAAAAAAAAGTTTTCTGCGCTATATCCCAGAACATGTACAATATTCACCACTAACAACTGTACATGAACCGAGGTGGGGGTTGGGAGGTGGGAGGAAGGGTTTGGGAGCAGAAGGAAAGCAGTAAAAACAGGCCTATTATTGTGCCTATTAGGCACATTTTAAGTGCGGAAAAGCATTTTATGCCTATAACTAAAGACCTGAAAAAATAATCTATTTTTTGTCTATTATGTTGACGACACCATGTACATTGAAGTTACCTTCGCAAAGTTTCAGTGGAGATATAGACGAAATGTTAGCTATCCATACAACACCTCTTAAAAGCAGTATAGAATCACTTAACAACAAAAACATATTCACCTACATGCACTCAACCTCTCTAAACACCAAATATATCAGTAAACAATTTGCTAGAGTGTAATATTTTTATCCCAACTCCCCTGAATTCAGAAGATTAAGTCTGGTGATACCCAAGCAGACAGATCACCTATACCATAAAAATGGCTCCCAGTAAGGAAATTTGCATTGCTTCTCTCAAATAGCAAATGCACAAATTTAGGTACAAATATGTGTTACAAAACAGACTTCACAGTTTAGTGTTTCCAAGCCTATCTGGAAAGCCCAAAAGGTGCCTGACTGTGGTGCTGAAGGGCCAGGATTGATACCTCAGATGGAAGTAGCCAACTGACAGATCGAATCTGGCTCACTTCTATCCAACTTAAAACTACTCCAACCCAGGACCAGAGGAAAGCAAAATGCTGCACTGCCACACTTTCTCCATTGCTCAGTAGCAGAAAATCAGAAGGAAACCCCTGGGTAGAGAGTGATCCCTCTGCAGTGATGCTTCTGATGCTTCCCTACCTGGTAGTGAACCATAGGCTAAGTTGCATCTGGAACATCATTTTTCTGAGTAATCAATAAATCTGATCTGTATAACTTCACCCAATGAAATTTTGGCATATCCAAAGTATCTTGAAAGAATAAATTCCATGTTGTATTTATACTTCATAGGATAAAGTGTAATTTCTTTCCTTTTATATTTGCAGCCTAATAATCTCTTAAATAACTTTCCATT
This sequence comes from Dendrocincla fuliginosa, assembly GCA_035047845.1. Lineage (NCBI taxonomy): Eukaryota > Metazoa > Chordata > Aves > Passeriformes > Dendrocolaptidae > Dendrocincla > Dendrocincla fuliginosa. Next base: position 36,255,214 of record JAWWMO010000138.1, on the reverse strand, counting down.
GTTGTATCAAGACATGGAGAACTATCATCAACAGATTTTTACCATCTTCTTTTGTACATACTTATGTAGACCAGGACTACTTAGGTAATTTTTAATTCTTTACTGAGAGGGTGGTGAGGCACTGGAACAGGTTGCCCAGAGAAGTTGTGGATGTCCCATCACTGTCAGTGTTCAAGGCCAGGTTGGATGGGGAACTGAGCGACCTGGACCAGTGGGAGATGTTCCTGCCGATGGCAGGGGGCTTGAAACTAGATGGTATGTAAAGTCCCTTCCAACACAAACCATAGTAAAAGTGCAGATTTTGGCTTGTCAGCACCTACTGACAAACCGTTTTCTGCTGCACTGCATTATGCACTGCAGACTCAAATGCCGCCACTATGTGGGCATTCATTCAAATATCACTAGAGACAAGAGCACAGCACTGGAGACAGCATCAAGAGGAATATCATGGCAGAGCTTTACATAATAGGGTTCCTGAGAAAACCATAGACTTTAAGCAAGGGTGAAAATTGCTAGAAAGGAACATTCAATGCTACCTGATGTGGTGGAAAGACATTGTGATGTTAGAGAGATAATGTCAACTACTTTAAGGAGACCTCTATGACTCAAGGAGACTTGAATAATAATAAAAAAAATACTTGTAAGAGCAATAAATTATGTATAGCTACTCAACAAGATTAATCTTAAGAACAAGAGGCCCAGACCAGCCCACAGCATTTGATGGAACTCACTCTGGAATAACTAAGTACAGATCTGAAGCAACCTGTATACCATCATTTTGAACTAAAGGAGGATGGGAATCCTATAGGACCGGAAGAGGGCAAACACAGTACCTATTTTCATACAATGGAAGAACAATTGAGAACCTAAGACTTTATAGACTAGTCCAAATCAATTTGTTCCCTAGAAAAATATTAAACAAACAAACAAAAGCCAAACGAAAAACAACAAAGAAAAACATGAGTACCTGCAAAAGAACAAGATGAGAAACAACCACAAATTAGCCAGTAGAAAGGTATTGAAAATAATTCAGTTTTCTTCTCAAACAGGTAAGCTGCCAACAGGATGAGACACTAGAAACAGTGCATTTTAGCAAGGCTATTTGACATGTCGCCCTTGGATTTCTTGTAATAAGCATTGCCTGGCATCTACAAACATTTCAGAACATTAAAGCATTATGATGTAAAAGTAACTTCAGTTCTTACTTTCCCTCTATATAAAGGGCCATGGACATCATTTTTTTAAAGTAAAAAAAGCAGGCACACATATGTAGCAACACAAAATTAAGAACAAAGGGATTCGGATTCGTTCATAGTTAAGGAAGACAGGGCACTTCATAGCTTCTAATGGGAAACAGCAGTGTAAGATTTACAGTTATCAAAGAAAGATTTGAAGACAGTTGTGAAGCACAGCATAGGATACTTCAGATCAGATGACAGTTACTAAGATTCTGCAGCAGAAAATTGGCCAGAATAAAGTGTGGATGTCAAAACTAAGAAAACAGCCACGAGCAAGACTTGTGTTTAGGATGTAAAAAAAAAAAAAAAAAAAAAAAAAGGGCAAAATCACAATAAAAACATTTCAAAAAACTGCCTAATTTCCTATGTCAATATTGTAAAGAATTGCACTGGCCCTATAAGTACACAATCTGATTAAGAGGCCGTGTTTGTGACCTCAGTTTCAGTAAATACAGCATGGTATCTGGTACAAATGGTAGTTACGTGGTTGCAAGTACAGGTAGGAAAACCTCCAATAAGGAAACATACACCTTGAGTTGACTGGCAGTCTTACAGATTTGGCAATCTTCTAGCAATCACTTTAGCAACTTTTTTTTTCTCCCCACAAACATTAGCACTCACAGCAGCAGATGTAAATACTTGAAAATTCTGATATCTACTGAAAGATATTTGATCTCTCCTTATTTCATGAAATAATATAGTTATGGTGAAGCCTGTGATACTAAAAGTCCAAGAAGAAAAAGGGTTGATTATCATAGGAAAGGGATGAAGAATTGGCAAAGATAAAAAATTCAGAAAAGCATGCAATTGCTTAGAAACAAGAAGGGGTGAAGAAAATCTCTAAAGGAATCAGAACCTCCCCATGACCACACAAAAATACTACAGAAAATCTACTAGAACACATATAAAAGGACTTTTATGAAAAAAAAAAAAAAAAAAAAAAAAAAAACCAAAAAACAGTGCCACAAGTTACTGCAGTGAGGTATAAAACATAGATTGGGGCTCCCTTGCTTTGGTAACTAACCTTACAAGACTTATACAGAGTATTAATTATGAATAGTTTAGACACAGGTGGAAAAAAGGGTTAAAGCTGTTTTCTTTCAGATTTATGTACACTTCAGAAGATGAAGCAGTAACAAAAAGCTGCAAGCACTTAAAAGTGAAAATCAAAACCAATTAGAAATAGGGGAATATCACCTCCTGGAACATTATACTTGTGAAGATGAGAATCACATGGGAAAGGTGCTGTGGAGAACAGTGTTTGTCTGAAAAGAACATTATCAGAAACAAAGACAATATAGGGCAATATGGTAATAGATTCCCAGTGGGAGAGCCATGTGTCTGTTCTGCTTTAGGAGGACATGCACATTCACTCCAGAGAAGAGGCAACACAGGAAAAACAGCAGGACAGACTGTCAGCTCTGACTCCGGTGGGTCACAGGAGGATCTTCTGCTCAAGTGAACGTATGGTGCCTTCTCATTTTCTGCAACAGAAACTGAAAACTGCCTACCCTTGTTGGCCTATGGGAAAATGCAAACTATATGTAATCTGACAAGTATGTTTATTTGTGGCTTTGAACAACAAGCTTTCCCCCTCTCTATTGCTGAATTTTTAGATACTAAAGGCTGGCTTTCAGGGAAAGGGAAATAACAAATAGCTCCTGACTGGACAGTTCAACACAGTAGTGTGCATTAACCCAAATCCTTTAAGTGAATGATTAGAAACAAATAAATATCCTAATTTTAGAGAGAAAACAGTTCTTATTCTCATCTATAAGTAGCTATCAGTGTTTTTCATTGCTGTTTCTGGATTTTTTTCCTTTTATTTTTGTAGCCACAAATTTTCTTTCAGTTTCTTTGAAAAGCCTTCTTTCATAGTTGGCAGGGGTTTCTACATTGTTTCAATTTCCTAATCCCAAGAAACAGCAGGTGGGCTCCATTGTCATGGGATTCTTTTGTACAGAACAGCAGTAGTACAGCACTTTGCGTATTTTCCCAGTTACTTCTGGAGCATAAGCAGATGGAAAAGAACATCAAAATATGTCACTAAGGATTTTTGTGCAGTAAGTTGTGCTATCAGCAGTGGTGACTTTCCAACCAGAGGTTTTCTGCAGGTGTTTTCTGTCTGGCTGTTTGTGAAACTCCTGCAATGGAGAAGCCCACTGAGGGAGGCAGATAACAAGCACAACACAAGCACAGAATGTGGCAGACTGTCTTGTTCACACACAGTGGTAAGTACATTTTTCACAAATGTTAATAGTTCTCCATTTCCACGTGTGTAAGCCTTTTTTGTTTCCATTTACTCTCCCTGCAGGTGGCTTTGTTCAGACCCATCCCTATCACCTTCTTACAAGCATAAAGGCAAAGGTAATGAGGCAAACACAATGAACAGTGTATCTTCTCAAGCTGGTTTACTTTTTAAATCTATAAACTAAAGTTAATATTTATATTCAAGGGGTTTTACCTCTTTCACTAACCTTTCATTTATTTTGGAGGACTTCCCTGTATTCACAACTGTGTTACTATCTTAATTAACAGTAGGTTGCTTTCTTGTGTGTGTGTTAGAATTACTTTCATAAAAGAGGATACAAAAGAAATTTTAAACCTTAACTGTAAAATTTCTTGAAATACTGGATTAATACGTTGAATCTCAGGGAGCAAAAGTCAAGGTAGTTCACTCAGAGTTAATGGAGGATTGACCACAGTAATTAAAAGATAATGAAAAAACACAGTAATTTTGCTCAGACACCCACAATATTGAGGCTGAGTTCCATTCTTGGTTGTAATAAACTGAATCTGTATGAACATCAATGATAAAATAATGTTAACAAGAAATGGTGACAATACATCAGAAGAATCCCACGTGGAACCGAGAAACATAATAATTCAAGGCAGGCTTCAACAGCAAAATATATCAAAACAAATCCTTATTCTCAACTTTGCTTTAAAATTTCTGGATATTCAGAAAGTAACACTTAAAGCATAACCATTTACATAAACTAAAAAAATTAGTATCTTTAAATATTTTAAGACTATGATCCTGCATTGGCTAAGAAAAAGAAAGATGCATGGAACAGTGGCACAAAAATTATCAAGAAAGTAAGAAGAGACATTTTATAGCTTATTTTAAAACAATATATAAGTAATGCTATAGCTCCACTGACTTACTAGAATTAAGTAGTATATCAGGTGAGGACTTGCTCCTAGATGTGTTGAATATGTGGACATGTCAGATCAATTTCATCCAGAAATTAAATGGTAAAACTCCATCCACTACCTTTCTAGAAAAGTAAAACTAACTGAGGAATCAGTGGAAAGAATTTAGCTCATATTTGAAAAATACTTTAAATGAGTACAGACATACATATGGAAACACACACAAACAGACAGACTTGTCAGAATAAAATGCTGACAGTCCTCTCACAGGATGCATCCATTGCCTGTTTCTTATTGTTCTGCATATGGAAATGTGACCGCCTTTGTCAACATATCAGTTTATGCATTGTGTGTAAACATTATTTTCATATAAAGCCGTGAATTTGCAGACAGATGAACTACCTACACTTGGAAATAAATTCCACAATCCATTCTGCTCTCACGTATTTGAACTGTACATACTTTCATCAAATTTGGCACATCAGGAGTAACATCAATAGAGAAGGAAAAAGTCAAAAGTAGGGAAATTGTGGACATGTTGCTCTGCTCATTTTTAGTTTACTTTTCTGTTCTGAGTTCCTGTCTTAGATTGCACAGATGTACAAGCAAGGAGATTTCCGTTCACAAAGACCTAGTCTCCTGTAAGCAGCAGAAATGAGACTGTAAAGCAGAAAAAATTTCCTCTGCACTATTTTTATAACTTCCTCTATCCTTCTACACACCTTCTGTAAATTCCAGAGTATCAGAGTTGAATAAATGAACAAGTTAAACCCTGAGAAGAAATTAGTCACAATTGCCTCTCACCCCTGAAGAATCATTTCTGTGTTCCCTTTCTCTGTCTTGGCATACTCACACTGCATTGAGTATGTCTCATGTTTACTGCAAACATGCACAAAGAATGCTCAAATTCTGCAATTTAAACTGACATGATAGTACATATGTAAAAGGAAATCCTCAGCTTCTCTTTGAATATATATAACAGATTGAATGAACAAAATAGCTGAAGTTGTCAAAAAGCATGTAAAATGGCCCATTAAAATGTCACCATTTTAGTTCTTTAGTCCATTGTCTGGTTCATTCAGCAGAACCTCAGGAATGCACACTGCACCACAGGCTGGGCAAAGGAACTCACTTCCTCACAGCAGACTGTGAATGTGCTAAAGGACTGAATATAGAAACAAAACAACTGTAGGCTTTATCGAGTGTAACAGATGTATCAGGTAACATCTGGCCTGGTGGTTTGATCAGACAGAATAACCACCAGGACTCCTGAATCATGAGTTCCATACAAGAGTATGCACCATGTAGAATTTAATCTGTTCCCTGGGAATCAAGATAATTCACTAAGGTTATCTTCTGCATAACAATATTGCTAAAATATATAACCTGTTAGACAATGGTGACCCAGTAGTTTTCACTGTCATCTAAATCAGACAAAGGAAATCAAAGCTGAAAATCAAGAATCTGGCTGTGACCATGGTGGAAGGTTCTCTTCGGTCTTCTTCATCCAGACACATCACCCAAAAGTCTGATGATGCACAGAAGTTCTGAACAGACTTGCTCACGATAAAGGTGTCTGAAAAAGTGGCTGAGCATTGTCAAGCAATTAGCATACTCCTAGTGATTCAAATAGTAATGCTGGCACCAGCAGACCAAATCCTGCCTGCCTGCAGCCCGATGCCTACAGATCTGAGAGGTACTATGATTATTATCACCTGATTGCTTAAGATCTTTGGAAATATACATAAAAGTTGATATAAATGCTTTAACAATACTTTTTTCCTTATTTAATTCAAAATTTATTTGGGTTTAAACCAAAAATCTCACTTGAATGCCTTTAAATAATTCTGTCGATTACATTTGAAGAACTACATTAATTATTAAAAGCGCTAAGCTTTTAATTAGAAGCTAAAAGCGCTTGTCCACCATCCTGCTTTTCTGTGGCACACAGATTGAATCATTAACCAAGAAAGAAAAAAAAGTAAAAGAATGGCATTACAGTGATTTAACAGAAAAAAGAATAGCAAACAATAGGAAGCAAATGCATTTGGAAAAAGAAGTGGAAGAAAAAAGATAAACCAAGAGCATTTATTGAAGAGATATTTACTCCTTCAATTCATTATTTTCTTCACAGTTTTGTGACTGTTGAATAGAAAATATTTACTGATTTATTTTTTCCATGGGGAACCACAAGCAGTAAAATTGACAAAATGCACCATAAGGTTCAGTAACCCAAATATCAACTCACCAGATAAAGGAAGAAGAACAGCCTACCTATTCAAACAGTTCCATTAGTCTAGAGGTTCTGATAGCATCGTATCTTCTGGTTGCTTTCACATAAATGATGAAAGCAAGGGTCTTTCACCATTTTTCCCCCCTACACAATTAAGTTTAAGCCAAAAATGTTTACCAGTTGTATCATTTGTTCTGAAAAGTGTGTTAAAAACTGCAAAGCAGTTTTTGCTCAGGTCAGTCCATCAATTACTCTTTTATCCATTTCTCACTGAACAGGAGTTTCAGTACTCAACTGTGTCTCACCCCTCAGCATGCCAGATGAAAGACTCTAGTAAAGGTCTTACAAGTCTTCGATATTAGTCCAATGAGATAATATTTCTAAAGGCTCTGGAAGCATTGCCATGATTACTAAGTGTGGTTCTGTTGGTTCTGTTCCTGTCAGTATCTTCACACTAACAGAATCATTGTTTTGGTCACCAAGATGTTTGTGTATTATACATACAAATAATAAAAGATGAATGTTCACAGTGCAAAAATAGGATGTCAGATCATTAAATCAGTGAACATTTTCCATCCTTACTGACAGATGAGAATAGTTTCCAATTGTTGTGGACATACAGAAGTTAAAAATCAGAACTTCTAAGGGGAAATAAAAAAAACTTTCAAATTCTGAATGCTCTCTGCCTGGTTCTCAGTATCTTATATTCCCCTGTGCAGTTAACAATTTTCTTGCTTTAAGAAAGGAAACATGTTTTCCAAGGAGAATAAAGAGGGCTAAGAGGGCTGAGCTTAATAGGAAGACTAAGTTTACGCAAATGGTCTCTGGATGTCTGCCTGATTCTTCTGACACACTGTAACTTTCAAGAACTAAAAATATACAAATAAATCCCAGTGAAACTCCTCAAAAATTAACTACAACATTTAATGTACAGAAATAAATCAGTGAAATGTACTGAAGACAGAAATGTTGTTACATTTTAAGTATGAGTTTTGAAAAGAAAAAGGTTTCCAAATTATTTTTACAAACATATCACTGTGGTAATGGAAAGTGTGTCTTCATGAAGGCACACTTCTGAATAGGAGAAATTCACCCTGAGTCTGCAGGCTGACTAGCTATTTACTCAGCCGTTATTATAAATTGTTTAGACTATTCAAAGTGAGCAATGAAAAAAAAAGACATAAAATGCATATAAAATAGTGAGTGAAAAATCTCTCCTTCCTTCAAACATCATTCTGCCTTATTAGTCTCTTAGAGAGAAACCAAAAAAAAAAAGGAAGAAAAGTATTGATGAGCAGAGTGCTTGTACATGTATTTAAAAAAACAAAACAAAAACAAACAAACAAACAAAAAAAACAAACAAAAAACTAAAAAAAAACCCCAAACCCAAAAAAACAGGGAGCTGGTGCACTTTCTAAAATAACACTTTTTCAGCATTATCTTTTGTCATTCTTTTCCATTACAGTTTTATGCCATAAGACTGGTTATCTCACACCCATCAAAACATTAGAATATAGTCAAATACATGAGGGAAGTTGCTCCAAATGCAGACACACAATTGTAAGTGGAGCTTGGGATATTTACCTACATGTATAAAGAAGTTGACACTAAAGTTTTAAACATATCACTATATTCAATCGAGGAATAAGTATCCTGGGGGGAATCAGGCAAAGCATCACCAGCTGGTCAAGGGAGAGGATTGTTCTGCTCTTCTCTGCACTGGGGCAGCCTCAACTGGAATATTGTGTGCAGTTTTGGGCACTGCAATATAAGAAAGACACTAAGCTATTAGAGAGTGTCCAAAGGAGGGCAATGAAGACGGTGAAGGGTCCTGGGGGGAAGCTGTGTGAGGAGCAGCTGAGGGCACTTGGTCTGTTCAGCCTGGAGAAGAGGAGACTGAGGGGAGACCTCACTGCAGTTACAA